>OY776114.1:84526227-85023727 GCA_963675035.1 Allygus modestus
CGATTTGTAACTTCGTAAGCCCAATGACTTTGTAACTTTCAATTTCAAATGAGTTTTCCAGAAAAAAATTAATTTTCCTATGGTTAAAAGATATTGCTAATCCATTTCTGAGGCTCAAATTCGAATCTGAAACCCTATTTTCAAATTTTGAGCAAAATTATACTGCAGCATACCAAGACCCATTTTCCCCACAGAAATTTCCCGTTCGAGAAAAGGTTTTTACTTTGTGAATCTCATGTTTTGTTTGTTGTCATTAATGCTGCATGTATCGTCATTTGTGGAGCATTAGTAGGATTTAAAAACGGTCAGTTGGAAAGATAGTTGTTTTAAAATGTGTAAAATGAAAATATTGTTAAAGATGGTTATTTTAAGTTGATTTTTAAAATGGCTGTCACAAAAATGATGGTAAAATTAAAAGAATTGACACTCAATTGGCAAATTAGTATTCAGCCACAAAATGTTGATGTTTGTGACTTCTCTGTTGATCAAGACTCATAGTTTTGAAAGTCTGTTTACTGTTTGTGTAAGTGACCAATCTATACCACTGCCTTAAAAAAAAAAAACTTTTTTTGGGGGCCGTGGGGATGATAAAACTTTATGGCACGTTATCAACTTCTATCATGGTCCTGGGTTTAAGTCTCTCAAGAAGGTTAGCTTACTTGTCCACTGAACATTCGCTAAAAACTATCAAAATTCATTAATTTAAAAACAAAAATATTGATTACGTAAGAATAATTATCAAATACAGTTATACTAAAAAAAAAAAATGAACAAAAGAATATTTAACCAATTAGAATTGAAAACAAGAGATGTGTCATATTTAATAATTGAAAATTTAAGTAAAGTTTAAATTGATAGCAAAATGTGCATATGAAATTAAAGAACGTTTCTGACAACTTACAATTATCTATACCTCTATAAAAGGCAAAGTCCTCTTTCACTGACTCACTCACTCACTCACTCAATCCTCATCACGAATTCTCCTACTTTCCATTTACCTAGAGAGTTGAAATTTTGTACACTAATTCTTTAGGAATAAAATAGGAAAACTAAATGGGTTTCATCCTGATCTGACCTCAGGGATCCGCCAGAGACCCCGATAAAGTTACCATGTATTTTATGGACATTCATTTTTGTTGAGCTGAACAAAATACAAACAGCTGATCTTGATTCGTATTAGTTCCACGGGCTAACCACAAAATGCAGCACACTACAGTGTTTTCACACGAGGGATTTTTATCCTTTTTTAGGAATTTTTTAGGCGTAAGAGGGATGAAAGAGGGATAGAGGGATTAAGAGGGATTTTTAAGGTACTATTAGTATATTTGTTTTAAATTTAATGTTTTGTTTAATACGATTACATTCTACAAAAACAACTTAATAAAAAAGTGGTAATTATTTTAAAACAGTTTGTAATATATGATAAAAAGATTTCTTTATTCACATTTATTTCTTTACATTCACGGTCGTAGTTACTTATTATTACTCTCTGAAAATCTTTCATGGAGTCATGTATGGGATGGGACTGTCACTTTCATTGAATGTTTATTATTTTAATCCTTTAAATTGAAAAAATACAGTTTGTATTGTTTTCATATAAACAATTATACCTCCTTTTTTATGAGAATTTTAAAATATAAAATTGTGTAATTATAAAGCAATGTAAATCTTTTGAACTTGATGTTTATAAATTACAATAATTGATATATGCCTAAAAAAAACATATAACTCCATATATTTGTATTTTTATTTTATATATACGTGCATGAACAGAGAAATGGTGATAATTTTATCTTGTGGGAATGGAGAATTTTAGGATAAGAGGGATTTGAGTGAATGAAGAGACGGATAATGAGGGTTTTTTTCGTCTTTGGCAAGGGATATTTTTTACTACTCGGTGGAAACACTGAGCACATACAACTTTCATAGTTTTTATAAATCATTTGCGGGGGCGAAGCCTGCGGGTAACAACTAGTATTGTATAAGTAATAGTTTTATGTTTACACTTTTATACATCCAGTACTGAAATCTGTTGGGGTTCCACCCACTGGCTTTCAACTCGTTTATGTTTGAAATTACCAGTGTTAACCTTGTGAAGCAATGGTTTCATTTAAGTATCCATGGTAAGAAATTGTTTAACCAATGGGGAAAGAAACAGGAATCAATGCTAATCAAGAAAGACCACACGAATGTAGCCACGCCAGGTACCGGCTACATTAATAAAACTGATTTTTATTCAAACAATTAAATTTGTATCCTTTTCCATTAACCAACAAATGTTCATTCTCAGGTTGTTCTTTCTCCGATCCAAGAGTCTGAGAGCCACCAGAACACCATAACACCCAACACTCCAGGAGCGGCTGCCCTGGCACAGGCAGTGCTGGCCAATAGCCTGAACACAGCGGGGCTCAGCACAGCGTCAGTGCTGACAACCTCATACCCCATCAACACGTCGGCAGTGCTGACAACCTCGCAGCACGCGATAACCATGTCCGTGAGCCCTGTGACCTTCACGACAGTGTCCATGAGCAACCCGATGTTAACGAGTCTCGGGATCACGCCGTCCTCCGCTCCGCACACTCCCGTGATCGCGCACACCCCCCTGGTGCTGACTGATATCACGCACCCCCCCACCACTGCCATGTTGGGGGAGGATGGGAGCTCAGCGGGGAGTGTGTCCGGTGATGACCGCAGCCGCAAGACCAGCGCGACCTCGCAACCCAAGCGAGGGGAGGTGTACGTATGATATCGCAATAAACTTAGTTATTATCAAACAAGGCTGTGCAACTCGATACAAGTCAGTATGCTCGATAACATATTGAAGAGTGATAGTGCGATTGATTTTTCAGGATTATTTTCCAACACTGAAGTTTTATTTACTGTGACACGTTTAACTTATTGTAAGTAATGTGTTGTAAATAGGATAAACTCGATATTTTGTTACGTTATTGTTGATATTTTGATATATTTCCAATCTTGCATACATTCCTGATTATTTTAGTTGTTAACGAGAGTTGTTTGTGAGATTTTGTTGTCCTGTGATATCTGTTTTACCTTGTAACGATATTTTTTATAACCTTTTAATTCAATTTTAAGTTGCTTATGTGGTCAAAGAGTGTGAATTTATATTTTTGCTTAATTGCTTTGACAGAAGATAAATATGCTACTTTTTGACTGTCTTTTAATTTTATTTTTTAAATCCTTAATATTAATTTGTATTATTGTATATTTCTGTTTGATTAAAACAAATACCTGTAATTGGAAATAATATGCTGTAATTTAAATCGGTAGAAATAGAATACTAAATGTGATTTATTCTCAGTTTTCATAACTTAGCATTACTTTTTGAGTTAAAAGGTTATTTTTAAGTGTATGTAGTTATTTATAGATTTTTAAAGACCAATATAAATGACATTACTTAGGCAATTGTGTATATTATGTAAATTGTCATTGTATTTGTTAATATTCTGTCTAGGTTTGGGTGATAAGCCAAAAATATAAAGTTTTATTTTTATCTTTTTGATTAGGGATTTTCTTGTTAATTGTGATTGTTGTCAGATATTTATGGTACTTGTAAATTATCAGTTTTTATATTCAATTCCTGTATGGTGTAAATAAGAAGTAAGTTATCGATGATTGTGTTTTTTCTTTTTTTATAAATAGAGGTACTAATTTGGAGAATGATCCTGAAAGGATTTGTTAGAATCTGTTGAACTGGCTGTGATGGGGGCTCGTGTGCCATTTTAGTGAATAACGAATAGTTTATTGTCATCAACTCTACAGTAACAGGAACCATTTAATAAGTGTTAGTAGGTGTTACGGGGAGTCAGTGCAAACAACAACTCTCGCACAGTGATCATTACCCTTTGAACAATACTTTAAATTTATTGAACACTCTGATACATAATGATATTTTTATTCAAATGTCGAATAAGGCTTTAATATAAATACAATTGTAAACGTTGCATTACTTGACTTGTATATAAGCTGAGACGACTGGTGCTCAATTTAGATAAGTTACTGATAAGAAGCTCGACTATGGCTTTATCAGGTGTTGTTATTAGTTCAATAAATTAATTGTATAAATAAAACTGACAATGAATAAAGTATATATGATATGGTAATTATTTTTTTGTACACTACTTTGCAGTATCACTGCTGTAACTATAATTGTATTGCTTTTGTCTTGAAACAGCTCGTAGGATCTTTTATCAGGCCTGAAACCAGCTTATTTTGCGAATGCTGGCAAGGGCGGTTCTAGCAAAACAATCTTATTTTTTTGAGTTATCACTCTCATGTAGCATTAAATTGCAACTCTTTTACTAAGGTCATACAAACAGGGAAAGTTAGTCAGTGGATCATCATGAATGGGTTGGCCACGCTGTAAATATGGCAGCGTGTGGGTAAATAATAAGGTTTTCTCAATGATGTTAAAGTTTTGTCTCATCTATAAAAATGCAGCCTACATAGTCGACTCTGCATTTGGCCTTCTGTCAACTCTGTTCCCATGGCAACCAACTTGGTAACAAATCCTTTTTTGACGAGTCGGCTGACTAACATTTAACTTATAGAGGAAAATTGCGTTACCTGATTGGTTTCCTGAGGAAAATTGCGTTCGACAATGTAAGCTTCACTTTTTTACCCCAGCCAAGACCTCTAGATATATTTAACCTCACTGGGTTCTCACTATATTTTTGTTGTTTTCATCTCAGTTCTCCAGGTTGGCCTTAAGAAATTGCAGTTACAGCACTACATAATGTGGGCATAGGCGTGCGCACGAGGGGTGCCGTGGGTGCCGCGGCATCCACGCTAGCTACAAAGAGGACTTGAGGGGGGCGCCAAAATAGATGATTAAATAAAAGTTTAGATTTTGGTATGTTAACAAATGTAATTTGAATGTAAGAAATAAGTACAAAATAGTAGGTAAGTTTTTGCTTGAATAGTATAAGTACCGTAATACTGTGATTGGGAGTTTTATTTTAACACAGTTAGGTAGTATTTACAAATGCAAATTCAATTAAAATCAACGTCCAAAATATGAACTGTCATCTGACTTTTCTCGTGACGATCGGCAGATTTCTTGAAAAAAGAATGCCAGATGTAAGTATATTACCAATTACCTAAGGTGACCAGACATCCCGGTTTCAACGGGACAGTCCCCGTTTTTTGAGACTTCTCCCGTTGTCCCAACCAACCCTCTCGGGGTTTTAATATTTTTTAAATTATTTTAAAATAATTGTAATTATTTTAAACTCCTCTACTTGGGTTCTGTCGTTGTTTCACCTTTTCCTAAATAGAGAAGGTCATACTAATTTAAATTATAATAAATAACTGACAGCATTGAGTTCTTCCCAAATTCCATGTTCCAAAGCAAGCATGCTCACCCATTTCCGGCGCTGCTCGTGCACGATCGAACAACTCCTAACTCCGGCATCCCATCCGACAACAACGGCTGTCATGGAATGGTCAGTTCCCATTGGCCGTATTTGAAATTAATAAAAGAGAAACTAAATATTTTAGGAAATATTCATTCATCAGAAAAGTAAGCATAATAATAGCTAAACGAGGGCTATGTCTTTAAAGTCAAATTAAATACTTAACTTTTGTTAACAACATTTATACATTTAACATACATTTGTAAAATAATTTAACTTATTCCCAACATTGTCTTATCCATCGTCTTAATTTGAAAACTAAGTAAATAAAATACTACTACAGAGGAATAAGTTTGGCCATGATTTCTTTTATTACAACCCCTTGGTTTACTCTGGCTTCCTAACCCCAAAACAAACTACTGTAGGCCCCTATCCAAGTACAAATTAAAAGTAACAGTTTTAACAGTGAAGTAGAATAAGATTGGTTATGATTTGTTTGTATGATATTCTGTTATTTTCTCTAGCTTCCTAACCCCCCAAAAAACTAGGTACTATATTCAAGTGCAAATTAAAAGTAACAGTGAGTTTTAATAGCCACAGAACCAGGGGCGGCCCATCAGTTTTTCAGCGCCCGTGCAAAGACCAAGCTTTCCGCCCCCCAGCCCCCCCCACCAGTGTCCTTATGACGGTGCACCAGATCCAGCCGCACAGGGCATCGCGCCTACGAAGGCCTCGCGCTAGAGGCGTCATGGCCATGGCAGGGAGGAAACTGTAGGCTATTGGCGATTAAAAACTAAACAACTAATGACAATTACTAGTACTAGTAGTATTTTTGTCTAGTAGTCTATACATACTTAGTCTAGTAAGGCTTAGTTCACACGAGCGAGACGATCGCCACGATCTCACGCTAGTGATCTATTCTCGGCGAGATTAGATTAGTCAAGGGCAACGTTTGACTGGAACAAATTAATTTGTTATCAAGTTTTTAATGTATTTATTATAATGTAATATTTTACGTTTTCCCAAGTAAATAATCAAATATTTCAGACTTTCATAGTTAATTCACAATCTACATGATTAATATGGTTTCCTGTGAGGGGTTCAGTATACCATTCATCTGGTGGAATTCTAGATTTATTTATATAAAACGAATACCCCTAACACTAATTACCTCTTTTGAAACTGATATAACCGCAAAATATGAGGTTTTGAAAAAGTGAGACATTTTCATGTGTCTGTCTATTACCTACAACCCCTATTGCCAACCACCCTTAAAACCCATATCTTATACCAAAATAACCTTGTACCCCGTTAACGTATTTTTTATTCAATTTTGTTTGCCAAAAAAATGGCATCTTAAAGTCTTTGAAGTTTATTAAATCAAAGATATTATAGTTGTTGTAGCAATTTCTGGTAGGTAAATACATACCAATCCATATACTGGTAAGAAAAAGTGTAAAGGCGTGTGAACTCCGAATTTCTCTACTATAGTACTGCTTTATCTCGCTGCGACATCGTGGTAATGTAGCAGCTCTGGCGAGCTTCGGCGACTCGCACTGATCTCGCTGCGAACTCCCTTGAATCACACCATTTGTTTCCTGGCTGCTTCATCGCACTCCCGTGAGATCGCAGCGATCTCACCGGTGAAAATCACCCTTGTGAGCCGAGCCTAAGCGTTGAGTATTTTGTTCCTAAGTTAATGTACAGTACAGAAGTGCAGAGACAACACTTTATGACCGGTAGGCGATGTACGGTAGAATTTCGGGAGTGGCGAGGGCTAAGGACGGCGCTGGCGGCCCCCCGATCACTCCTCATCATCCAAAATCTTCCCCACATAGCTCTGAGATATGAATGACACATGTGCGCCTCGCTCCCTCGCTTGTTGCATTTGCATTCTTTCTGGTTACGTGAGATACTGATAATCTAAAATGACAAGCTATGGAAAACATTCAGCTCGGAGACTTGTGTAATTCAAAATTTTGATTTAATATATTATAGTCCTAGAAATTTTCCCGATTCCGATATGCCGCGCCAAAGGCGAAATTCGGGGGTGCAAGTTGCCCCCCAAACATTTTTGGGAACATATGATTGTAATATATGAAAAGACACAATATTCACGATCACGACCATGTTTGCCCCTCCATCAAAATTAAGAAATTACGCTTATGTTCCACGCCACTAAAACTTTTCTACATTAACAAAAAACACACCACTCAAAACCTCAAATAATAAAAAAATCTAAATATTTAAAAACAACAATGCATACACTTATAGTCGACGTATCACAATATACTGTGTATAAAAAACAATGATGTGTTTCTTTAAGAAAAACAATAATGAAAACAAACCTCAAAGCTGAGTAGGAAGGGGGAGATACATATTGATAAAAATACACCGCAGTTCAGAGGGTGGGAAATATTTTGTCCGCGGGAACCAAAACAATCTTCAAAACTAACCAATATTCTTACGGTTTCGGGAATCTATGAGGCTGATGTTTGCGATGAAAACAGCAAAGTTTGTTGTTAAAATCATCTTTGTTTTTGACAAAACTAATGTTTTCTGAATATAATTATAGTTTTTAATTTATTACTCGTTTTTCAGTTATACAGACTCTATCTTCGAGTATTTAATCCTTAAGGTTTTGTGTAGCTATAGAGCTTAATTTTTTAATTTGTTTTGATTCTCTGATAATATTGAATCTTGCCATCTATAGTGTTTGGATCACTTTAGTTTAATCCCAGTGACTCTAAAAACTCAAGTTGGGTGTAAACATGTTTTTTTTTCGTTAATACAAAATTCTGATATCCTATGCTGCCGTAACTTACTTTTGATGAACTATATTTTTCAAAATAAACTAAAGGAGTGAACCTTAACAATAACGATCGAAGGGGGCGCCAAAATCTGAGGAGGGCACATCATGTTTTCCCCCTTGTTATATATAATAGCAATATTAAACTCAAATCATTGAAACTTCAATTAAAGATTAAATCCTGTTTCAATACTCTCCAATCCTCAAACCATATCTTTTCTCATCTAGGAAGTAGTTTAAAATAATCGACGAGGGCAGATTAAAACCATTTTAGTTAAAACGTGTAAATTGATATTTTAAAAATGCAATTTTCTTGCATCGTATTGCACGTTTTATTCCCACTCTCTATACCAATCAGAATGCCCTGAAGTTGTCACAAAACGATAGAGGTCAAAACAACTACTCAATTTGGAATAGAGGGGAGCGGAAGTTGTGTTATCTGATATGTAAATGTACTCGTATAATGAAGGTCATGGGTGAATACACAACTTTCTTCACAATAACGCCTTTCTACAACTTATAATATTAGTATTAGTACTGTATACAACAAATTTACAAATACTTTATTTTGCGCTGCGGACTCCGCCCCCACCCCGCCCCCGCGACACGTCATGAGTGCCGAGCGCCATCCCCCAAAAGCGCCGCGTCCCGCGCGCCTCGTGAGCACGGCTTGCACTGCCCTAGAGCTAGTACTGCACAGAGCTTAAAAAATTACTCCTAAAGTTCCTCAAAACAGCCAAAACCAACTATTTTGCTCCTAATTTCCCAAAATTTTTCCGGGGGTGAACCCCCAGACGGTTCCATCTATCCCGTTTTCATAAAATCCAAATCTGGTCACCATGTCAATACCCCTTCGCCGTCCTTTTATACATTGTTAGGCGGAGATTTATAGGAAATATAAATGTCATAATGGTTTAAATTTGGAGTATAAATAGAAATAATACTTTTCACCACACTACGCTATAATCACCTTTTTTCGGAATGTCATTTGAATACCGAAAGTAGAGTTTTTCCGCCCAAGGGCTGAAAATTTTCGGCCCTAGGGCCGAAAGTCAGCTGATCTGTTTAGCCAGTGTTCCCAACTTGCTTTCAAGCATACACGACGTTACCTGGTTAATACGTGCATACCATTTTGTGTTCTTTGGTTGAAACACTGGAACAAATAACAATAAATATCAAAACATTGTACTATCGATGATTTGTTTATTGGTTAACTGATTTTAATCCGAGATTGCATGAGGCCACTCAAGTTTTATGACCAATCACATTTAACCCCTTAATAAATTTAGTATGGTGAAAAACAGCGTTCACACCTCTGCTGAAAGAGTTTTGCATAGCCCTCGAACGATTTATGACCTCGACTTCGTCTCGGTCATAAAACACGATCTCAGGCCAGCAAAACCCCACTTTCGGCCCTTGGTGCGAAATATATATTTATATCGCTGATTATTTGAACTTTACTTTTCACTTTGAGTGTAATGGGAGAAGTAAAACAATATAAAAATATCAATATAAAATAATCATTTCATCGCTATCATCAGTTGGATATAGTACAACCAAGTATATTTTTCTGAGAAAAGATAAATTCCATGATGAGAAGTACGGAGTTTACAAATACCAGTTCATTCGAACTCAAAAAAGAAATTTCAAACAAGCCTTGAATAAAGCAAAGGAAGAAGGATTTGAAATGTGCTACTTTAGAGAAAATTTCCCAACGGTATAAATATTGTAAATAAGGCTAAAGAAGTAATGAAGAGTTATGGCATGCACATTGACTGCAGATACAACAACATCCTAACCTTCGACAATTTCATTAATATAGTTGAGCATATTTTGGACAGTGCATAAGTCTGTACTTTGCACCGTTTCAGAACCTTCGGCGCTAGTTTGGCAGTAACAGACGATACTTGCTCTAAAGATGAACATGCGGATGACGCAAGAATAGTAATCACAATATCAATGAACAAAATACGTTTTAAACGCATTCCCATCCGAGAAAGGCTCGCTATCAAGTTATGTTAGTTAGAGCGAGAGATGTGTTTTTGAGAGTTAATATCATTTGAACAACATAATTATAATGAAAACAAAGATAGTGAATATCATTTGAAACAATATAACTATGAAGAAAACAAAAAAGACTGTTAAATGTAATAAGGAGCTAAATACACATTCCATTTACGAGCCGTGCGAGGGTGTACAACAGTTAACGTGGACTCAAATTGCGATAGATGAAATGAGATTCCGCAGACCATTGGAACTTATGTTGGAAGAAAAAGTGAAACATCTAATCTATTGCAACAAGATGTGCAACAGCGAGTGTGCACTGTTTACTTCAAGGGTGAGCAGACACAACACCAGTCAGTGGTGCGGTAGAAGTCACACGGTAAGGACGTGAACATGGACGCTTACGCTTCTGCGGACAACTATATCAAATCGTTTATTGAGGAGATTGAGGTTATGAACAATAATGCTAGTGATAATTCATTAACGACACCTCAGACATCATCTGTAAAACCAACCACTGGCAGCAAGAGGCGAAAGAGACCAACTCCCATCGAACTGGAAACCAAGAAACCAGGATGGGTACCAAAACCATCAGATGATTGTCCCATAGTGTGTCATGGCTGGAGGATGGGAATGAATTTGCTGTTCAAAATCTGGGAAACAAAGGGCAAATTTTATTAAAAATGGAATTATACGATGGTACAGATATGGTGTACATGTGCTGTTTATTTTTTGACAAAGATGGTGAAATGCACGAAAGTGTTAAACAAGTAGTTGATCAAGTGAAAAATATGTGGATTGATTAATCAACAGGAGTAACGAAAATTACAGGATTGACTCAAACTGTTACACAACGCAGTACGGTTTCGCAGCCAACGCCGAAGAAGCGAGCTGTGCGTAAAAAACGAGTGGCGCCATCAGTCAATTAGAGCAGCTGCGTTCCCAGACAGGTCTCGACGCGTCGGTTTTTTTGTGTGAACACCTGCATGGAACACCTGCGCACAACAGCTGCACGGCCCACCTGCTTAGAAAATAGCGGCGCGGGGTTATAAGGCGGAGCCCAGCCCGATTGAGCATCATTCTTCACCAGACCACCGCCTCGCCTAGACCTACTCCTAACACTAGAGATGACGAGCAGCAGCAGCACTTTCACCCCAGAGTTTGTGAGCGTGAGCAGCACTGTGGCCATGGACCTGAGAGCTACCCTCAACAACTGCAAGTCAGACTCTCCGCTCTACACCAGAATAGCCGATCTCCGGGAGGAATGCTCCTATCTCATCATTGCGATGGAGCGAGTCACCACATCCTTTGGCGAGACAATCATCGTGATCCTGGAGGGGCAGGTCGGGGACGACTTCTTTCTGCGAGTCTACCTGCCTAACCGGTTCAATGAGGTCCTGAGCAACACCGACATCGAGTGCTACAACAGCGGGTTTGGAGAACGTCTTCTCTTGGTGAAGCGCAGTCCAAGGGATTCCAATAGCAGATTCACACCTTTGGAGTTTATGTAAATATGTAAAGCAAGACTTGAAGATTATGTGAATACCTTTGTAAATTAGTTTTCGTAGTCAATACTTATAGTCACGTTAAGAACATAACCACTGTGTTAATTACTACACTTAACCCCAAAAATCTCCTTTAGTTGTAAGTTTAAGAGTGTGAGTATGGTAATTTTGAGGTGTTTAGCTCGTGGGACCTTCGGGCTGTGGCAAGTCACAGTTTGTATCAAAGTTTATAAAACACATTACAGAAATGTGTGACACACCATTTACCAGTATAAACTGGCATTATGGTAGTGGTGGAGGAGGAGGTGGAGGTGACTCAAATAATACCAACATTAATCACATAGATGGTCTACCAAACTTAGAGGATTTTGCTGGAAATGAGCCGATACTTGTGATTATAGACGATATGATGCGCGAGGCTGACAATCGTGTGGTGGATCTTTTCACAAAAGTTGTCATCATCGCAACATAAGTGTGTTTTTCTCACACAAAATTTTATTTATCAGGGACGTGGGCAGAGGGACATCTCATTGAATGCACATTACATTGTGTATTTTAAGAATCCTAGAGATAGAGTTCAGATTAGGGACTTGGTCAGACAAATATATCCGGACAGTCCGAAATTCATCGAGGAGGCGTACGCTGACGCTACTAGGCATCCACACGGCTACCTACTGAGAGACTTGAAACAATCAACAGACGAGAATATGCGAATACGAAGTTGCATTCTACGAATTATGTGTACTTTCCGAAGAAAAAGTAATTTAACTATAAGTAGTAATCATGTCGTGCTCTGCTTACGACTTTCATACACGCAATACCCAAGGAGCATAAAGCACTGTTAAAGGTGTGTGACAAGAGCCGCATTCGCTCAGTGTGTGAGTGTACTTACAACGTGTTGCGAGGTAACGTTCTTTTGGCGAAGAACAGTAAAAGTCAGTTAAGCAAACACAAGGCGACGCTACGTCGATTGGTAAAACGCGGCGAAGGCTGGTCAAAGAAACGAAAGTATCTAATTAATACAAAAAGGCGGTGGACTCTTTATTCCATTACTTTTGAGCGCAGTACTACAAGCAGCATTGAGTAGTTAAAAAAAAAAACTGACATCCACAATCAGTTCTATTTGACATTGCCGAGTAATAGTTCAATGCAATATTATCCGAGAAATATAGTTGTAAATTATATAACACATTTACCAAGAGCTATTCGACTGGACGCTGGTGAATGGTAAATGGCACTTGTGGAAGCGCATTACCCTTGTACATTTTTATCAGTCGGTAATGATGAAACAATTGACTTTTGCATACAACAGCAAGAGGAAGCAAAAGTGAACATAAAAGCTTTAGAGCGGGTTATGGACAGCACTGCCGATGTAACACCAGTAGTGTCAGCTACTCCAAAACAAAACTACAAAATTAAATTGAAGACTGGTGATCATGCTAATATTCAAGAATTGTGTGTTCATATCAATTCACAAGAACTAGCGATTACTTTTGGTGTAAAGTTTACTGTTGAAAGCTCATGCAACAAATTCATTGAAGTATGGATGGGAACTGATGTTAGAAAAATTAAATTACGTCCAACGTTAGCACTTCAATTGGGGTTAGATCTAAATGAATTGACACTGGAAGGTGATGCAGTTAACAAAAGCATCCGTTCGCCCAACATTCGTCTTGGCTTACCATCACACATGTACATTTATTGTGATTTAGTCAAACCGCAGATGGTTGGCGATACAGTCGCACCGTTATTGAAAATTGTCAATATATCTACGTCTACTTATGTATATGGATTGCATGAATCAACATTATACATCGATCCACATTATGTGCCAGTTATAAATATATCTTTTGACAGTGTGGAAATTGACTTAAGAGATACCATTGGGCATAATTTGCCATTCCACTTTGGAACGTCGTGAGTGAGGTTACACCTTAGAAAACTAGCGAGTCATTAGTAAAGAAAAAAAATGGAGCACGCAAAGAAGATGGTAGTTGTACCACAAGAGTTGATTGATCGTTTGCAGACCAGAGGCAGTATCGATAAATTATTTCGCAGTGCACCCTACCAGCGCGGTCACGTAATTAGCAGCTTCCTAGGCGGTATGTTCCTCACCATTACACCACTACTCAAGTCAGGAGCTGCTGCTGTGGCCAAAGAGGCGTTGAAATCTGGTGTTGGATTCTTGGGTGACATGACCACGCGGCGGGATCCTAAAGAAGCTGCTAGAGATCATTTCAGTTAGTTTACCGGACGATGCTGGTCATATGGACGATACTCTGGACAGTAATGATGGACTAAAGGCGAGACGAAAAATGACAAATAAAAGTTAAGAAATCGATATGGTCAGCCATCTACATGTGGACATGTGTAATCAGAACAAGTTGCTGTTGAACGGTGTGTAACTCCGCTTTTAATTAATCCGATCAAAAGATTCTTTCTCTATTATGGCGGATGAGGGTGAATACAAGGTGCATATTCTAGATGCTAATCTCTGGATACGAAGATGTAAGGTTAGCCCCACTGTACTGTTGGCGCACAGCAAGACGCTTCAGACCGGCACAGCTAAATATACTCAATCACCAGAGTGGAATTGAAAACATTCACACTGCTGTTTGGTGTAAGGAGCAAAACTTTGGACAATGTATTTCTTGGTCAATTTCCGGAACAATTCATTGTTGGTTTAGTCACCAACGCAGCGTATAATGGTGATTTAAAAAAGAATCCATATAATTTCAAAAATTTCAAAACCAACTTCTCTCTGTACGTGGATGGTGAACAAGTGCCGTCCAAACCGCTACAACCACACTATGAAACTGAAAAGGGCAAATACATAATGGTGTATCACAGTCTGTTTTTAGGCTCTGGTATACACTTTAGCGATGCTGGTAATCTCATAAATAGAGATGATTACGAAGATGGATATTGTCTGATGGCATTCGATTTAACACCTGATATGTTAGCAAGCGACACTACTCATTGGAACTTGGTGCGTAACGGTAGTATACGTATGGAGATTGGCTTCGATGCGGCACTCAAAGAGACTGTCAACTGTCTGGTATACGCAGAGTTTGACAACATCATCAAAATTGATCGTCATCGCAATGTGAAATGTGGACTTTGGCGGTTAGACAATCATCATTATCAGTCGGCAACCAACACTCGTACAAGATGGATCGTTTATGCAGAGTACCGCGTAACAATTTAGCATCTCCCATTATTTTGGAATTTTAATTAATGTTTCAAGGACAACAATAATGACTACATTCTGAAGGAAGTGTGCGTCTTGGAGTTGGTAAGATGGACCTATGACACACACGCACACTGACGCTACAAATAGCGAATTAAATACTGTAAATCCAATCATACCAAAACCCGTAATTGACATGAACATGCTAGTCACTCTCATGACCAATTTAGGCAATAAAATTGAACAAACTAATGTTGACATAAATGATAAATTTGAACAATCTAATGCTAATTTGAGAGAAATTCAACAAACTAGTGCTGAACTAAAATCTGAAATCCGAGAAACTAAATCTGAAATCCAAGTAATCAATATTAATTTCCAACAGCAAATCAACCAAACCAAAGTTGAACTGACCCAAATCTTTAATTATAAAATCGATGAAACCCACCAAGAAATTCAAGCTTGTAGGAACGCATTTGAGTCACAAATACAAGAGACTAGGGAAAATCAAATCGAAATCAGACTCAAAATTAACGCTATCAAATTTACCCAGAACACACAAACCGAAGAAACCGCTAAACTAAACGATAAATTAATACTCAAAACTGAAAACTCCCAAACTCAAATTAGACAATTTGTGATAGATAGTATTTCTCAACAAGTCGCTTCTGAATTTGAGAATAAACAGTACCAAGACAATATTATCTCTACTGTCAAATCACAATTGGAGGAGCACAAACAAAACTTTGATCAGAAAATCGACGAGTTAACAACCAAAACACAACTTGACAATGAGCGTAACTCCAAAACAAATTTAACTGCACTACAAAATGAAATCACACTACAAACCAAATTAATCGAAGCGCAACAGCTCGAAATACAAAAGCTAAATCAAAACCTAAGTAAACGCGAATCCGAAGTGACTAGCTTAAAACAATCTAACCAGCTAAACGGAATGACAGGACCGATTCAAGTGATTTGTAACAGTAGCGAAATTAATGACCGACAAATGCCAAAATTTAATGGACGTAGCGGGAATCCGAATGAATACCTACGCAAGCTAAAGCGATATTACGAACGAAGCATCGAACGAAACCAACATTGCGATTAGACTGAATACTTGAAGGATTTGTTAGAAACATCGTTCGAAGGACCTACATCCCGATGGTTGCAATTAATAAAAACCGAAATTACTGATTGGGACCGATTTGCAAAAGAGTTCAAATTGAAGTATTGGAGCCAAGCAGTTCAGCGCGGAATCAAATCAAAAACTGAATCCAAAAAATATAGATCAAATGGAACATTGAGACGAACAGAATACCTAACGGAACGAGTGTGGTGCATTTATAGGGGAAATGATTGGTGATTATTGGGAAATTAACACTAAATAATGAATGGATGGCATGTAATATACTATATGCAGAAATGTCACTGAAATCCAAATTTAACATGGCATCTCATACTCCAACATCTGATGCTGCTGAACAACTCACATATCGAACATACTATCAGCATAGACAAAGGAATATTCCTTTATCTGTGCTATCAGATTCAAAAATAGATCGGAGATAAGGAAATCAGCGCTAAGGACTGGTGATGGATTCCTACAGACAACATGCCTGTACCCAGTGCATTCAAAAAAACCACTGGCACCTGAAGAAGTAATAAACTTAGCGACCTGCAACTGCAAAAAGACTTGCAAAAATAATTGCAGCTGCTTTAAAGCATCACTTGATTGCACAGAAATGCGGGGGAGCTGTGGCAGATCATGCAGCAATGTCACACTGTGGTTGAAG
Source organism: Allygus modestus (assembly GCA_963675035.1). NCBI lineage: Eukaryota > Metazoa > Arthropoda > Insecta > Hemiptera > Cicadellidae > Allygus > Allygus modestus. The sequence goes on from OY776114.1 coordinate 84,542,907, forward strand.
TCGAGGAGAATGAAGAATTTATTATGGAAGTTTAAGAAATCAGAAATGGTCAATATAAATGTATTGTTTACTGTAAATAGCCTGAATATATTTTTACTTTAAACTAAAATACCGCAGTTGTTTTGGTGTTTTAAAATAAAATCTTAAAAACCGTACGATTTAGCGAATTTCCCCCACAGGGAAGAAGCTATTACCGTAGTTCTCATGGTAAGACTTAAGCCCGAGACCATGATAACTTTTCATTTTGAGGTCCCCAGATGCCAAAAACACCATTCGTTCAAATTTATATAGAGTGTGTGTATGTGTGTTTAATCCAGTCCTTATTTGCTTCGATATATTCCAACATATACACACCCTAACTATTTGATCCAATTTCACTGTTGGCTCCGAAGGCCGGATAAGGGCGTTTTCGTGATTCTGGTGGTCGATTTAGTCAAACCTGACTAAAATCTCAATTTTTTTATTGGAACCAATAATAGTAGTACTGAAACATGTCCTGTGTATTCAGAATGTAAAATCCAGGGCCGTGCCACTGTCACTTTATACACAGTTATACCCTCATCTCATTCAAACCTATACTTATTTGGTCCTCATCATACACTGCAATGTTGCTAACAGACCACTAATATTTGATCCGTCTTCCGTATACCCTCCTAACCTCAAACTAATCTTAATAAGATGTCAGGTGGATATAAATCCTAACGTTTAGCTACAGTTAGAGTCTAAATTTTTAAGTTCTCTGTTGTCTTGTTTAAATTATGAAGACATGTAGAAAAAGTCTTAAAGGATTATTGAAGAATCATAATAAATTTGTTTTGAGGATTTAAGATATACCGTACTTGTTTTGGGAGATATCTATCCTAATTTCATAATTATTATATTCAAAACTGCATGAGGTTTTATTCCATGGAGCTTGATTTAAAACTAATGTTTTGTTCATAAATCAGTTTTGTGGGAAGTACAAAATCATGTGTGAGGGTTAAAATAAAAAAAAAAAAACTATCTTACTCATGAGCAGCTGACATCATTGGAAATCAAATTAAACCTAAATGTAAAAAATATATTAATTTTTAATAGTTGGCTTCCAAACACCCATGCTAATAAATCAGTGTTCACCATAGGTTTGTTTAACTGTTGCTAATCTTATATGTTAAAAAATATCGGTTCTCTTTTCCGAGTCCGTTTGGCTCTTCTACCCGACCGATTTTCATAATTGAGGTCTTAATTAAAGATCCCCAGATGCCAAAAACACTATTCGTTCAAATTTATATATATGTATGTATATATATATATATATATATATATATATATATATATATATATATATATATATATATATATATATATATATATATATATATATAACTTTTTGTTTTGAGGTCCCCAGATGCCAAAAACACTATTCGTTCAAATTTATATACATGTATATATATATATATATATATATATATATATATATATGTGTCCGTGAATGTGATAACTTGAGTAAAAAACGTCCGATTTCGATGAAATTTGGCTCAAATGTGTAAAATGATATTCATGACTTTAAGTTCGAAAACCAGAAAAATCGGACCATGGGAAGGGGGGTTTATGGGGGTTTTAAATTTTCCAAAAATCAGTTTTTTGCATTTTTCACCCTAACAATTTAAAAAAACTTAATTTTGGTTTTAACCATGTTATAGAGCTTAAAAAAGCAAATAATATGGTATCTTGAATTATTAACCTAGGTTAAGTGATTGCGGAGAAAATCCAAAAAAAACCTTCTCATAAAATCTCCCATGTTAATCTTATGGGAAAAAGGTTTTTTGCTTTTCCTCAGTTTATTTTAATGTAAACTTCACATTTGCTTTTACCCATCTGTTCAGTTCAACAAAACAATCATTTTGGTGTTTAAATTGTGATTCTACGCCCAACCGTTGGAGAGATATTCAAAGTGCTAAATACAGTACGTTGTCCAATGTTATCCTTATGGAGAATAAATAAAATTTTATATCTGGATTATTTATGAATGTATGTTGATGAAATTTGGTATGTGGCTTCACGTAGTACTGGTATATTGATATTTGCGCAAAAAATTGATTTTTTGTTGATTATTCCCGTAGCAGCGAACCTGCGTACTCAGCCCCCATGTTATTCTTATGGAGAATAAGTAAAATGTAATGACTCCCTTAATTATGAAAATAAATTAATAAAACTTGGTATGTAGCTTCACTTGGTTAGGTTATATTGATAATTGCATAAAAACCCATTTTTTTGGTTCCTCGTTTCAGCAAACCTGCTTACTCAGCCCCCATGATATTCTTATGGAGAATAACTAAAATGTTATATAGCGCTTATTCATGATTGAATATTGATGAAACTTGGTATGTGACTTCGCCTAGTTAAATTCTATTTATATTTGCATAATAACCAATCGTTTGTGTTCCTTGTTTCAGCAAACCTACGTACTCATTGCCAGTGTTATTGTTATAGAGAATAATTAAAATCGCTTATATTTGAATATATTTGTTTGAAACTTTGTATGTGGCTTAATGTGGTATTAAGACATATATTATGCATTGGAAATTCGCTGAGTACGCAGGTTTGCTGCGACGGGGGTATTTGATCTTCAAACTAACATACATTTTCATTTTTCAAAAATTTGCCTTTAGTTAATGATCCATACCTCAAATTCCTATAAGATTTTGCTACATATTTTAGTCTAAGATATTTTGGTCTAAGAACCTTCAGTGAAATACTGGCTTTCATTTAAGTCATTGATTATTGAAATTGGACGAGTTTTAAGTGAACGCACTGTTGACAACCAACATAAAGTTTAATTTTTCCCAAAGGGTTTCTTTAAATAAAGATCAATGGCTCCAGCATCATTTATGTTATTATATATATTTTGGTATGAGAACAATCAGTGAATTACAGGCTTTCAGTTGAGCTATTGTTTACTTTGGTAGAATGAACTTTATTGGAACTGCTTGATTCCAAATAACACAGATTTTATTTTTTATAGGATTCGTCTTCAATCAAAGATCTATAACTCCAGTTTTATTGAAGTTATTTGACATATTTTGGTCTTAAAATATTCATAAAAATAAGCTCTTTCATTTGGAATGTTGATTGTTAAAATCGGACAAGTTTAAGGCGAGGAATGAACCTCTATATAGCACAAATTTGACTTTTTCCAATTTATAGCTCTGTATTTCCATTTATAATTATGTTATGCTAAATATTTTGGTCTAAGAGCCTTCAGTGCATCTTTGGCTTTTTATTGAGGTATTAATCATTCTGATATATTTGTGCTATAAGGGTTTTGGGAGTTACAAAGTAAGAGGTATATTGAGTGAACCCTGCTCTCCAGTTTCAGCATAGTTTTCAGAAATTTTCTTTATAAAATCCATTCCTCCTTTTTTTAACCAAATATAAACTTATACATCAGACAGGCTTACTAATTTGATTACAATATTATCACCATTATTAAGTTAAGTAATTTTTATATATTTTTAGCGAATTTCCCCTATAGGGAAGAAGCTATTACCGTACTGGCATGGTAAGACCTAGGCACAGGACCATTTTAACTTTTTGTTTTGAGGTCCCCAGATGCCAAAAACACCATTCGTTCAAAACTGTATATATATGTCCGTGGGTGTGATAACTCTCATAAAAATGATCCGATATTTGATAAAATGTTGTGTAAACATGTAAAGCAACATTTATGACTTAAGTTCGAAAACCAGCCAGATCGCTCTATCCAAAGGGGTATTTTGGGGGGTTTTTGTATCCCAAAAATGGGTTTTTTGAGTTTTTTACATATAATATTTTAGTAAATCCAATTTTAGCTCTCACTATTAAATTTAGCATAAATAAAAAAAATTGCTGTTTTGATCATTGCTCTATGTCAATTGGTTACTGAGATATTGAAAGTGCTAAACGCAGTACGTTGTCCAATGTTATCCTTATGGAGAATAATAAAAGTTGTATATCTTGCTTATTTATCAACTTATCCTGACGAAACTTGGTATATTGCTTCATACTGTTGTGGTCTATTGATATTTGCACGAAAAATGATTTTTTTGCCGATAGTTCCCGTAGCAGCAAACCTGTGTACTCAGCCCCATGTTATTCTTATGGAGAATAAGTCAAATGTTATCTCCCTTGATTATGAACATAGATTAATAAATTTGGTATGTGACTTCACCTAGTTGAGTTATAAAAAATGTGCATAAAAACTCATTTTGTGTGTACCTTGTTTCAGCAAACCTGCATCCTCAGACGCCATGTTATTCTTAGTACCTGGGGGGCCGAGCTTTGCTCGGGGAAGGTCAGTCAGTTTGTTTAGATGACTCGGAGTAATATTTCACCACTTCCCCCTACTGATAATCAGATTTGTATTATTCATTAGCCTTTTTTTTTGTACATTTTTAAGGTCCCTCCAGTTGTTATTTATAGCTCAATGTCCCTTTGATTTATTTTACTACTCTATATATGTAATCTTTACTCAAATCTGTTAATCTCTGCTCTCAGGAAACCACATGTTAATAATCATAAACAACATGAGTATTACTTTGACAGTTCCCTGGTAAATTATGAACAGCTGTTACAATACTTTTGTTTTGATTTGAAACTCCATAAGCCCAATGTTAATTTTTTTAACTTTTCATTTGAGTTTTTTTACATTATTTGATTTTTCCTAGGGATGAGGCCTGTCTAGAACTCATTTTTATCCCAGAAATTAGTTATTTTGAACATTTGAAGGAAATCGTTGGAGCCGTTTTTGAGATCCGTGTCGCAAGCAAGCAGCACGCAAGCAAGCAAGCAAGCAAGCAAACCTTACTCATATTAGAGTATAGGATAGGATAGGATAGGATAGGATGAAGGAAATCGTTGGAGCCGTTTTGAGATCCGTGTCGCAAGCAAGCAAGCACGCAAGCAAGTAAGCAAGCAAGCAAGCAAGCAAACCTTACTCATATTAGAGTATAGGATAGAGAACAATTAAAATGTCATAAATCATTTATTTATGAATGATATTGATGACACTTGGTATGTGGCTTTAAGTGGTATTAAGATGCATATATTTAAATTGGAAATTCACTGAGTACGCAGGTAGGGTAGGACACAATTAACAATTAGGAAACCTACCTCAGGGTCTTTGTATTTGTGATTACAACCAATTTGTAAATTGAAAGGCATCTTATCTGTTTAAGACCTTGTATACATTACTTAATTAACTTATTAGCATTACAAGTTTATTTAAATTGGGTATATATTTTGCCATATTAAGTGGATGTAAGGTATTTCAATTTCAAATTGTCCAATGGCCAAACTTATACTTCAACAGGCCCTAGTCGAGTCAGCTTAGAACTTCCACAGTGGTTTCCATTTCCAAGTTTAACTTCTCGGTTGTCGGCAATCTCAAATCATCCAGTAGAATGAACGAACAATAGCTATGTTTACACTTGTGCGATTTTGCGTGCGTTTGAGCCAGTTTGAGGCATGCTGCACAGTGCATGCGCTAGCGCACGTGACGCATGCGGAAAAGAGCGCTTGTTTTCCGGGAAAAGAGTCTTCTTTCTGAATCGCGTGCTGCAAAGCAAGCAGTTCCAAAACTTTGGATATTCGTGCGTCAAACCGTGCTGCATATATTTATTATTACAGTTGTTATTTATTAGTTTTGTTTATATATTACTGTGATGTCTTCAGATAAACAAACTGTTGATTTTATAGAAGACTACAGACACTATAGTGTCTTGTGGGACATAAAGGACAAGTGTTATACCAATAAAAACAAACGCAATGACGCTTACCGTGCACTAGGTGAGAAGTACAAAATGAGTGAAAAAGGTGTTAAATCCAAAATTAAAAACCTTCGTTCATATTTTTCAAAAGAACAACAGAAAATGTCGCAAAGAAAAAGTGGTGCCAGTGCTGATGACATATATCAAAGTTCCTGGTTTGCCTACAAGCATTTGTTAATTCTTGGAGACTCATTCATGTAAACAGATTGTAAACAGAAATGAAGCATGCGTCAAAAGAATGCTTGGAAAAGCATGCGCTTGACGCAAGACGAAACAAAAATTGAAAAGAAAGTTGAATCGAAAATCGCACAAGTGTAAACATAGCTATTCGGTTGATGAAACGTTGCGGTATCGTCTGTTAGATATCAACCAAACAACCTCTAAATTTTGTAGGCGAAAAAGTGCTCACTCGTAGCCGCCTCATACTTGGAATTCGAGGGTAATTTTGACAAGGATTGAGGGTAATTTGTCAAAAAGTGGTTGGCTACCCTGTATTTTTGTTTATTGTTGATAGTTCGTTGTTACCATCATCATTAACGTAACGTAGTCAGCGCCAGTTTGTAATGTATTTCTTAATTAATATAATGTAGTTTTTGCATTTTTTAAATAGCACAAAACATAGAATATTATGTAAGCGACTTCAAAAGAAACCTATTTAGTAAGTTCTAAAATGTATATAATTAAATAATTTAATTCTCAAGCCTAGGCAAACTTTTTTAGTTCCTCAGTTTGAGGTTAGTGACAACACTAAAAAAACCTCTTAAATTTGTTATTTTGAAATTTTGCCATGCTCAACATAAAACCAATTTCAGTAACAACCTTTTTACTATAATTGCTTTGTCTCTAGGCAAATAATATAATATAGGCTAATCAAAGAATTGTAGGCCTGAGTAACCAACCTCACTAAGAAAGGAAATAAGGAAAGTATATTAATTGAATCCTGTATGTATACAGAATCGTTCAGTGAATTCAACATACTGAATAGGCCTATAACTTGGCTCAAATCTACTTCTTACAGTGGACTCCACTAGTCTGGCTGCCTCGGGACCAGACTCCCGTCTGGACTGTACTGTAATATACTTCTCTGCCGTCCGTGGGCTCGAGGTCATTGGACAGTGCAGGGCAGATTATTTGAAATTGTCCTAATTGTTTTTTTCTGCCAAAGCCTTTCTAGGCCTAAATACCCCTTGGAAAGACCGCAAAGTAGGGTCATTAATAAAATTATTGAATTATCAAGAAAATATGGGTACAGTTTCATAAGCGGCCACCAACTAATTGGATGCTATATATTGATCTAAATCATTCGATATATCGAATCGCATGTTAAATCAATCTTTAACCTAAATAACAAACGCCCAAACATTCGAGTCCTCATGGCGTATGTTGAAACGGTCTCAGAAAACTGGGATGAAGAGCGATGATGGAAGTTACACATATATTTTAATGAAACATTTAACAAGTAAACATTTCCTCCAACTATCCATCCTAACCTGGTCTTTTGCATAGTTGGCAGACCACTTGACTTTATCTGTGCAATGCACATAAGGTCAAAGAACAACTCTTGGCCAATTAGCATTTCTATGAGGCTTGGGTTTGAAAATGTGGGGTCAGCTAATATGACATTATGAGGAATCTTGAAATTAAGAATATTGATATTGTGTGCTGGAACTGAATTGTAATTTGCTGTACTACTAAAAACTGTAAGCTAGCATTATAGCTGGAGACCCTGGACCTAATAGTGGCGTGGACATATACGTTGAGACCTACACAGTAGTCGACTGATTTTGTGTTGAGAGACAAAGTCGGCGAGCAATGGTCTCTGATATAAATGACGACTTAGAACCGCTGTCTAGCAGTGCTCTGCTTTGAGAGGTACTTCCATGTGGCCCTATAACGTCTACGATTGCGGTAGACAGCAAGACCTGAGTACCTTGAACATTATCTATAGAATTATGGCAACTATGGACCGTTAGATTTTCATTGGATTCTTCGTTTTTACTTTCTTGTAGATTATCAGGCTGTGAATAGGTGTAATGCAAAAGTGTATTGTGTTTCCGATAGCATTTCCTACAGCGTCCTGATGTGCACTGAGTCATCACGTGTCCTAGTCTCAAGCAGTTAAAACAGATTCCTGCCTGTTTTAGAACTTGGATTCTGTCTTCATGTGGAGTTGTCAATAGTTTTTCACATTTATAAATTGTATGTTTTCCTTGGCAAAATCGACAAACAACCTCTTTGGGAAACGAAACCGTTCTGTTTTGTGGATCTTTTTGTTTGAGTAACATTGTTGATAGGGCTACTTGTGTTGTACTGTTTACTTGAATTTTCCAAGATGTGACAGCGACGCTCAAGGAAATCTGTTAAATGGTTTAGTTTGGGATGTTCATTATAAACTGTGGAATTTTCCCAATCTCGATAGGTGGTTGACGGTAACTTTATCTTCACTAAGTGAACAATTAAGTGTGTCCCAGTGATCTGTTGGTTGCTCAAGGGCACCAAGAGCTCTTATGTGTGTCAGCGTACTATCTAACAGCTGTCTAAGTGTCATTGTAGACTCCTTGTCCATTGCGGGAAGGTCAAAGAGGGCTTTTACATGTTTCTCCACAATCAATCTTAGGTTTTTGTACCTATTTTCTAGAAGTTTCCAGGCTACGGAATAGTTGGTAGCAGATAATTCTAATGAATTAATTACTTGGGCAGCTTCATTTTTAAGTGATGATTTTAAATAGTGAAGTCTTTGTATATCAGTAAAAGTGTTATTGTCATGGATCAGACCTGTAAATGAATCTGAGGAGACCCTGTCTTCATAATTTCCGGATAATGTAGGTAGACTTATCGAAGGGAGGCGTACTTGAGGTGTGTCATTTGGTGTATTAGTTTTAATGGGATTGTTATCAGGTGTTACGAGGTTTTGAAGTGATGGCGTTTTAATATGTATGAAGTCTTCTGCCTGAGAAGTGATCTCATAATATAGTGGTTCAAATGTGTCCCTATCATGTTCATGAGTTCCTCTGTTGTCAAGAAGCTCTACTTGGGATTGGAAAGCTTCATACTCAGTCATGCATTTTTATACTCTTTTAAGTCGGTTTTTTAGCTCTGTAAGGCTCTCATTATCTTGAAATGAAACAAAAAATGTTTTAAACCTAGTTAGGGCTGTTTTAATCTGACCACGTTCCTGGATCAGTTGTTTTAACTATTCCTGATTGGAATCGTTATCATTGTTGTCACCAGCCATTGTTACCCAAGCAGAAACAGTATTAAGGAAAGCCGATAATGAAAGGTAAATTTAAAAATTATTATTAAAGGAAACAGAATGGTGGACTAGAATGGAATGTGTGTTGGGTTTGATTACAAACATAGGAGAGAGGGAAAGTGACAATCAGCTGTGAGTAGGGTCAGTGGAATTTGTGTGAAATTGTTGTAAGAAAGGGCTTGAATGGAAACAAAAGAGGGGACCAGTTTATGGCTCACTCACCAACACGTGTGAAGAAGGGCTTCAGAGTGATGGATGGCGGTGATGTCAATGTCGACATCCCAGCTTGCGAAGTTCCAGGAAGGGCACTCCACAATGGCTCAAAACAAAGGGTCGCTATTGTCCTGGAGTTCAAATAAGCTTTCTCCAACCAGTAAAACACTCCACAGCACAAAATTCAGCTTAAAAACGTTGCTTCTAAAATACTAGCACTGAACTGTTTCTAAGATTAAGTAGCTTAATTCAAATGTATCTGGCTCGAAGGACCAAATATGGCGGCTCAACTAGGTACCGCACTTTTTACGCAAATTAAGGTTCTGTAAATTAAACACTTGTTAGTTGAAAACTGAATTTATTGCCACTTGTTAAATTAAATGTGAAATAATATCAAAAACTGGATAAATGGATAAACTGGACATAAATAATTGAATTTAATCTTAATCTTATTTCCTAGTCAAAGGAATGAATCTAGTCTAAAAATGGATTGAATGTTGTTAGTCTCGCAAGTGTCACTCCGTTGACGCTAGTCGGACGACTGAAGAGTTGAGGGCGAGGGCCTAAACAATAACCCCCTCCAACAACCCCGCAATCAGCGTCAACACTTTGATATTACAGCCTTTGTTAAAACGTATATTAAAATTTGCGAGGAAAGCGAGACAGTTGCTTTATTTAGCAAAATTATATTTTAAAAACCCGCCACGACAGAGCTGAGCGCGCCAAGGGGCATGAGCCAGAGTTACGTCCCCCATTGAGTGTGATGGTGGCAGTGCTGGCAGAACTAAGTGGAGAATCCCGCCTCTTTTGTTAGATTTTTATAGCTTTTGGATTATTGGTTGCAGTTTGTAAATAGGCCTATAAAGAAATATACGTTAGGCGCCTATTTCAAATTTTTTGGAGTAAGGCTACGGTTTTTGAGTTAAAAATATTTTAAATAAAAAATATTAAGTTGTGTATTGAAATTTTTTTTGGCAATTTCTAAAACAATACTTACTAATAGATCACTATGCTTACACAAAAACTAGAAGACTCTATTGATGTTTTTAACTGAATCAGATTTTTTGCAGGGATCGTGTGTGAAACCTGGAGGAAAACAATTCAAAGGATTTACTTAGAAGAATGATGAAGTCGAAGCACAGTTCAAAGAAAGGCATTGGTGGTAAACCCCAGAGAGAACATGGAAAACCTTCCTATGGAAATGGAAAAGCCAAAGAGTCAAAGAACAAAGCCCCAGACTCTCCAGAAGAATGTGCTTTGTCCTTTCCCGATCTTCGTATTGTCGATAAAAACCAGCTACCAACTTACTGTCAAGGTGAGTTATTGCAGTAATTGTCAAACACTCAGTTTTATTATAACTCAGTTTTATTATTAGCGATTAAGTCAGTCAGTCTTTCTATAAATATTGAAGATAAATCTGTATTAGGGTGTCAGGTTGTGTTTTTTTGGAAAATGATCTTCTGTTTAAAGAAAACCAGAATTAATTAATTAATTAAATTAATACTTTTACACTACTGATAGAAAATTATCACAGACAAGCTTCAAAGATTTGTGATGGACTACTCTTTTCCAGATGTCAGCTTTAACTAATATAGTTGATGTGGACAGGTACTTGCAACTTATGGTTTTCTCAATAACTTTGGTCTATTTCATCAACATAGTTTTCATTTTAACGTTTACAGGGATGGTCTCAACTCTGCTGGGGACAGGGTTTTACAAAGTGCTTGATATGAGTTTATTACTGTCTGTGTTTTTAATTTGCTTATCAAGTATTTTATAAACTTCAGATTCAAGTTTGAGCACGGTATTGAAAATCTCAAATTGTCAATGATATGCCTAAATCTACATAATCTATAGGCCTAGGCCTACTCAAATTTGACCAAATTAAGTTTTTGAATATGAGGACCTCAAAGTCAACTTACATGGCCTCTGGCCTCTAGCCTATGATGATAGCTTATTTTCTTTGTAAAGTTACATGAAAGGGTAAACAAAATATTCACTTTGTTTTCATTGCAATTTTTTTATCCAACAACCTTTATAGGGTACTTTGGTATTATACGGATGCCACCTTTATACAGCGCGCTGCGGCAGTTATGTTAGGATGGGTTATCATAAAAATGATTGTAGGACTTTCCTTGTTTCATTACAAATCAAATGATACCTGATGAGTCATACTTCCGGCCGCCAAACCCCCTCCAAATAGGCCAAGGTCAGGTCGTTGACCGGAGCGCGCGCATCACCTGTCACCGCCTGTATCTGGGTCAGTGTCATAAGTGATTTATTGCCGTGCACTTCGTTACATTTGTTTTCATAATGAGTGACGTTCTTTTGGTGTGGGATTTACCTCAAAATGAGGAGGAAACCGTACGTATTTTTATGATAACCCATCCTAACATAACTGCCGCAGCGCGCTGTATATTTTGCGGAATACATGTGGCGATCGGGTCTGGCTGCTAGCGGCGGCGACGCATTCAACACGATCCTAGCGGACATCGCTGCCTTTTGGGAGGCACAACACACAGACCGCTCATTAGAATGATGTACAATTTTTACAGTAAGTCAATAAAAGTACGTTTTTTCGAATTATGTAGTTATCCTTTGTATCCGGTAAAAATTAACCTCCAAAAATAGTGGCATCCGTATAATACCAAAGTACCCTTTATAGCAATATTACAATTTTAAAAGGGTTAGGGGGGGCCTACTTCCTTTCCTTTATTTGCTTGTAATTTTACTGATTCTGAAGATTGGCTTGAACAAATTCCGAGTGGGTGTCAGGCAGGTTTTGTAAACCACACGGCTTTAGAGCCCCTTACCCAAATTTTGCCCAAGCCCCTGATACTGTTCGGTCCAGTCCTAGTTCTACAGTGAAAATTAACCCTTCCTGCTGATTTGATGGAAAATATAAATTCTCTGGAACTTAAAACTAAAATTTTGATCTGCAGACTTAGGAAACAATAAGTTATGTTTGATCTTTTTTCAAAGGATAAAAACATGTTTTAAATTGCATTAAATTGGTGGAAAAATCTAATGATTTAGATTCTTTTTTAACTACCAAAAAATACTATTTCAAAATTGTGTTCTAAGACAAAAGAAATGGACTGGCTAATAAGGCAAATTTTAATATTCTTGAGTTTTAAATCAGTTTTTTACCAGCCCAAGAAGCAGTATTTTTATCGGTACCAACAAAAGCAGATTTTATCCCAACGTACACGTTACATAAAAAAAAAACTTAATTTAATTCACTGTTACAGTGGAACCTCCCATATCCGACCTTCCCATATCCGACTCCTCCCGATATCCGACCGTCCGTCTGTCTATTGTTTACTCACGCTCTCACGGTCCGTTTCCGTTCGCGAGCCTGTACAGACTTGAAAAAGTGACTCATCGATACTATGCTTTACTTTTGGGTAAAAAACTGTCAGTTTAGCCGTGGTTGTTGATGTGGAATGTCAGTTTGTGCGTTTATGTCAATATTGTTTTGTTCATTTTTTGTACCTGGGAACGGCATTTTACGCTCCTCCCGATATCCGACCTTTTGGCCGTTCCGACCACGGCCCGGTCCCGTCATGGTCGGATATGGGAGGTTCTACTGTATAGTGTATTAATTTTATCTCAACTCTACATTAACCCACACTGGTTTTTATTTAGATAAAGATTGAAATAGCTATGTGAAATCATTATGTATAAAAATACTCACTCATTCTCTTAAACAATTAAAGAGTCATGTCAATCGTCCCGGTACCTTATTATTTACTGGTTTTAGCGAATTTCCCCTATAGGGAAGAAGCTATTACCGTAGGTCTCATGGTAAGACTTAAGCCTGAGACCATGATAACTTTTTGTTTTAAGGTCCCCAGATGCCAAAAACACTATTCGTTCAAATTTATATATATCTGTTCAAATTTATATTTATATATATATATATATATATATATGTGTGTCCGTTAACACGATATCTTGAGTAAAAAACATCCGATTTTGATGAAATTTGGCTCAAATGTGTAAAATGCCATTCATGATTTTAAGTTCGAAAACCAAAAAAATCGGACTGTGGGAAGGGGGGTTTATGGGGGTTTTCAATTTTCCAAAAATCAGTTTTTTACATTTTTCACCCTAAAATTTTTTAAATACTTAATTTTGGTTCTGACCATGTTATAGAGCTTAAAAAACAAACAATTTAGTATTTTGAATTATTAACCTAGGTTAAGTGGTTGCGGAGAAAATCCAAAAAACCTACTCATAAAATCTCCCATGTTAATCTTATGGGAAAAAGGTTTTTGGCTTTTCCTCAGTTCATTTTAATGTAAACTTCATATTTGCTTTTACCAATCTGTTCAGTTCCACAAAACAATCATTTTGGTGTTTAAATTGTGATTCTACGCCCAACCGTTGCAGAGATATTCAAAGTGCTAAACACAGTACGTTGTCCAATGTTATCCTTATGGAGAATAAATAAAATTGTATATCTCGATTATTTATGAATGTATGTTGATGAAACTTGGTATGTGGCTTCACATAGTGCTGGTATATTGATATTTGCACAAAAAATTGATTTTTTGTTGATAATTCCCGTAGCAGCAAACCTGCGTACTCAGCCCCCATGTTATTCTTATGGAGAATAAGTAAAATGTAATGACTCCCTTAATTTTGAACATAAATTAATAAAACTTGGTATGTACCTTCACTTGGTTGAGTTATATTGATAATGATATAAAAACCCATTTTTTTGTTCCTTGTTGCAGCAAACCTGCTTTCTCAGCCCCCATGTTATTCTATGGAGAATAACTAAAATGTTATATAGCGCTTATTTATGATGGAATATTGATGAAACTTGGTATGTGGCTTTGCCTAGTTAAATTCTATTTATATTTGCATAAAAAACAATTGTTTGTGTTCCTTGTTTCAGCATACCTACGTACTCATTACCAATGTTATTCTTATGGTGAATAATTAAAATCGCTTATATGTGAATATATTTTTATGAAACTTGGTATGCGGCTTTATGTGGAATTAAGACAAATATTAGGTATTGGAAATTCGCTGAGTACGCAGGTTTGCTGCGACGGGGGTCTTTTTTTAAACTTGCATATTTCCTGTAAAGTCTGATTTGTTGTCTATTTTCTTTAGTTGCTTTTTAATGTAGACCCCCCTACCGCTGTTAAAATTTGTATATAAATTTAAATTCATTCCAGATTTTAATAAAATGAAGGCAAGCTAACTTTAAAAATTAAAACCACTTAAAATTAGGGTGATTATTTTGTATACAGTGCCATCATTTGCTTGCAGTGCTGAACCGCAGCAGAGAGGAGGGGGTTGGAATGGAGGATCTCGACAGGCTACAGCTAGAGTTGGAGTCGCTCTTGACCGGCGTGGCTGTCAGAATACGAGACCTGAATAACGAAATTGCCACACTGAACATTGCCGAAGAGAGACGAGACAAAAAAATTAAACTCGCTTTAACTGTATGTTTTATTTTATCAGTTTTATATTGTTCTCATAGTATTGTCTTAGTTATTCCTTGTCGGCTATATTTTAACCAATTAGCTTACTTTGATGAAAATAATTTTTGTAAGCCTTGATTCCATATTAGAAATCTTCCAAGGTAGTGCCCAATCATACGTCGTTTCTCTTGGTTTCATGTTTTTACTAGAATGGAGCACATTTTTAGGTAACATTTGTTTCTCCGACAAACAAATTCATTATATTGACCTTAACTTCATGTAGTAGGCTCCAAATTGGTTTATTATACAGAAATGATATATAAATAAACCAGTGTGTTGTTGTTTCTGAGATATTTTGTTTGTGGGTAAAATATGTCTTATTTGGTGTCTGGAATAATATAAAATTGGTCATTTTATTGATACTCATTTTATAAATCGGAAAATATGGATTAAATAGTAGTTTCAGTGATATTTGGCAAGTTTTGTAATGATGAAGAATCAGACACTGAAAGTGCCAAAATAATAGGAATTCCTGGAGGAAAATGGGAACAGAAAAACTGGTAAGCCAATGGGTTGTTGTGGTGATTGTTCTCCAATCTAATGATAGAAGCACACCAGTTTACGTTTTTGTATTGTTGTCTTGACTGTTTGTAAACAGCACAAGGGGTCGAATGAATAAACCTGAACAATTGTTTTTTTGTTTTTTTTTGTTGAATTGCAAACAAAACTTGTAATCAAAAGAATTGTATGAAAATAAATTAATGAATTAATTTGCTTGGTGAATTTTTCATTTTCAAGATTGTCTTATTTTACAGTCCAAGAAGAAGGAAGAAGAAAAAAAGAATCGAGACCCTACAGGAAAATCAAGGCCTAGAGTTGGTACACTGGATGATCCTAGTGCTTTGGTAAGTGCATATAGCAAGTCCAACATGATAGACTGATTTGCGTACATTTAAATTCAAAAGTAAATCACGTGACCATACAAAATAACAAGACAAATAGGTCTACTACTGACTTGGAATATAGATAGAAATATTTCAGAAGGTATAAATAAACCCTTTATCAAGCTGTCACCCCAATTTATCCCATTTTCATTCAAGATTGTTCAGGTAAAACTTCTTACAGATTTCAGTGGCTAACATGACCTGAAATATTTGTCGATTGCAGGCATTTTTTATTAAAACCTGCTTAATTTCTTAACGCGGTAGTAAAAATCAAACAATTAAAAGACCCATGACATCTAAGAGTTTGTATTAAGTAAACAGTTTTCAGGCAACAGTAAATAATTAAAGCAACACCTACATCGAGGTCAATTCTCATGTTTCTTTTGTGCAGGTCTAGAAAAAAATTAAGTCATCAAATTTAAAGTAAAGTTGCGACAATTATGTTTTTTTGCTAAATAAATATTTCAAAGTGGATATAAAGTAATTACAGATATGTTTTTATATTGGTTTTTAAGCATTAGCAAAAATTTATTTATGCCTATTAACTTTTGAGGTAATTTAAACTAATTAGGAATCAATTCAACGTAAAAGGTTTTATATGTTTTAATTTGAAAATTTTTCATCATGTAAAACCTTTTACCAATCAGCAAAACAACCTAGCCCCTTTTTTGTTTAGTTAGGCAGCAAAAGGGCTAATTCTTTAATTAGTATGTGTTATTAATTTAAGAGTTTTACCTATTATTTTATTCATAGGGATCTCCAGATATACTCAGCAGCACAGCTTCATTGGAACCGCCAAAATTACTGATTCCCAAAAACGACACTCCCAACAAGTTTTGGTTGTCTGTGGAGCCGTACTGTGCTGAAACTACTGCTGAAGATATTAAGGTAATTAATCATTCACAAATTGTAGTCATCAATACAAATTGTTCCATTGTCGAATATAGGCCTATTCAAAAAAATTGATTACCTAGATATTACAGAATAAAACCACTTGATCTGACTGATTAGACCTCTTTGTTTTCTAATTCCTGTATTACTACAACAAACACTCTTGTAAAATTAATAATTTGTATTCAATACACTTTCAGTTATTCGAGGTCGTCTTGATCTAGGCTACCTCTGGTACTGACAATTTTGGATGAAACTGAGAAATTGTTATTTTGAGCTTTTTTTACATATCTAAACCTTTTAAATAGGGCCTAAGTAAATCTATTTAAGACAATTTTAATTTCAATATATTGAGTGTTAGGTCTATCATGCGATGATTAGGTCCCAACCATAGTTTAAAGTTGCACTTTAAAAATAACTTTTGCCTAACATATAAAACAGTTATTAAGGGTTAATTGGAAAATAATTTCCTAATATTTCACTTATTGTAGCAAATTTATATTCGATGGGCGATGCATGGTGATGTCTCATGTAATCGGTTTTTAGATTTTCCTTATATAATGAACAAACTGAACAAATAACTCGGTCACTGAATGAGGCCACTATTATGACAGTGTGCCACGATAACAATAACAAATATATCGGTCCAACAATGCAACAGGTTGCTAAAAATTAGTGATTTGCATCATTGATTGGAGGACGAAGAAAAATCAATACAGTGGAACCTCAATAACTCGAACCTCAATAAATCTACTTCCTTGATAAGTCAAAGTTTTGTTATTCCCATTGAACTTGCCTAACTAATTATAGGCTATTGTACCTCTATAAGTCAAAGGGTTGATGGGGAATATTTCGATAACTCAAAGTTTTGTGGTCTACTTAGCCTACCACTGCACCTCTATAACTCGAATTTTTAACTGTGAAACCTCTCTAACTCGAATATGTACAGACGCCGTACCTCTATAAGTCAAAGTGTTGTCTGGGGAACCTCTTTAAGTCAAAATTATACATTATTTGTTCGGATTAAAAACCCCAGTTACTTTATTTGAGCATCTATCGTTCATGTTGCAACCCGAACAAAATGTCTAATAATAGACAGGAAGTGATCATACAGAGAAAACATCGCCAAATTTCCGAACTGTGATTTTTTTTTACTTTCATACTCTACGACATGTTCCCTGTTTACTGAAGGAGGTTTTTCATCCTCTAGAACGTTCACCAAAGAAGCTGTTAAAATCATTTACAGGCTCATTTTAGAAATTTTCAAGGGTTTAATTTATTTTTAGTTGTAATTATAATTGTTACAATATGATTAATTATGATACGGTACACAGCGTAAAAACACAAAATGATGTAGGTTAAGGGTTTTACCCTCCCATGACTCCCATGACTTAGTTGTGTTACCGTGACCCTCAATAAGTCGAAGTCTGTGGAAGATACCTAGTTAAGTCGAACCTTGATATTTCAAAATAATCGATAGCTCACATTTTTTCTGTTCCCCCTGAGGTTCGAGTTATCAAGATTCCACTGTAATATGTTTGCGTCACTGACTATAGATGCTTGATCGTATCCGAGCGTTGCACAGTGACAATACGTTTATTCTTAACAGTGGGGGATCGTATCCGAGCATTGCATAGTGACAATACGTTTATTCTTAACAGTGGGGATATCCTCTTGCTTAGTCTAGTGATGTACGTTATGGTATGATACCATATGTATCGCTACTAAATCTTATATTGTCATACCCTATCGTGATAAGCTATTACTAATAAAATGTCAATACAACCTTAAATATAAAAATGGGCGGTATGTATCGTTTCAAAACAATCAACAAATATCGCAGTAAAATAGTGTATTGCACCCTGCCATATTACAATCCGATATGATAAATATCGTACATAATGAGCTCATTCTGCGAGTAACTGTCAGTTAGAGAAGTGCCAAGCAGTGCAAAACAGCTGCAGTTAGTTCCGTAGACTCGGCAGAACTGTTTCAAAAACCAATTCCAGCTGCAGCTTTCGCGGTGGGTGTGCTGGTTTTGGAACATTGCTGAATTTTTAACATTGAAATATATGAGATTTTAATGTTTAAACATATCAAAGGCAGCGGAAGTGTTAACCTGCAGGACTTAAGACCTAAGACGCAGCTCGTTTTAGAACGTTTGTATGCACCTTTTTTGGATTGAATTACTACATCACTAAAATCACCTACCTAGCTGGTTTAAAAAGTAGTTCTAGGTGAAACTGAATTCCTTTTCAACTGAATAAAGTAGTTCCAACTGCAGTGACACCCCTCTACTATCAGCGAGTTAGAACTCGTGAATAGTGGACCCCTTCCTGTGTAAATAGACCGTGTAATTCAGCCAAATCTTGTGTTGAATTCAATTCACTTATATTGTAGTCGATAATTTGTGTTTGCAAACTGGTGATTTTACCGCAGCAATACATTTTGGTGACATATTTTAAACTTTTCTGCAGTGTAGTTTCTATATTATGTGGTTGATCTTTGTGTAGCCCTGTCTTTCTTTCTGCGACAATGTCGTACTGTCACCCTGCTTTGTTCTGCTTTGGGATCCTGCATGGTTACCGGACTATCGTATCAGAGAAATTAGGGAAATCAATATTTTTCTTCTCCTATGATTACTTTGGCCAGAGTAATTAACTTATAGTTAATGATATGATTTTGCAGTATGTATATATATATATATATATATATATATATATATATATATAGTTCTATGTGATTTTGTCCCACCCCATCCATTTTTCTCTGACAGTGTAATGCCATGGACAGTTTTAATCAAAATAATAACCTTGTTATTATTTAAATATTAATTATACAACATATTATCAGTCCAATTTTTTTAGTTCCTGAAAGAGTTGAAGGCTACATGTGAAAAAGAAGCGGAAATACAAAAGATCCCACCACTGGGTCGTCATTACACTTTGCGATGGGCCGATGAGGACATGATGGATGAACGGGATGGATCATCAGTCGTTAAGCTGAAACGCAAACCTTCGGATGATATGAAAGAGATGCTGAAAAAAGCCAGCAAAATTGTGTAAGTGTTGTATAACTAATAATTATATATTGTTCTGACAGTATGAATACATTTGAAACATTTTTATAACATTGAAACAATTTTGTCTCAAATTTTATCTCTGGGTAGTTTTATCTAGCATTTTGATTTTGTTTTGGTAACAAGAAGCTATAACAACTGTTCTTTAATATCTTCTAATTGCTTCAGTTCTAAGATAATTAGGTTACATAATACAAATTTGGTAAAATTCACTAACTATTACAGGATTCGAGAGAAGATTCCTGGTCCCCTTGTGCAACGTCTTGTATCAGCCCTCATAGAAGAAAATTATGTCTCTCCACTCAAAGAATCTGTTTTGGTGAATAAACTGAGTGAGTATTTTTTTGTGTAGTCTTAACAGTAAAAGTCAACAGCACATTTTTTTAAATTTAAAGCAACAAAATTAGAAGAGCATATTCATAAATAAGCGAGATATGACATTTTATTTATTCCCCATAAGAAAAACATTAGGACTGAGTATGCAGGTTTGCTGCATCAAGGACCACAAAAATTGGGTTTTTTTGCAAATGCCAATTGATCACCACTAGATAAAGTAACATACCAAATTTCATCAATATTTGTTCATAACAAGCGAGATATCACACGTTTCTTATTCTCCATAAGAGTAACATTTGAGCTGCTGATTATTCAGGTTTGCTACCATGGGGCAGGTTTGCTGCCATGGGGACCACAAAAAATGGGGTTTCTAAGCAAACATCAGTAAACCCTAACCAAATGAAGCCATATACACAAGTTTAATTTATATATGTTCGTTAATAAGCGAGATATACAATTTTAATTATTCTCTATAAGACTATAATATTGGATAACGTACTGTGTTTAACACTTTCAATATCTCGGTAACCAATTGAGCAATGATCAAAATACCTAATTGTTTTTTTAAAGCTAAATTCAATGGTGCAAACTAAAGTTTGACTTTATAAATAATTATATGTAATACAGGGGTCGCAGAAAAACTGCGTACTCAGTGAATTTCCAATGCGTAATATATGTCTTAATACCACATAAAGGCACCAAGATCCATAAAAATATATTCTCAAATAAGCGATATATATACAGATTTAATTATTCTCCATAAGAATAACATTGGGGATGAGTACGTAGGTTTGCTGCAACAATGAACACAAACAATTGGTATTTGCGCAAATATAAATAGGATTATACTAGTAGGTGAACCCACATACCAAGTTTCACCAATATTCATTCATAAATAAGCGATATATAACATTATAATTATCCTCTATAAGAATAACATGGGGGCTGAGTAAGCAGGTTTGCTGCAACAAGGAACACAACATATGGGTTTTCATGCAAATGTCAATATAACTAGACTAGGTGAAGCCACATACCAAGTTTCATCAATATAAATTCAGAAATAACCGATATATACCATTTTGATTTTTCTCCATAAGAATGACATGGGGGATGAGTACGCAGGTTTGCTGCAACAAGGAACCCCAAAAATTTGTTTTTATGCAAATATAAATAATAACTCAACAAGGTGAAGCCACATACAGTAGACGCTCTTTTATCCGGCATGTTCGGGACCACGCCCATGCCGGTAAATCGATTTTTCCGGATAATAGAACTTTTTAGTTATTAATGGGAATACAGTAATCTGAGAGTCTGTCATCTTGCTACAGTAATGAGCTGTGGTCGCGTGCGTTGGTTGACCTTGGCACTGCTCCGGAACATCTGCATTTGTGGACTGATAGACAGACAGAAAGCCGGGCGGAAGTTGGCGTCTAAAAATAGAAACCAATCAAAACAACCAAAACACGGTTGAATACAGTAGTGTACTGAGCAAAGGTTACGAACATCACTGAACGTTACTGCTTGAGACGTAAACAAACAACAGGTGACTAAGAAAAAGGCGGGAACAGTCCAGCGCAGTCGCAGTAAGAAATGGAAACGACCGAAAATACCTGGAAAAACCCGGGTCGCCTGGTGCCGGTTAATGGAATGTGCCGGTTCATAGAATGCCGGATAAAAGAGCGTCTACTGTACCAAGTTGTATTAGTTTATGTTTATAATTAAAGGAGACATTTCATTTTACTTATTCTCCAAAGAATAACAAGGGGGATGAGGACACAGGTTTGCTGCTACGGAAATAATTGGTAAACTTTTTTTGTGCATTTAATAATAGACCACAACCAGATGACGCCGTGTTCCAATTTTCTTTAGTATACGTTCATAAATAATAGGGGTGCGCGAGTAGTGAAATTTTTAATCGAGTCGAGTAGTGCCAATTATTTTCGAGTTTCGAGTATTTTCGAGCGAGTATTTGCCATCAGTTGGTAGTTTAAAATAGTATAATGGAATTTGGATACCACCCTAGATTTGATAGTCTAAATATGGTTTCTAACTAATATATGAGTAGCAATACAAAGCTTTGGCCAGTAAAATCAAACTGGATTACGTATTGACAAACAAAACACGATTTGACATTCGTTACCGGCCAATGAAACAGGGCCCGGTTATCATTTGGCCAATTTCACCTGGTCCAGACTTCGCTTATAATCAATATTAAATTACGAAATCGTTAGTCACGGCCGAAATTACGCGGTCCGATCGTCATTTTGGCCGATTTTACGTGATGCGATCGCCTTTTGCGGCCGTTAATACGCGTTTTGGCCAGTCGCAATCGTTCGCGGTCGTCATATTCGGCCGATTTTACGTGATACGATTGCCTTTTGCGGCCGTTACTACGCGTTTTGGCCGGTCGGAATCGTTAGCGATCGTCCGGAAATCGGCGGGAAATACTCGCTCGAACTTTCGAGTAGTTTTTAAAACTTCGAGTATTAAATTACTCGGCCGAAAACTCAAAGTTTCGAGTACTCGCACACCCCTAATAAATAAGGAAGATATCAAATTTTGTTATTCTCCATAAGAATGACATTGGACAACGTAGTGTGTTTAGCACTTTCAATATCGAGTGTGTGTGCTTTTAAAGCTGAACCCAATGGTAAAAAATAAAATTTGACTTTTTAAAATATTACATGTAAAAAGTTCAAAAAATCCATCTTTGGGGTACAAAACCCCCCAAAATACCACTTCGGATAGGTCGATCTGTCTGGTTTTCAAACTTAATGTCATAAATGCTGCTTTCCACGTATGTACCAAATTCCATCGTAATCGGATGTTTTTTACGAGAGTTATCGTACCCACACACATACATATAATAATATATATATATACATATACAGTTTCGAAAGAATGGTGCTTTTGGAGTCTGGGGGCCTCAAAACGAAAAGTTATCATGGTCCCGGGCCTAGGTCTTACCATGCCGACTATGGTAATAGCTTCTTCCCTATGGGGGAAATTTGCTAAAAAGTTAAAATACCCCCGTAGCAGCAAACCTGCGTACTCAGCAAATTTCCAATGCATATATATATATATATCTTAATACCACATAAAACCAAATACATCAATATATTTTCATCACTCGCTTCGCTCGCTGGGGGCTCCGCCCCCAGACCCCTGTGGGGGGCTTAGCCCCTAGGTCCCTGTCGTAGTACCTATGGCACATGTTTTAATTACGCTAAAAATCCGAGGTGCTATGTATACTCAAAATATAAAGTAGACTTATTGAGTGAACAAATTTAGGCCTAGCAGTTCAATATTAGAGTATATAACAATTTAAAAATCGCTCCGCCTCCACCCCCGGGCCCCTGTGGGGGGCTTCGCCCTCAGGTTGCAGTTTGGCCACAGTTTAATGAAAATTGGTCCAAATTCTATTGAAGACATAAATTCTACAACTATTCCAAAGCTTTGATTATTGTTATGGGTTTAACCTATAAAATCCGGCCATATGCCTGTTGATGAATACTACTTGGTATGGAGACGTAGTATGTTAAATTTTAAACCTCCATGTATTACCTAAGTGCTTGAATAAAATTATACCCTTAACTGATGTATAATGTAGCCTTTAAAAGGCGTATTTTGAACCTTATAAGGGATACGACCACTGTTAACAACCTGAAATACTATGACTTTGGGTAACTACAAGGCTTCTGCAACAAATATGACATGATTTATAAGGGATTTTACCCTCGACAGAGCGCAACATAACAAATGTACCCGAAAAACACAAAAAGTCTACAAGACCTCAAAAACTTAAATTTTTTTGGGTGTTTAAGATTCTTCATCTGGGCGTGGGAGTATTGCTTAGTACTAATTGTAATGTAGGAATACTGTGTGATAAGTATTAGGCCTGTATTCTACATTAGAGCGACAAATCATTAAAAACCACGAACAAATCTATGAAAAAAGTTTAAATTAAAAAAATCTAGCGCTATCTAAGGGTGAAGGGGGTGAGATACGGAAAAATGTCATAGGACAAAAGTTGTAGTTCGTCTAAAATCCGTGGCACGTGTGGTCTTCGTTTTTCAGTAGGACAACCCGTTCGGCCGGTAGAGCTCAAATAAAAAATACTACATTTTGATTTTTGAATTCACAATTATTTATTTTGTTGAGATAGTTCAAACTAAAAATAGTAGGATTTGGGAAGAAAAGGTGCAAAGCACATGCATGCCAAATCTCACGTCTCTAGCTCAAGTATTATTTGTGTCACTTGTATGTCCAATAATATAAATTGGTAGAACCCCCAATACACCACTACTTATACTAAGAAAACGGTCATATCTAAAGATATTTAGTTTTTCATTTTTCGGCAGGTTTAATTAATAAAAACTTGTCATATTTCTGCTGCTATTTACTAAGTGTAATGTAGACATACTGCGTGCCTAATATTAGGCCTCCATCAAGTATATTAACGTGATAGGCAATAAAAAACGGCCAAAATATTTCAAAAATATTCCGAAATTTGAAAAATCTAGCGCTACCTAAGGGTGAAGGAGACAAGATACGACAAAAAGTCATAGGACCAAAGTTGTAGATCGTCTAAAATCCGCGTGTCGTGGTGGTCTCCGTTTCTCGATAGGACCAACCGTTCGGCCGCTACAGCCACAAAAAATGCACTATTTTGGAGATGTTCAAAATTTCCTCCATTTTGAATTTTTTTGAGGAGGTTAAAATAAAAAATTATACCTTTTTGCAATTTTTCTGGGGCAAGCTACATGTAGGCCTAATTCCATGTTTCTAGCTTATCTAGAATTACCTGAGTAAGTCGATAATGCAGTTTGACAATTATGGAATAATAAGGGGTTTTAATTTTTTTGGGATGTTTAATTATTAAAACATGTTAGTTTATCGAGTGTTTCGTGAAGGGTAATGTGTCAACATATTGAGCGCAAAATATCAAGCCTTTATATACTAAATTAAAGTGATAGGAAATTAACAACCACGAAAATAACCGTCGAAATTGCCTAAAATTTGAAAAATCTAGCGCTACCTAAGGGTGAAGGGAGCGAGATACGCCAAAATGTCATAGAATTAAAGTTGTAGATCTTGCAAAATCCGTGGCACGTGGTGGTGTCCGTTTTTCAATAGGTCAATCCGTTTGTCCGCTAGAGCTCAAAAACTGTAATTTTAAAATAAGCATTTTTTGGGGGGTTTTAAATATTTTTTTTGGGGGGGTTAAGATAGAAAACCGTCAGTTTTGGCGATTTTCCTGAGGGTTACAAGCTATAAGCTACGTTCATGCAAAATTTCAGGTTTCTAGCTTGTCTAGAAGTGGTCTAGAATTCGTATACCTCAGTGAGTGAGTGAGTGAGTGAGTCAGTTACACATGCGGCTGTATATATATTAGATTATATTTCATCAATATAAATTCATAAATAAACGATTTATGACATTTTAATTATTCTCTATAAGAATAACATGGCGGCTGAGTATGCAGGTTTACTGAAGGAAGGAACACAAAAAATGGGGTTTTATACAAATATCAATATAAAGTCAAGTAGGTAAAGCCACATACCAAATTTTATTAATTTATGTTGATAATTAAGGGAGATAACACGTTACTTATTCTCCATAAGAATAACATGGGGGCTGAGTACGCAGGTTTGCTGCTACGGGAAATATAGGGGAAAAAATGTTTTTAGTGCAAATATCAATAGACCACAATGATATGAAGCAATATACCAAGTTTCATCAGGATAAGTTGATAAATAAGGAGATATACAATTTTTCTGATTCTCCATAAGAATAACATTGGACAACGTACTGTGTTTAGAACTTTTAATATCTCGGTCACCAATTGATGTAGAGCAATGATCAAAACACCAAATTGTTTTTTTTAAGCTGAATTTAATGGTGAAAACTAAAATTGGATTTACTAAAATATTATATGTAAAAAACTCAAAAAACCCATATTTGGGGTATAAACCCCCCCCCCCAAATACCCCTTTGGTTTGAGCGATCTGGCTGGTTTTCAAACTTAGTCATAAATGATGCTTTTGATGTTCGTACTAAATTTCATCAAAATCGGATCGTTTTTACGAGAGTTATCGCACCCACGGACAGTTTTGAACGAATGGTGTTTTTGGCATCTGGGGACCTCAAAACGAAAAGTTATCATGGTCCCAGGCCTAGGTCTTACCATGCCGACTACGGTAATAGCTTCTTCCCTATAGGGGAAATTCGCTAAAACCCATTTTTGAGGTACAAAACCCCCCTTAAAGTAATGCGTCCTATCTGGTTTTTGAACTCATGTAAATACATGCTGCCTTTCACGTTTATACCAAATTTCATCAAGATCGGACAATTTGTACAAAAGTTATTGTTCCTACGGACACACACACGCACGCACGCACGCACGCACGCACGCACGCACGCACGCACGCACGCACGCACGCACGCACGCACGCACGCACGCACGCACGCACGCACGCACGCACGCACGTCTGACATGGCTATACTTGTGAGGATATGAGTTATAAACATACCTTGTGAGAACTTTCTTCTTGAGCCTCTTAGAAATGCAATTCAAAATGGTAATGATGTAGAAAAAATTAAGTTAAAGAGTCGTTTATTTTACACACTTGAATTAATAAAAACAATTTTGTGTATCTTGACCTTTGAGAGCATACAGTGTGTTTTTTGTGAGAATATGTGTACAGAATTGAGAGCATTCGGAGTACATATTGACAACTGTAATAAAAGATATGATTATGGAACTTGAAATATTGTTTGAAACCTTCGGTTCCCATTCCACTTAGGTTCAGGTCATTTTGACGAAATAAATTGTGACATAAATACAGAACTTATCTAAACATCCAATTTAAGAAAGATATTTATAGGGAATTTCATCTAACTAAATACTGTCATTGTTTTGTTTACAATTGTTCTACTCTCTTACTTATTTTGTATTATTTAACTGCAAAATCTTTCAGGGTAGCAGCTAGTTTTTTATTTAAAAATATTTTTTAATTTCCAACAATAAAGTATATAGTTTGCAGGCTCTAAAATTAGTTTTAAAGTCCCCTCTTCTTGTCTTTTCCTGTGGTCATCACTGATTGAATCAGTATTTCGTCCAGCGAACGCCTGAGGTCAATCACTGGGGGGAAATATGTGTTTATTGGGCTTTTCCTGCCGTGGCGGAAATTAGGGAAAATTATAAAAATTGTGTAGTTTATAAGCAGGCAGGTTTTCTGGTAAAACTGAAAATGAGCTTATAACATAATGCTCTTTAAGTTATGAAAATGTATTAATGCAACCTAGTACCAGCACAACAACTTTAAAACACAATCAACAGTGAACTGACAAATGGTCCAAAAATATACTTGTTCCATACAACGACTTGGGGTGTTACCTGACCCTGGACTGGCATAGGAAGGTAGGTGCGTGTCAGGGATGCGATGAGTCACCGATACGAATTATTCAGGAGCATTAAAAGTAAGACCCTATTTATTCATTTACTGTGAATATAATCATTACTGAATCACCTTCTTCATTATTGCGTTGTAATTAACCTAAAAGTTGCCGTGGTCCATGTAATTTATTATTAAAAGGCAATATTTGCGCGTATGAAATCTGCGCACTAATAAATTGAACTAAATTTCCAGGATTCACAAATTATTTTGATCTTGGGTTTGCAACACAACACTGCAAACACACAAGCTCATTGTTTGACTTTACATGAAAATCCGACATGATACATCATACAAAATAATTTTGTATGGGGCGATTTCGGTCAAAGTTTCTTTTTTGAACTAAGTTAACAGGAATAGTTGCCCGATATTGCCTGGAACATGAAAAAATACTTCTTTATTAGTAAGTTTTATAGCTCTTTTTAAAAAGAGGTCTCAACTTTTAGTACATATTTAACTATCAAGAATTTGAACTGCAATTATCACTTATGTTGAGAAGAAACCCATATTATTGCCTTATTGAAATGGTTAGGTATTTATAATTGTATTTTAAATTCGCTTAGTTTACAGGTTTGCTGCGCCGGGGGTATTTAACACTCTTTCCGTTTGTTATTAATTAGGTAGATTCAAAAGTATAACCTGATGAAAACTAATTTATGCTAACAAAGTAATTCATACGCTAAAAGGTAATCCAAAAATAACTGACAACACTGGTGCATACCAAACATACAAGGTGTACGTAAAGTCCCGCACGGGTTTAATATTTTCTGAACGATAACAGTTAAATCAATAAGATTTGGTACATCAACACTACACCTAAAAATCTACTTTTTGAAGGAACTATCAGTTTTCTGTAATATCATGGGGAGGTCCCGCAAGGAGTCAGAAAGAAATCTTAAATAGGAGCATAGGTCAATATGCACATCACATTAAAGGGCTTATCTAGCAGAGTTGAATGCCGCAAACCGCACTAAAAAAGGTTGATCCAGTAAAAAATGGCGGCTGTTCAAAGGTTTTATTTAAAAAAATAAGATCTTTCTAATAGTTACTGTTACCAGTTTTTCCCCGTTATCAATAGATTTTGACCAAATTTGTAACCCTTGAGGATAACTAACGTCATAATTCACTTCTGTATTGACAGGCATAATGTAGTATTTAGCTCGAGTATTCATTTAGTTGCAGTGGCTACTAATAAAATGTAACCAAGTAAAACCTTTGAACAGCCGCCAATTTTTTCTGGATCAACCTTTTTTAGTGCGGTTTGCGGCATTAAACTCTGCTAGAAAAGCCCTTTAAAGTGATGTGCATATTGACCTATGCTCCTATTTAAAATTTCCTTCTGACTCCTTGCGGGACGTCCCCATGATATGACAGAAAACTGATAGTTCCTTCAAAAAGTAGATTTTTAGGTGTAGTGTTGATGTACCAAATCTTATTGATTTATCTCTTATCATTCAAAAAATATTAAACCCGTGCGGGACTTTATGTACACCTTGTATAATTTATGCTCGTAAGAGTAAAACCATCGATACACAAGTATTTCAACACACGAATAAAACTCTGCCGAGAGCCGGGAGTGGTAGCCGGTAGTTTCCAGCAAAAAATAAAAATAAAACAGAGTAGGACAATGCTTGACCTTGGCCACTTCCGTATGCTCGCAAAATATGTACACACAAAACATATGCTCGCAAAACATACACAAAGAATATATGCTCGCAAGTTCTGATTTATAACACATTTGCAGAAAGGTGCATCCGTCAGCGCG
Source organism: Allygus modestus (assembly GCA_963675035.1). NCBI lineage: Eukaryota > Metazoa > Arthropoda > Insecta > Hemiptera > Cicadellidae > Allygus > Allygus modestus. The sequence continues at coordinate 84,572,072 of OY776114.1, forward strand.
GCCCTGGTGAGTAACTGTCAAACTAGGCGGACCAGTTCCCAACACTACTTGTGAGCATAAAATGAATTATTAAATTTCCAACTGTCCTGGGCTATTTTGAAGGCGCTGAAGCTGAAAATGTAGCTTAAACGATGTGAGCATATGCTCGCAAGGGTGGATATTCTCACAAGTGGTGTTTATAACTTGTAAATATTCTCATAAGTATAGTCATGTCAGTTCACACACACACACACACACACACCCACACCATGAATTTGAACGAATGCTGTTTTTGGCATCTGGGGGCCTCGAAACAAAAAGTTGTCATGGTCCCGGGCCTAGGTTTTACCATACGGTAATAGCTTCTTCCCTATAGGGGAAATCGCTAAAAATTACATTCTGTTATCCTAAATTTCTTTGTATCAGTTTTGCTTTTCCGCATTTCTTAACATAATTTTGTCTTTAATGTTGTCTTGCGATTATTGGTTAAATGTCTTCGATATATGAGAAATTTGTATGAGGGGACATCAATTCCAACAACAGCGATTTTGTAGTGGTTTTTACAAAAAATCAAATTTTACTGATCTGGTCATCAAGGAATTTGAAACTTTCAACAGCAATATTCTCCGTTAACAAAAATGGTAAAAATATTCCATTAATGCTGTTTTATTCGGTTTGAAAAGCTCTTTAATCTCACTTGCACTATTTATTTTGGCATGTTTAAGCAATGCATTTTAGGGCCAGGGATCTCACTTGCCCATAGGCTGGGATAGCACACATAACTTATAACAATTATTAATTTGGGTGAAGTGGGGTAAGTGAGAACCGTAGACATGTAAAAACAAAATGTATATAACTGAACAATTTACTGGTGTATTGGACTAAAAATGTATATCCATGTTCAAAACCTTATCAAGAGTATACATGCAAAATTCCATTTAAAAAATATTACTCACTATTTATATATTTAAGGTCAAAGTACAACTATGTGATTTTGTGGTCTCACTTACCCCACTTCTCCCTAATTAACTAGTTCGCACGCAGCACGCTGACGTGAGGGAAGTGAATTTCCATATAACAACTTTTAAAACTCAAAATCAATGTAAAAACATACATGTATTCCAATATTTGTTGAAATCTGAAAACATTGAATTTTTGGCTGTTCTGATGCTCCTGGTTTCATTTACCTACAAAGCTGGGAATACAATTTTGTGCATTATAATGTTAGGAGAAGGTCCAGTCAGGCTTGAAAGTAGGCGTGAGGTTGCTGGGGATGATAAAAGTACTCTAACAAAGGAGTAGCAGGCTTTTCTAGTGTAAACCCCTATAAGACAACGTATTGTGTTTGGTCAAAACGCATTTTCTTTAATAACTCGGTAATTATTTTAGTGGAATCATTTTATGAGAAAATATGGCCTAACCCCAAAAAAATTGCAACACAAGCAATTTTTTATTAAATGATAGCTAAGAGTTCCCTTAATCACCCATCCAAAATCGCCATCAATCGTACTTTGGCAACATGCCGAAAAATTCAAAATGGCCACCAAGATGGCGGCCAAAATATATATTTTGGCTTATATCTCGAGAACGGTTAGTTTTATCGAACAACTTTATTTCAGAAAAATTGTAGCTCTTTTAATGCTGATGAATTTTTATACCTACATTTCTTCTGTAGGTCGTATGGTATAGCTGCAATTTGCCAAGCCGTATTTGATTAAAATCTGTATTTTTCCAAAAAGGTCGAAATTTTCAATTTTGGATGACTTTATGTTTACAAATAATAACGTTACAACGAAAAATCATAGATAAACCATGAGACCATGTGGTTTCTAATTATTTTCAGTTTTAACCCTTTTAGTGCTACAGAGTGGCTGACAGCAACGATGTATTTTTCTCCTAAAGTGCGAGCGTCGCTGTAGGTGACTCCTAGCATGTTGTATTGCATGTGTCAATACCATATACCTATTGGCTGATTAATTCGTGAATACAATCCAATGGCTTCAAACTATCAATCGCCAGGGCATTTTGCTCTGTCACTGTCGTTAGCGGTCAGCTGTTTACGTAATTTCTTTGATTGTTAGCTGTGCGCTGTTCCTGCTGTTGTTTGTTTTGAAGTTGTGTCTTCTGTCATATTTTGTTTTGTCGTTTATTTTAAGTTGTAATAAGTGAGATGTTAAGTGTTACAAAGTGAGATATATGTAATATATCACTCTTGATGTTTTTATAAAGTTGGCCTAAGTGTTCTAATGAATGTGACAGTGGCTATTAGATAAGAGCGAGACATAATGAATTGTGTTTATTTTATCAACGTTATTTGAAAGTACATCGATTATGTTGAAAGCCGATAAGCCCCAACTAGCAAAAGCAATCCTCACATATATGTCTGATAAAGATCAAGATCTGCAGCCTCTACAACAAGAAAGAATTATGTATGTAGTGGATGGTGGCTCCCTTTTACAACGTTTGTCTTGGCAGAAAGAGATGAAATATAAAGATGTTGCTGAAATGTATGCAGAATTTGTTAAAACAAAGTATGGAGATGCAACTATTGTTTTTGATGGATACATATCTGGTTGTACAACAAAAGATATGACCCATACACGTCGGTCTCATGCAAAGGCACCATCTGTCAACTTCACACCAGAAATGAAATTTACTGGTAAGAAAGAGGTTTTCCTTTCTAACAAAGAAAACAAACAGAGACTAATTGATCTCATCTCAAAAGAAATGGTAGAAAATGGATGCGCAGTTGTACATGCAGTAGATGATGCTGACGTTGACATTGTTTTGACCTCCATAAAACATTTAGAGCAAAGTGATACAACAGTGATTGGCGAGGACACAGATCTTCTTATTTTACTTATCTATTGGTGTAACATGACAGCAAATTACAACTTGCTTTTCAGAAGTGACAAACGATTATCAGATAAAGTTTATAACATTTCCAAAATTACATCCTCACTTGGAGAAGATTTAGCTAAATCTCTATTAGCTCTGCACGCCTATACAGGGTGCGACACAACTTTGAGGATTTTTCACATCGGAAAACTATCCGTATTCAATCGAGCATTGGAAGACAAATACTTTCGGGGTCTACTGATATCTTTCAGCTCGCCAAATTTGAGTCCAAAACAAGTTGAAGAAATTGGTCTGAAACTAATGGTTAGTCTGTTTAATGGGAATAGTAACGAATCAATGAACACATGTAAAGATGACAAAGTATTTTGTCAAAATTAAAAAAAGCCAAAAGTTTTATAAAACCTCAGCAACTTCCTCCAACAGAGTTAGCGGTTAAGTTTCACAGTCGGCGTGCCTATTTACAAACCCAAATATGGAAAAGGGCAGAAGGTAGAATGATAACTACAGACTGGGGATGGACTTTGCAGGACAGCATGTATGTGCCCCAAACGATGGATTTGCCGGCAGCACCAGAGACATTGTTAAAAATGATTAGATGCAATTGCAAAACTCCTTGTAATTCAATGAGATGTGTGTGTAAAGCGAATGGATTCGACTGCACAATTTTCTGTGGTCATTGTTTAGAAAACAGTTGTGAAAACTGTCTCCAGTTTTCGTTGGACAAAGAAGATGACGATGAGAAAGCTACTTTTGAAAACATTGACTAAACTTTGAAATCCTTGGGCTACACATTTACATAAAAGTATGTTAATTGACTTATTGTACATATTGTGTGTAGTGGTCCTTTTATTTTGTAGTATTAAATACAATTTTATGATTTAATAACATACCTACAATTTTTAATTGCATTTCCATATTGTGGCCACTTACTTATCCTTTAAAATTTTAGATTACTTAAATCATGCCAAAAACATTGAACATGACCATAAAAAGCACAATTAAAACTAAAAACAAGGAGGAAACGACATTCCAATCAACTTAAATATGTGATGTTTTGCCGAAAAATTTTTATTTTCAAAAATAGCCATCCAAAATTGAAAATTTCGACCTTTTTGGAAAAATACAGATTTTAATCAAATACGGCTTGGCAAATTGCAGCTATACCATACGACCTACAGAAGAAATGTAGGTATAAAAATTCATCAGCATTAAAAGAGCTACAACTTTTTTGAAATAAAGTTGTTCGATAAAACTAACCGTTCTCGAGATATAAGCCAAAATATATATTTTGGCCGCCATCTTGGCGGCCATTTTGAATTTTTGACATGTTGCCAAAGTACGATTGATGGCGATTTTTGAGGGATGATTAAGGGTACTATTAGCTATCATTTAAAAAATAAATCTCTTGTGTTGCAATTTTTTTGGGGTTCACAACTAAAATGATTCAACTATTTATGCTAGAATGACGAGAGAGGGCTTAAAACTTTGGCCTCACTAATTCCTATCTTATCACATGTATAAATTTTACATATGGGGCTCTTCTGACCCTTTTTGGGCCCAAAAACTCGAAATTTGAAAGATTAATCCCCAAAAAAGGGGTTTGGAGTTTTCCGATTGTTTTGCCCAACGAACTTGTCCAGCCGATTACAGAAAGTAACGTCCCTACCAAATTTGAAGTTAATCGGACAAAAAATGTGACCGCTAGAGTGCAAACATATATATATACACACACACACATATATATATATATATATAAAATTTTGAACGACACCCCAAAACGTGTTCAGGGGGTCACGTTAGGAACTTCTATGGTGGTCCCGGGCTTAAGTTTCACCGTGCGGGTCATGCTAATAGTTCACTTTCCAAAGGAAATTCACTAATAATTTGTATAAGTTATGTGTGCTTTGCTACTTATTATTACTTTTTCTTTAAAACAGTTCATCTTAGTTTTTCCTAAAGATTAAATTCTAATAAGTCTAAAATATGCGTCTAGTGTGTCTAGTTTTAGGTTTAGTTAATGTTATTATAAAATAACTTTATTTTATGGGTTTTCAGATAAAATGAGTTCAGAATCTGATACAGGTGAACCACAGGCCAAGAAAATAAAAACTGAAGATCCAGCAAGTCCTTCTGGGAACAAAGCTTCAGGTAAATTTATTCCTGAACTAATTTATTTTCAATGATAGATTATTTTTGCTGACCAATAAAATATCACAAAAGCTTGCAAAAAATTAAATAAATAAATGTACATCCAATATTTATTAACACAACTATGTAAAGTTTTGTTGGAGACAAAATGCAACTGAATAAAAGTGCCTTGAAAGCTGTTACCGTAAAACCAATCACAGATTAAGAAAACTTGTACATCTTCGTATTGGATATGACTACTAGTCGTGTAAAAGTGGATAAGAATCACGTCTCACTACATTCTGCCAAATAAACAAACAATATGTAATAGTTCACAAATATTTATATAGGCCTAAAAAAATAATAATGTGTTAAATCATGTAAATAAATAAAGCCCAATGTATATATAACCCCAACAGTAATAATTCCCTTTTATGTTAAATTATCTTAATTCACTTAGGTAAGCTTATTAGTGAATTTCCTTTGGAAAGTGAACTATTAGCATGACCCGCACGGTGAAACTTAAGCCCGGGACCACCATAGAAGTTCCTAACGTGACCCCCTGAACACGTTTTGGGGGGTCGTTCAAAATTTTATATATATATATATGACATATATATGTGTTTGCACTCTAGCGGTCACATTTTGTGTCCGATTTACTTCAAATTTGGTAGGGATGTTCCTTTCTGTAATCAGTTGGACATGTTCGTCGGGAAAAACAATCGGAAAACTCTAAATCCCTTTTTTTGGGGATTAATCTTTCAAATTTTGAGTTTTTGGGCCCAAAAAGTGTCACAAAAGCCCCATATGTAAAATCAATGCATGTAAAAATATGGGAATTAGTGAGGCGAAAGTTTTAAGCCCTCTCTCATCATTCTAGCATAAATATTTACCGAGTTATTAAAGAAAATGTGTATCGACTAAACACATTACGTTGTCTTATGGGGGTTTTACACTAGAAAACCCTGTTATTCCTTTGTTAGAGTACTTTTATCCTCCCCAGCAACCTCACGCGTACTTTCAAGCCTGTCTGGACCTTCTTCTAACCTTATAATGTGCAAAATTGTATTACCAGCTTTGCAAGTAAATGAAACCAGGAGTATGAGAACAGCCAAAAAATCAGTGTTTTCAGATTTCAATACAAATTGGACAAATGTATGTTTTTACACTTATTTTGAGTTTTACAGGTTTTTATGTGGAAATTCACTTCCCTCACGTCAGCGTGCTGCGTGCGAACTCGTTTAATCTATCGGATAAGATTTTGTTGTATGTGTTTTGTAATAATTTCATATATATAACTTTTTATTGAATTTTCCCCATATTCATTATTTTTGTTAGGTAATTTCCTAGTTAATTTAAATTGTAGAGCTATCTCAAATATATTTCATATATATAGATAGATAATCAAAATTGATCTCCTTTGCTATACTTCCCACAACCTTTTTAAACGTGTGTGTTCATTGATATGAGTTGTGAACATTAAGATTTCTCTCTGTGAGGCAATGGCCTAGTGATTAGAAGTGTTTTAAGGGTCCCAGTCCAATAGCAAATAATTCCCAGTCAAGAAGATGTATTAAAATCTGAGTGAAGAACTGAAATGTATTGGTGAGATGTAGCCAACTCATAAACAGCTACAGAGAAGAACTACTTAACTTATTTGGACAATAATAAATATTAACAAACTTTCTTCAATTTAACTTAAAATAAAATAAATTTATAAAAACTACATCATCAACAAGAAAATTGTGTTATTTGGACCTTGAACAATAAGTCAAATTAATTTTGAGATCACCATAATTGGAAAGTTGATTTAAAATTTAAGTTTTGGACTATTTTACTATTTATAAGTTTCCATATTTCAATAAACAATATTAAGATTTCATGACAATGCCGGCACGAACCTCACCCCTACCATAAGATCTCAGCTCAACTGACTGTCAAAGCCACATGTTTGAAAATTAAATAGGCCTAGTCGCAAATGTTATCCAACCCCATCCTTTTGTAAATCATTTGTATTTCCCTTAACTTCAATTTATCACATAATATATGTAATTTTGAATAATAAATAGGTGTTTTTGTAGGATTTTATTTGTTAGATTTGAGTTTAGTTTTAAGTTGTAGGTGTTTGTACCAGTAGGCTACTTACCTAGATAATATCAATCCAATAACAATAGCCTAATACAAATAACAGTTACATAAAACATAAATAAGACAAATATATTTCTTTATAAACTTTTATTCACAAGTAAGACGATAAAATAATAAAAGAGAGAAGGTGTATGTGTATTTTCAATCTTCCACATGTATCTATTTAAATTTGAATCCCAGTTGGCAGCAACAATTTTAAATTTGTCATGATGACCTACAGATATTTTAAAAATATGTGGCACTTAGTTAGTTCATCCCCGGTAATGACTTTCCTTCTCTACACGTCTTAGTACATTCATTTTTACATTCATAATTGATGAATCAAGGAATTCATCAGAATATGATTATTTTGGTCACAGTTTACATCTGTACTGTTAACAGATGAATACATGGTAGAAGTCATGAATAAAATCACTGTCCACATGGTAATCGAGTTGACTGTGCACGACCGATAGAGGAAAATGGTGGTAGGGGGTACTCACTTCTCTCTCACACTCCCCCCCCAAACCCCTACATGCCATGGACCCCAACATGATTTGGAGTTGGTATCTTTTTAAAGCAAAACACCTCAGACATGGTTTTAACTATCCCACTCTAGTCAAACCTGACTAGTTGCTTGTCACAGTGGTAACACATATTGATACTATAGAAGCCATAATGCTATTGGTTTCCTTTTTAGTTCAGTAAATTAAAACCCACCATACAACCAGTAAAACCCACAACACTGGCCACCACTCCAAAAAAATAGATACCCACAAAACCAAAATCCCCCTTCAGGAAGATACCCCGAACGAAATGAACCCCGATACCCCACGAATGAACAACGGCAAGTTTGCACGAAAATAGTCAAACGGACAGACCAACTAAATAAACCTTCCGCTCACCATCTAATGGTAACAAACCACATTTAAACGGATAAGCACTGGAAATGATAACGGCCTGCAAACTACCCACCCAAACAATCCCTCTAATATCTCCTCAGTGCTATATAAAAATCTCGGAATCAATAGGCCAAACGAAAACCAAAACGATATATTATTTATTTTATATGAAACTGATATAATTTGTTGTGATAGAGAATTCTTATTAAGTGAAGAACCAGAATCAAATGATCAATCCAGCAGTATTAAACAAATTGATTTCCTAGAACTTAATATTACCGTAAATAAAATAAAAGTAAATGTGTTAATCGACACAGGCTCGAATGTGACATGTATGTCAGAACAATGGTTTTTAGAACACAAAAATAAAATAGGTCAATTTGAAAAATTGCCAATAGTGAACACACAAATTAAAACTGCAACGGGAGAGAAGTCAAAACGGGTTACCCGAATAGTAATGTTATCTATAACTATAAATGATGTACAAACACAACTACAAGTATTACTCATCCCAAATATGGTTAGGAGTGTAATAATAAGAAATGATATATTGAAATTATGGCAGTTTGAAATTAACTTTAAGAAGAAATTAGTTAAATTGAATATAATCAATAATGATATACTTTGAAGTTCGGAGAGGTAAATGTTGAAGGTGTAACTTGTAATTTTGTATCCGAGCAAATGGCTTAGGTGAAGCATTAATAATGATAATAATTATGAATACTATGAAGATAACTATGATGATGATAAAAATTATATGCATATAAATTGTAATGATCCTAACTTAAATATGAGTAAAACTACAGAAGATCTCTCCCCTAAAACGGTTTATGAATAATTAGAAGATAACGAACTACTAAATGAACAACAACATAGCAAATTATGCGACCTTTTAATAAAATACAGCATTACCTTTTCAGACGAGCCTGGTGTAACAAGTACGAAGGAGCGTTTAAAATCAGTAAAATTTCAGGACACTCAACTTATCATGTGAATACTTTGGATGATACTAAAACGTTTGGCCAGTACCACATTTTCGCATTGAATAAATATACTCCCCCTCAACAAAGATAAAATATCAAGATTAACTCAACCATCAAAGAAGAAATAAATCAAGGGATTCGATATTAGTGTTTGTGCAGAGACCTAAACCCTTGTACGGTTAGTGATAGGAAATCGGACACTCAAGAAAGTGAAATATTTAATTATTATGTGTTAGATAAAATAGTGAAGTCAATATAGAAACTTTGCAGTGCAATAAAAGATTTTAACATCTTTATCCAAATGGTCCTTAATAAATAGGAAAAATAGTCCAATTAATAATCCCTTGATAGATAATGTGTAAATAATAATTTTCTCTTACCTTTCAATAATCATGCAATGTTATTTATGTTCTTATAGTTAGTTGTTTAATAGTCACGTTTGTTCTCATTACTGTCAGTTGTTCTTATTGAAGCATAATTTATTCACTGTGTATCAAAATCTCATATTACATTTAATTTCATATTCAATTTCTGCGGGGATATTGCAACAGTTCACAAATTATGTTTACAAACATTTAATAACAATAGTTAAGTAGGCCTATAGAAATAATATGTAACGAGGTATAAACCCTAGATAGGCCTATATAAAAAATTGATATGCCCTCATAAGAACTTAATTAGGCTAATGCCTATTTTCAATGTGTAATAAAACTGTATTTTTATAAGCCTATTCATGTAATATATGAGAACAAATCATCTCATATAAAATATTTCAAACCTTGTCCAATAATGGTGTTAACTACTTCAAACACATATATAAATGAAATCTGATCTCAGACATAATATTACCAAGCTAAAATTTCATATAGTAATCTCAGTTAAAATTGAAAGTGGAAGTGTCAAGTGAGCTGGAAGCCTGAAGAAAGAAGATCATCTGTAAGCGTATTGTTGTGTGGGTGATGACCACAACTCTCTCTCTCTTCTAAAGTAACTGGCCTAGGTGTTAGATGCTAAAAGTGAGCCTTGCCTCAAGTTAAATAAATTCCCCTTTAAATTAGACATTCCCCTTTGCATTAGACAGTAAAAGTCTAATCTTTTCAATAGGAGAAGAGCTCAAAACCATAAATATCATCCCTTTTGTTGTTATTTGCCCAAGAAGAAATGGTTTTAGCGAAGAAATACATGCATCTTGGTAAACTAAACCCAAACTTATATTGAGTTTACAGACTAATTTATATCAGAGTTAGGGTGGATTGAGCAGCTCTAACTACTGATCCACTTCAAAAACATTCGTTAAATAGACAATCTTTGATTCCAAATTCAAAGAAGAAAACTTATTTAGTAAATTTAGCATCAGTGAATTCAGAACAGAACTTGTTTTCAAATCATGGCCGCCTTCATGTTTAGGGACGCTTAGCTAACTTCATTTTTTTAGCATCATACTAAATTCTATTATAGTCATACAGATCATATCCAAATTTTAATGATAAAGAATCAGTTTTAAAATTAAAAAACGTAGAGAGAGAGAGAGAGAGAGCCGCCACCACGAACCCTTCATTAACGCCCTGATACCAAAAAGACATTATTCTCAATACTAAAGCTGAGCCATTTTACCATTATAAACATTGAACATTTTATACCATTATAAATATTAATATCTCATAAATTCAAATCATTATCTTATCCCCATCCCTCCATCCCTTAACATCCCTTATCCCGTATCATCCCTTTGCTAGTCCCCTGGGAAGTTTTTTATATGCTGAAACGTAAATTTTGTGAAATAAATGTGTAATTTTGTTCATTGTAACAGCATAGCCTTCATTTCTGGCAGAAGTAGCCATTTTGTTTTATGCTACCTTAGAGACTAGAAAGCGTCCAACGCCATAGAGTACTTAGCAAATAGGCTAGGAATACACAGAGACGAATTTCAATAGAAATAAGTTGGCATATATATATTTATTAATAAAGAACAATATATTATAAGTGAAAATAAAATAAATTTGAAGTAGCGGTGGTGTAGGTGAGAGTGTTTTTCAAAGTTATCTAACATAATTTTGGGTTTAAAACTGGAGTATATTGGGGAAGAGTGGTCAGTGGAGACATCATGACTTTTTTTTGCCTTAGTTAAGATTACTTGTTATTTGCTGACAGATATGTTTTTTGACCCCAGTTTGTTACTTTATTACTTGTATAATGTAACAACATGCATCATGCTACTCAAGAAATTACTTTATTACCACTATAACTTTTTAACTGTCATGTGTTGATTCTAAAAATTGTTCTATTAAACTATTAACACCCCCGTCTCTGCAAACCTGCGTACTCAGTGAATTTCCAATGCATATATATGGGTATCACTACTACCTAGAGCCACTTACCAAGTTTCACAAAAATACATTCATTAATAAGTGATATATAGCATTTTATTTATTCTCCAAAAGAATAACATTATAATTGAGTAAGCTGGTTTGCTGCAACAAGGAAGATAAGAAATGTATTTTTTTGCAATTATCAATATCAATTATCACCTGCTCAACCAGGTGAAGCTACATACCAAGTTTCATTAATTTAGGTTCATAACTAAGGGATATATAAAACTTTACTTATTCTCCATATGAATAACATGGGGGCCGAGTATACAGGTTTGCTGCTACTGGGAAAAATCAACAAAAAACATTTTTTTGTGTTACTATCAATATACCACGACTGGTGTAAGCCACATACCAAGTTTCATCAATATACATACATAAATAATCAAAATATAACATTTAATTTATTCCCCATAAGGATAACATTGGACAACGCACTGTGTTTAGCACTTTGAATATCACTGCAACGGTTGGACGTAAAACAACATTTAAAACGCCAAAATGATTTTTTTGTAGAGCTAAACTGATTGGTAGAAAGAAATGTGGAGTTTTTAGTAAAATTATCTGAGGAAAATCTAAAAACCGTATTCCTGTAAGATTAACATGGGAAATTTTATGGACACATTTTTTACTTTTCTCCACAACCACTAAACCTAGCTTAATGATTCAAAATACTAAGTTGTTTGTTTTTTAAGCTCTGTAAAATGGCTATAACCAAAATCTAGTGTTTTTAAAATTTTAGGGTAATAAGTTAAAAAACTGATTTTTGGACAATTTTAAACCCCTATAAAACCCCCTTCCCATAGACCGATCAATCTGGTTTTCGAACTTAAAGTCATAAATGTTACTCTTCACATTTGTGCCAAATTTCATCAAAATTGGGTGCTTCTTTCAAAAGTTATCGCAGTAACGGACATATATATATATGAATTTGAACAAATAGTGTTTTTGGTATCTGGGGACCTCAAAACAAAAAGTTATCATGGTCTTGGGCTTGAGTCTTGCCATGCCACCTACGGTAATAGCTTCTTCCCTATAGGGGAAATTCGTTAAAACATGCACTTATTTCAAACAAATATAAAATAGTATCCTGTTAACTTCACCTTCAGCTTACATTCTAAACTAGATTAGTAAATAAGTTTTTTTTTTTATTTTGCAACATATATGGTTTATTTACAGGGGAGAATGCTGTTCCAAACTATATCAAGAAATTACCAACATATCATACTTCAGCCTGTTTTGAGTTAAGAATCAGGAAAGAGTTGGAAGCTTCTGGATTTATTGATCCACAAGACTACAAGGTAATTTATACACCTCTTGGCCAAAGCTTTTAGATGATGACTATGATCACCAGTACTTACTGACTTACATTTTATTCGGGATATTCTGTGGGTTGTCGCAACATTTTAACTAATCTCTTGTTATAATGGAGCTTGCAATTTAGTAGGTGACTGAATTAGAAACCTTAACTTGTTCTTAATAGACCAGGACCAGAGGCATAAATTGCAGTTTCGGATTTTAAATATTTTTGTCATTATTCTTGGGTTGCTGACAAAGTTAAGGCAACTCAGTTTATATGAGTTTATCACAGGTTTTAAGAAATATACCAAGCTTTAATAAAGCTTGTTTGGAATGTTGAGGGTTTAGTATCATTGGTTCCACCTGTCAATATGATTAGGTAATTTTTATTCAACCGTTCAACATCATACAGGATGGGGGCTCCAGGTTAGCAAGATGAGGTAACGTTATGATGTAAAAATCTGGTAACAGTATCCTAGCCATCTCTAGCATGACTGTCATCTACAACATACAATGTTGGTTATGAGCTGTTCTCTTTCAGGAAGATAATGATGAGATCCTGGCTGAGATCAAGAAGTGCCAAGAGGAGCTGAGGGCCACGGCGTTGCACACCGTCGAGCAGTTGAAGAGGCTGATCAAACTGGCGGAGGTGGAGCTGGAGAAGTCAGAGGTGCGGAAGAAACTCAAACTGGTGGAACAGGAGGTACGGATATTGTCTTGTGTTGCTGCTAAGATTTTACTGGACTACCGAGTTATTTTGAGAGCTGCCAACTAAATTATTTTACATCATTGTGAAGGCTGTTTGAAAAAAAGCCACACACAATAATACCAAATCTGCAACTTCCGTCTTAATTCGTTCTAAATTAAAATATTACCTTCGTCAATCAGCTCATAAAGTTGTAACAAATGTTACGGCCGTTTCAGCATCACTGTGCCATCCTCAGACATTGAATTTCATCCATAAGGCGTCGTTAAATTCAATGTCTGAGGATGGCACAGTGATGCTGAAACGGCCGTAACATTTGTTACAACTTTATGAGCTGATTGACGAAGGTAATATTTTAATTTAGTCATAGAAGCAGCTCAGGGGCTAGAAAAATGGATTTTAATTAATTCGTTCATTGATATTAATGTTTATAAATCGGACTTAATGTTTTGAGATGATTCCAGAAAATAAATACAGTAGAACCTCAATAAATAAAATGTCTTGATAAGTCTTTTAAGTTTTGTCATTCCCCTTGAACTTGCCTACTTAATACTATGCTATTTTACCTCTATAAGTAGAAAAGTGGCGGGGAACGTCTTGATACCTCCAAGTTTTGCGGTCTTCTTAGCCTGCTGCCGCACCCCTACAACTCAAATTTTATAACTCAAACTGTAAAGTCACCGTACTCTTTAAGTAGACGTGTTAACTGGAGAACCTCTATAAGTTGATACAGTAGTGTACATTATTGTTTTGGGTTTTGAAACCCCAGTTACTGTATTTGAGCATCTATCGTTCATGTTGCAACCTCGAAATTCCCATCCCCCTCCCCCTACATCTACTCCTAACTGGCATAATTGCAGTAGTTTATAGTTAGACTTAAAACATATGCTTTCTAGCTTAAACAAATAAAACTACCCATTATAACCTATATAGAAATTTTCAATGCTAAACTTATGGAAAATTTGAAGATTTATAACAATGTACTCCTCATAAACTGCTGAACGGATTTTTTTTAAATTTTCAAACTTCATTTTCATTGAGCTGGAGAACATGTACAAATTTTAATTTTAAAATCTATTAAGGCGGTCCCACACTTCTCGCAAACAGGCCTGAACATTCGGCCAAACATTCCGTCCCATATGTTTCCGTATATATTCAAAATTTCGTTCAGCTCCCACATTTGCCTCGAATAATCCGAGGCATGTTCGGGCGTGTTCATGAGAAGTGTGGGACCGCCTTTAGTGGGATACAGCTGACTTGATCCCATCGTATTCCCCATACTTGCCTCCCATTTCGTTCATCAATAAACAATGCATATATTCTATCTCATTTTTTGCCAAGTAGGCGTAAAGCCCGAGGATATCTGGAATTTATATCAGTCAGTAAAATGTAATCCTTATTCATAAAAAAATTGACTTAATTGTATTGACTTTATTCAATACAAATTATTGGTCAATGATACCCCTAGTAGTATGGATTTTTTGGTTCTTAGAATTGGTTTTCGGTTTTTAACAAAAAACCCAAATCGACAACCGATGGTCAAAAGTCGGTTTCGGTTTCGGTTTTTTACTGTCAGTAAAAACCTTGTACTGGAAATAAGCATTATTATTTTGCACAAATATCGCTTATCCTAACCCAGTCAATGAGATGTATCAGATACAATAAAGAGATACGCGTATCGCGATAAATAAGCCCAAAACTTAATGTCATCTCCCTTTGGTATAATAATCGGTGCGTAGTAGCACCTCCACGCTTATGCCATGGTCAAGGCAGAGTTTAATGCTTATCGATCACATGTATTCAATATCTATCATAAGTATAACCGTATCATATCGAGGCACTGAATTGCAATACCCGTGTTGTTAAAAACGCTTCGCCCTTGGAATATCGTATTCCAAATTATTGATTTATAAGTTAACAAACGGTAAAACATTAAAAAGAAGAACATATGTGATGATTTAACCTTAACACCAATCAAAAATAATGCCAGATTTGAGAAATTAAATACTAATCGACTGCAGATCGGACTTAGTCTGCTAGTGGTAGTGATGCATCATATGTATCATATCATCTTTATCGCGATATTTCAATACGTCTCGAACACGCGCAACACAACCATATTCATGAATTTACCGCCCGGAACAATAGCGCCTCGTTAGCTCTTTTGGTGAGAAAACGAATTACAACCAATGCAAGAACGACAAGGAGCACGAGATTTGACCGCCAACCACCAGGATCGTTTTCAACTCCAGACCCCAGGATTGTTAGTGTCTTCGGGTGAAAACTCACGTACAACCTTCACGAGTGTATTAGGTTATATCAGATTGTGCATATCACATCGACATATCGACATCACTCACATCACTTTCACTAGCAAGCAGATAACGACCCGACATCTAAGAGGGTCTACGGGATTACTGTCAATTTTACTGCATATTTAATAAAGTCTGGCATTTTTATTAAGAAAGTTTGTTAATATCATCGAGAATGCCAGAAGAAGAATTAGTCGACGATCTACCATTTAGCCCTATTGACATTGCTAATAACCCCAACCCCTGAGGTAGTTCTAGTCCTAATGTTTCCGTAGCCTAAATCTAAATATAAATCCTACTGTATTTATGGTTATATCCTTCCTGTAGGAAAAGATTCTAGGGTTTCCAAAGTCTGCAAAACTAAAATGTCAGCAAAAAAAGGAGTAAGGTTAGCCTAAACTTTAACCTTAACATCAAGGGCGCCCATACCTATGGGCAAAGGGGGGCCGCGGCCGCCCCCAGCTCTAGCTTTACCCCCAGCCTTTAAAAAAAAAAAAAAAATATATATATATATATATATATATATGGTAATGTGTTTATTTTCTTTGTACATTAAGTATCATGGCCTAATTTAGTGTTTTACAAGTAGTAATAGTTTTTCAATTAAAACTAGAATATTTTAGCTGTTTAGATAAATTCTTCACAGAATTGAGCAACAGCTCGCTATCGCGCACAACTTTTAACTGTTCAGATCAACATTAACAAAAATGTGTAATGTAAGACTGCGTAGTGAGTAACATAACCTCAAAATTAGTTTTCTCGCCAAGAGGCCCATATTAAAGCATCAATTCCAAAGAGAATTAAATTTCACATGTCGCTAACGAACAGCTCGGTAACGTTTCGATCTGTTTAACGTGTCGCTTACGTTAGCGAGCTATCTGCTGATGTTAGCGAGCTGTCTACTATCATTAACGAGCTGTTTAATTGTTAAAATTATGATGTTTTGTTTCAGTAAGTTTAATTTTTGATGTTATTATGGCCTAAACAATTTTAACCGAAATAGCGTTCCGAAAAGGCACCAACATTTACGATATGTAAGCTTACATACACTTTAGTGGGACGTGAAATGCCCTCCGCCCCCTTTATTTCGGAGGTTTTACTGGATATACTTGTTATTAGATATTTGTGACGTACATACATGCGCTGAAGGAATTTTTATGTACGATGATCAGTTTTCTCAACTCAGCGTCATTTTTAAATTGGGCTACCTTAGAAAGTATATGTCCTGTTTGCTTCTTAAAACGTTACGAACTTGTTTCACCAATCCCTCACAACCACACACATTAAAAAAGTTTATTTTTAACCCTTCAACTGGTAAAGATCGTGATCGCATTATGCTACCATACTGCTAAGGTCGCCATCGCGACACATCGTTATTGTGCGATACATCGATATTCGAATAATTTTGGATTCAGCTCCATATGTCGGAAGTAGTCTTTTGGTGTTTGTTGTGATTGTTTAACCGATTACGAAATTTTATGTCTTTCTATTGTTGGCACCAATTATAGTGTCACGGTCGTGGTTTATGCCAATTTTTGTCGTAAATATAATTATTTTATTTTTAGCAATATTGTATTGATTTATGATAAATTTTCAGTTGTATTACGACATATTGCTAGCGGCCGCGACAGATCGCTAATGGCATTGACAGATCACTAACGCTGTTACAGATCGCTAACGCTCATGAACACACTTAAAATCCCATAAAAATTACTTATTTTGATATTTAAGGTCAATAATATGAAATAATTTAATCTGTTCTTACACATAAGTTAAAAATAAAATCAATACAAATTAAGAAAGGAACATAAATTGAGATTTTAATGTATGCACCATGACAATTGGTTAGATATTCATCTGTTTACACTGTTTATATATATACATAATACATAATAAATATTATAATAATATGTATAATACATTTTTATAGATATGTTCTATTCTAAAATTATATTTTCTGTGCTCTGATTTGAAGGAAACTATTTTTATAGTTATTTTTGAAACGTTAACGATCTGACGAAATTCTGTAGGTTCAGTCAGTAAAAATAAGAAAACAAATTAGTAAATATTGAAATCAAGCTATGTTTGGGTTAATTTGTAAGGATATTTTGTAACTATTAACTGGAGGTGTGCTGGTATCCGAAAAGCTGGTTCGGTTTCGGATCGGATCAGATATCCGAATACGTAGCAATGCATTGATACAATATTTGTGTGGATTCACAATGTATCGTATCGCGATACACGGTCGGATCGTACATCATTTTAGCAAACAAAGAATGAATACGGTTTGTAAAGAGAAATGTGAGATAGCGAACGTTTTTGATGTAAACAATCTCAAATTTATACAACATTTAAACTTGATGTCGATTCAAGATTCACGGGATAGATGCAGACGAGACAACAGTAGTGGATTACTGGCGAATAAGTCGATAATTTACAGTCAATAGTCAATATCCGATAGTATAAACATCTCACGAAAAACTTAAGCCCGATACCATGTTAACTTTTTGTTTTAAGGTCCCCAGGTGACAAAAACACTATTCGTTCAAATTTATATATATGTATAATATACATATATATAAATATATACATACAGAATATAATATATACATATATATATATATTATATTTATCTATATATGTGTCCGTGAATGTGATAACCTGAGTAAAAAACGTCCGATTTCGATGAAATTTGCTCAAATGTGTAAAGTGACATTTATGACTTTTAAGTTTGAAAACCAGAAAAATCGGTCTATGGGAAGGGGGGTTCATGGGGGTTTTAAATTTTCCAAAAATCAATTTTTTTCATTATTTACCTTAAAATTTTTAAAACGCTTAATTTTGGGTTGGACCATGTTATAGAGCTTAAAAAAACAAACAATGTAGTATTTTAAATTATTAACCTAGGTTAAGTGGTTGCGGAGAAAATAAAAAAAAACCTGCTCATAAAATCTCCCATGTTAATCTTATGGGAAAAAGGTTTTTTGCTTTTCCTCAGTTAATTTTATCATAAACTTCATATTTGCTTTTACCAATCAATTCAGTTCTACAAAACAATTATTTTGGTGTTTAAATTGTGATTCTACAACCAACCGTTGCAGAGATATTCAAAGTGCTAAACACGTTGTCCAATGTTATCCTTATGGAGAATAAATAAAATTTGATATCTTCATTATTTATGAATGTATATTGGTGAAACTTGGTATGTGGCTTCACGTAGTATTGGTATATTGATATTTGCACAAAAATAGATGTTTTGTTGATTATCCCCGTACCAGCAAACCTGCATACTCAGCCCTAATGTTATTCTTATGGAGAATAAGTAAAAGTTTTATACCTCCCTTAATTATTAAGAACTTAAATTAATAAAACTTAGTATGTAGCTTAACCTGGTTAGTTATATTGATAATTGCAAAAAACACATTTATTATTTTCCTTCTTGCAGCAAACCTGTGTACCAATGTACAAATGTAATGTTGCGAAATGATAAAATGTTTAGTTCATACTCATGCAGTAAACATATTTCTTTTTTTTCACTGCAGAGAAAATAGTATTCGTGAGTATGTACAGAGATTCGTACATTGCTCCTCCAACCAACAACAAAAATACACAAGTGTTAATTGTGTTTCAGACATGCTGTTTTCTGGTGAGGGCACATACATGTGTAGTCTTCAATTACTCAGAAAGATACAGTGTAAAATAATAACCAATTGACGTAAGTTCCGAATTGAAAATATGGAAATTCTTAGAGATCGACATAACGTGCGGTACTGGCAAAGTAAATATCTGAATCTGAAAATTATCTGATATGAAACCTTTACTATCCGATCCGAACCGAACTAAAAATTCACTATCCGCACATCTCTACTATTAACAAAACAATACATTAACTTCTATATGCCCTAGGCTATCTTTGTTATTATTTGGCTAAAAAGTGTTTTAAGCCTAGGTGATTAATTAATTTTGTAATGGCCCATAATATTTCAATTCATTTGAGTTGTCTTTGATTAATTACTTGTGACTTTTTAACCAACTCTCCTGAATAGTGTCTCGGCAGCAGTTAAGTGTGAAATGGGTATTTATAGGTATATAATCAATTCAAGTTTAGTAACAACTTTTTTTGTGAGTTGATAATGACCCTGTGATAAGTTATAAGATAGGCCGAATTTCAGAATCTAACTTAAATTTAAAATATGGGCGAGACAGTTGTTAGGCAAGTTCTTTGAAAAATAACCAAAAACCGACAACCGAACCGATAAAAAAACCGACCCATCCCTACCTAATAGTAATCAAATTGAAAATGTTAAATGTTCTATGCTGGCCTTGCTAGCTGTAAAATAATAACAATACAGGGTCTCCGAAAAAGAATTCCAGGATTTCGAATGGCCGTTGCTTGGGGACTATTCAAGATAACTAAACGATTTAAACGTCAAATAGAAGAGAAAAGAACAAAGTTTTGTTTTCCTTGTAGCATGGGAGGGAGCGTTGACCTTGGCATGTGCAGAACAGCTGCGTGGTGGCAGGCCGCCATTGTGACTTACACGCCTGACGCCAGTCGCGAGTACGATGTTTACGTCGCAACAGAAGGCACAGTGTGTTCTGTGGTAAGCAGAATTTAAATCGATTTTTAATCTGCAGCATCGGTTCCGAGTTATGTATCCAGGTCAAAATTTGCCCGATGATAAAGCAATTCGTCGTTGGTTTAACCAGTTTGTGACACAGGAAGTGTTTTGAAAAGACATTCATCTGGCCGGCCAAGAACAAGCGATGAAAAAGTTGAAGAAATCCGTCATTCTTGCATCAGAAGCCTGAAAAAATCTATTATCCAGCGAAGTATTGAGTTAAACATACCCAAATCGACACTCCTCGATCTTGAATAGTCCCCAAGCAACGGTCGTTCGAAATCCCGGCATTCTTTTTCGGAGACCCTGTATAGATATTTGCATCAACCACTTGTTGCAACAATCCTGAATATTCAAGGTAATATTATTGATGTGGAGCTAATTGTTTTATATCAGTTAGTTAGTTAGTTTGCACTTCATCTACATTTATTTTATGTAATAATTTCTGCTAGACAAATTTGGAAACATTTTAGTACCATGATTCAGTGTCATATTATTTTCGTACCTTGCTTATCAAATTGCATAAGACATTAGTTGAGTACGCATGTTTGCTGCAATGGAGGTAATTTTTCTGTTCAATTAACATGTTTTTTCATATTTTTAGATTGTTGAAATATCAAGGAGGATACTAATATCAAAGCAGAAGAAAAAACCTGTGCCAGAAAAGGAAAGAGAAAATGCCTGGAAACTGCTGAATGAAAGGAAATCTCTATTGAAAACTTTAGAATCGATTCATTAGTTTTAAAGGAGTACTTCTAAAGATAAATGTTTATTTACTCAGTAAGAGGATTTATTTTGACTTGAAAAGGATTGCAAAAACTAAGTGAATGTATTGTTCTGCTTGTTGCATTCCATCCTCTTTATGCACGTTTCTTTTCCATAAGTTTGTAAGTGCAGCAGTAGGCAAATTTTGCTTTGGTTTTTCATTTGTACATGGTGTCATCAACCACAGTATCCTTTATTTGTAATACAAAAATCATTTCCTGCAAAGGAATAAAAAAATAAAAATATTGATCTACTGAAATCTTGATTTTATTTACAACCTTCCTCCTTTGCACTTTTGACTGCCATGAATTAGAAGGATCTCTTAAAGGATAAAATAAACAACGTTTCACTATGAAATATACACTGTACTTACATACAAGACACTAACATAAAGGATAGTACAAGGCTATCGATTTTGACCAGGCCCAATCAGGTGATGACATATCGCCCCATTTTTTAATCTATATTGAGCCCCTTGTATGTAAGTACTTTACCAGTTAAACATATTTTGTAGTGTTGTCAGCCGTAGTTTATTTTATCTTGCTTAGTTGTACAGGTATCATGCTACTCAAGAAATGATATAAGGATCGCTTAAGTAAATTTAAAACTGAGAAGCATTTGAAGAGAACTGGGAATATTGGTTGACCTTGTTGATTTGATTAGAAATATGACTGTAAAAATAAATCATTTAAGTATGACAGTAAAACTTAAACTATTTAAGTTATAACTATGATACCGGTAAGTTAAATATCACATTATCAGTCTGAATATAGAGATCTCAGTTAGCATAACATTTGTGTTAAATAGTATAATTGTCTATACATTAAGTTAAAAACTGCTCAAAACCACCCAAGCTATTGGGAAAGCAATAAAAGAAGGTAGATTCTAGCAAAGATTTTTTATTTGATTTAAAAGGGTCTGTAAACTAAAACAAATAAATAGGAAGGGGTAAACTGTTTATTTGCAAAATATCACAACATTTCAGTACAACTTTTAGAGTAATTGAAATAGTTAGGTGACTTATAATATGTGAACACAACTCAGGTTTTTAATTTCTTAGACTCTTTTTCTATGGCTTTAGCTTTTGCTTTTTCATACAAAGAGAGCAATTGACCCTCTTTAGCTAAAATCTTTAAAATTTCTATAATAAGAGGCAAGTAGTTGTGTTTTCTCCTGATGTTCTCCAGTTGATAGCGTTTGATCTTATTTTCTTCTTCCTCAATTGCTAAACGCAGTCTTGTTACTTCAGCTTGCACAGAATCTGTCTCCATTCCACTTTCCTGTTAAATAAATAAATAAAAACAATATTCAAGGCAAGACTTTCCACAATAAAGTAAATAAGTTAACCAAATGAGTTTTGAGGGTAGAATCTCCATGTAGTATTTTTTTTTAACTTATGAATAAGGATTATGATAAAAGGATTAATAAAGTATGTCTAGAATATTTTATGTTTAATTAATAAACATAATACTTGCTCATCGGTTATGGATCTTGAGGTCGATTTCCCCAAAGTTTCTTTAGACAATAAAACATTACAAACATGGATTTTAAATACGAGGTTCATCCAGAAAGTAACGAACGTTTGCACACTGCGCCGAGCACAGCTCCCCCACTACCGTGATTGCGAGTGTGGCAGTCCACCCGCCAAAGTACGAGTCGAGTCTTATTGCTGATCATTGTGTTTTGTTTCTACAGTGGTTAAAAGTAGCAGAGTCAATTGAAAACCCCGCCAAATCTGAGATCCGCAGTGTTACTAGTAAAATGTCCGACCTGGTAAATTCTCTAGACAAACAGCGAACAAAGTATATTGTGAAAGTGCCAATAAACGAGTCTTCAGGGAGGAAAAGGTGTACTGTACAAGTTTAATAAAGAAATTTGATCATGCACAACGAGGAACGGAGTAGGCAGACAATGGCTTGTTACAGATGATTTGAAAGAAAGAATTCAGAGAATAATATAGGAAAACGCTACACTGTAAATCATGTTACATGACTATTTTTCAGAAATTGCAAGATCTTGTTAAATACACTTTCACTGTAAACGTTTTGTGCATTCAGAAACCGATAACACCACAGATCTCAAATTTGGCAGTATTTTCAAATGACACTGCCATTTTAAGCTGCTGTAGAAACAAGACGTGTGATCACTCAGCAATGAGACTCATCTCACACTTTCGGGGGGAGGTCAGTGGGCCTAATGCGTGAGCTCTGCTCAGCACAGTAAGCAAACGTTCTTTACTTTCTGGATAACCCTCGTAACTTATCTAATTATATTTCAAATCAGTGTTAAAAAGACAACAAATAAAAACATGTTCTAGTATCAAAAGCATGATAGGGTTAAGTTCTGTATAACAATTTCCTTGACTTATTTGAGCTAAAAATAAGTAATAGCCTACATACCAGTACATGAAATAACATAAAGTGGGTATCAGTTTCCCAAAGTGTCAAGTTATTGAATATTAAGTTTATGAAACTGTGCCAAATTGTAGTGCCAAGTAAAAGAATAAATAAAAAACAACATTAACAACTATTGTAAAAGTGTATTGTATATTTAACAACCTGGCCCAACAGACATTGTCCTGTCCTAATGTCATTGGATTTGTTTTATGTCAAATGCTCGTTCATTTTCAAGATGAGCTCGTTCGCTACGCTCACTCGCCTATCTTTATATAGAGCTAACTTCGGCATCAAAAAAGAGTTTTAGTTGCCATTCAAGTAGATATGTTATTTCCATAATAAACATACGTTTATGCCTTTCAAGCATGTTTAGATATAATCCTTATAACAACTGTTAGGTACAACTAACTAACAAACTAAACCGACTTTGTTTTAGCGAATTTCCCCTATAGGGAAGAAGCTATTACTGTAGGTCTCATGGTAAGACTTAAGCCCGAGATCATGACAATTTTTTGTTTTGAGGTCCCCAGATGACAAAAACACTGTTCGTTCAAATTTATATATATGTATATATATATATATATATATATATGTATCCGTGAATGCGATAACTTGAGTAAAAAACGTCCGATTTTGATGAAATTTGGCTCAAATGTGTAAAATGACATTCATGACTTTAAGTTCGAAAACCAGAAAAATCGGACCATGGAAAGGGGTTTATGGGGTTTTAAATTTTTCAAAAATCAGTTTTTTTGTATTTTTCACCCTAAAATTTTTTAAAAGCTTAATTTTGGTTTTGACCATGTTGTAGAGCTTAAAAAAACAAATAATATAGTATTTTGAATTATTAACCTAGGTTAATTGGTTGCGGAGAAAATCCAAAAAACCTACTCATAAAATCTTCCATGTTAATCTTATGGGAAAAAGGTTTTTGGCTTTTCCTTAGGTTATTTTAATGTAAACTTAACATTTGCTTTTACCAATCTGTTCAGTTCCACAAAACAATCATTTTGGTTTTTAAATTGTGATTCTACGCCCAACCGTTGCAGAGATATTCAAAGTGCTAAACACAGTACGTTGTCCAATGTTATCCTTATGGAGAATAAATCAAATTTGATATCTCGATTATTTATGAATGTATGTTAATGAAACTTGGTATGTGGCTTCACGTAGTACATATTGATTGGTATATTGATATATGCACAACAAATTGATTTTTTGTTGATTATTCCCGTAGCAGCAAACCTGCATACTCAGCCCCCATGTTATTCTTATGGAGAATAAGTAAAATGTAAATGACTCCCTTAATTATAAACATAAATTAATAAAACTTGGTAGGTAGCTTCACTTGGTTGAGTTATTTTGGTAATTGCATAAAAACCCATTTTTCCTTGTTGCAGCAAACCTGCTTACTCAGCCCCCATGTTATTCTTATGGAGAATAACTAAAAAATGTTATAGAGTGCTTATTTATGATTGAATATTGATGAAACCTGGTTTGTGGCTTCGCTTAGTTAAATTATATTTACATTTGCATAAAAACCAATGGTTTGTGTTCCTTGTTTCACCAAACCTACGTACTCTTTACCATTGTTATTCCTATGGAGAATAATTAAAATCGCTTATATGTGAATATATTTTTATGAAACTTGGTATGCGGCTTTATGTGGTATTAAGACAAATATTACGTATTGGTAATTCGCTGAAAACACAGGTTTGCTGCGACGGGGGTATTATGTATTTAGATTATGATCAACATAATTGGTTCAATGTTTTATAAACTCAAATTAATTTGTTCATGGTTTCTGGAATCGGTTGCTATCTACTATTTGGCCTTCCCCGTATGTTACATGATAAATAACCCAAATGAACCAACAGAACAAACGAAACAGCACAAATAATATACTACTGTGCAGAATTCGGACATTTGCCCCATATACATTAATACTTGCCAAGATCAAAGAATGAGTAAGCAAATGTTCCAGCAAATAACCTAATACTGTCAGCTGGTAGACTTGTCTTTATCCAACCCAAGGTTCTTGAACTAAATCCCCACCAATCCCTAGATGGCCCCCTCTCTCCTAACCTCCTCTCCCACACATGCTTTTATTATTCTTTCAGATTGTTTTAATCTCATGAACGAGACGGTAGCACAGCATATCTACCACAACTGATTTACATGTCGAATCAGTTAATTTAAGAATACGGTAATGATTCATTTGAGTCAACCCTTGATACACTCAAATTGAACAATTTGTTTGTGAATTGCCCCATCAAGCCACTAGCAACATTTAATTTGCTGCTTACTTCTATTTGTTTTTGAAGCTGCTTCAGTTTTTCTTCATACTTCATTTTTCTATCCGAGACAATTGCCATCAGGTTGAAATGGATCTCTCCCTCATTATATCTGAAACAAACATATGTTTTAAAGTTCCTTGTCGGTAAGGCCACATTATATTCCAAAAGTATAGTTAGGTATCATATGAACAAACAAAGGGTTAGGTAGCCTACATTAGCTTTGTGGCCTTTTGTAATTTTGTCAATCCCATAGCTGATTCCCTTGGTTGTGGGATAAAAGTAATATGGCATTAACCCATTAGGTTGGCAATTTTATTCTATACACAATAACTTACAACAAGTTCCAATTGGTACTATACTCTAATAGCAAAATTTGTAACCTTGAATCTAGGGATGAGTCGATTCCAATTCTCGATTCTCGATTCCACCGATTCTTAGGCTTAGAATCAGAATCGATGGCCCAAAGTTGATTCCGATTCTATTGATTCCAGGCCGTCGATACTCCCGCCGTTTACTCAGATTTACGCAGCTAACTAATGTTTAACAAAATACATGACTGAAATAAAGAAAAATAAGCCTAAAATTTATTTTTAGCTCTTATGAAAGGAGACAATGACAGGTGAGTTATTTATGGATGCCTGTGAAGTATGATAAGTAAGAGAAGGGCACAGGGAGTGTTTGGGTCAGGGGCAAAAAAACTGATCTTGGAGATAAGAAAGAAATCTGGGACGGGAGGGTGGGAGTGGGGTCTGGTTGAAATCAATAATCAGTGGCTGACCAACATTATTTCTTTGGGTCCAACATTATATCTTACAACCACGTTTTCCCCATGAATTGTGAATTTATATTAAATATTAAACAGATTTTCTTTTAAGCGAATTTCCCCTATAGGGAAGAAGCTATTACTGTAGTCGGCATGGTAAGACCCGGGACCATGATAACTTTTCGTTTTGAGGTCCCCAGACCCCAAACACACCATTCGTTTGAAACTGTATATATATATTATATGTGTCTGTGAGCACGATAACTCTCGTAAAATTTATCCGATGTTGATGAAACTTGGTATAAACGTGTAAAGCAACATTTATGACTTTAAGTTCGAAAACCAGCCCGATCGCTCTATCCGAAGGGGTATTTTGGGGGATTTTGAACCCCAAAAATGGGTTTTTTGAATTTTGTACATATAATTTTTGAAATAGTCAAATTTTCAAGTTTTCACCATTGGATTCAGCTTAAAAAAACACACAATTTGGTATTTTGATCATTCCTCTACGTTAATTGGTTACCGAGATATTGAAAGTGCTAAACACAGTACGTTGTCTATGTTATTCTTATGGAGGAAAAGAAAATTTTTATATCTCGCTTATTTATGAACATATACGGACAAAACTTGGTATACAGCTTCATCTCGTTATGGTCTCCAAAAAAAATTTTTTGCCAAAGGCTCCCGTAGCAGCAAACCTGCGTACTCAGCCCCCATGTTATTCTTATGGAGAATAATTAAATGCTATGTCTCCCTTAATTATGAACATAAATTAATAAAAACTGGTATATGACTTCACCTACTTCAGTTATATTGATATTAGCATAAAAACCCATTTTTTGTGTTCCTTGTTGCAACAAACCTGCGTACTCAGCCCCAATGTTATTCTTATGGAGAATAATTAAAATTGTATATTACCGCTTATTTGTGAATATGTTATTATGAAACTTGGTAAGTGGCTTTATGTAGCATTAAGACATTTATATCTCCATTGGAAATTCGCTGAGTATGCAGGTTTGCTGCGACGGGGGTATTCTACATTATTACAGTATGCTAGTGAAGTTAACATTTAATTATGTAAAAATTGCATTATAAATTAGTTTGATAATTAACTACAAAAAGCTGGTAAATAACATTACAGTAAATATTTTAAACCTTGATCTAAAATCATTAAAAATTAATTATTTAAAAAAATTGCATTCCAACTTGAATACAAAAATTAAAACCTTAAATTTAACATTAACAATACAAATTTATTTTTATCGGTCAAGAATAGTTAACATCCAACATGATTGTTTTATAGTTAACATCCAACGTGATTGTTTTATAGTTAACATCCAATGTGATTGTTTTATAACGCAAGAAAACCAATTTCAACAAATATCATGGGAGATTTATGTAACTTAAAGCATAAGAATTATATAGAAAATAAACGTGCAATTCAACTTAGTTTTTGTTTATTATTTGTTTTTGCAAGTTTATTTTATTAATTACTGACTAACTTATTGTCTTTAATCATTTTTAAAACATTACTTTGATATTTCACCTATTATTAGGAATCGATGGAATCGGTACCGGAATCGAAAAAAAAAAAAAATTGAATCGAACCCCTACTTGAATCCTTGATGCAGCGTCATATGATTATAAATGGATTTCTTAATCGAATGATCTATCAGAAGTAGTCTTTCGGTGTTTGTTTGCGATTTTTGAAACCGATTATAAAATTTTGCATCTTTCCAATGTTGGCGCCATTTATAGTGTCGAAGTCATGGTTTATGCAATTTGTTTGTGAAAATAATTAAGTTAACCCTAACAAAGCATATATTTTTGCAATTTGTGCAAAATTGAGCTCATTTTGACTATCTTAAAATTGTAAACTTTGTGTAAGTGTATGTGTGTTATTTTCTAACCACTATGGCATATAAAGAAAAATTTGAAATATGGGTCAATCCATGTCAAATCAACCACATCATGAAACCCATGTTCTCGGATTTTGAAACTTGGTATAATGGTTAATTTTATGGCCCTAAGCATCCATACCAAATTTTGTTTGCTGTATTTCAAACGGTTTATTTTTAATAGCTTATTGAAGTTGTTGTTATTTCATTGCTTTTTATCTTCGGTGGAATAATGTGATAAGGACCTTAAGAGACAAAGAAATGTATATCTTCCTTATTTATCTATCTATGATAATGAAAATGTATGTACAAGAATACTTCATTGAATAAGGAATTAAGAAAACAAAATTATAGAAAATAAGTGACCTCTACCAGTAAAGAAAATCTGAAATATAAATTTTAAACATGTTAAATTGATGTGCAGGGTTTTGCGGGAACTAAAACATCTCCGAAAGGGTTAAGAGTAATCGAATATTTTTTTTAAATTTTTCTTCTATAAAGTCTGTTTTATTTTATGACATAATAATATTCATGGCTTTTCCATCCCTTCACTTTAAAATTTCACTTTTGAAGATATAATTAAGTCACTGTTATTTATATTCTTGGATTACCATAGAAAAAGATAAAATGGAGTGACATTTTTCCAAATTTTAATTTAATCATCATATATCTACTAACTTTTATATTAAGAAAATATTAAAATAATGTTTATTAATACCTGAAGGATTTATTCAAATAATTCCACCAAATTTGTCACGAGAAAATTTGATGGATCAAAACCATAGAACGCCAGTACAAACAATTTTGAATGCAACCATATTGTATTTACTTCTTTGTTTGAACCTTATATAAATAAAATTTCAAAGCAAGTGAAACTAACAGATTGGTCATAAAAGTAAACTACTAATAAACAATAGCATTTTTATACTTTAAAGTTTAGTTTATAGTTATAAGTTAGTATGTTTAGATAATAGAAATATACTTGACTTCTGAAAATTCCCACAGCGAATAGCCGTACACCTGGGCTATTTATGTTATTCATCCTTTAATTTTCTGCAATACTTTTAAACAAAGATTCATCACTAACCAAAGAGTCTTGAGAGAACGTGTAGGTTCTTCCAGTCATGGTTTTTGGGGCGTCAACCACTTTAATGAGATGAGGAATGGGCACTGCACATAAATCTTCTCTTTTGGGCCAGAAAAATGATGATGACGGTCCATGAGGATGTAAAAACTTTACAGTGACGTCCTCCTCTTCAGAACTCACTTTCATTATTATGCCTAAGCACCAGAAGGTGTCAAAATGCAAGCAATAAAACAAACAGGTAACAAATCTTTATGTGTGTATTGGAGGGGAAAATAACAAAAATATAAATACACAATTTAATGACAAATATACTCACTTCTGTATTCTTTTTTCGATGATTGGCCTGACGACATCCAACCAGCTTGCCTCCGATGGGATTGCTCCTAGGTCCATCGGTCCCTCCTTTAATCCATCAAGCTCATATAGTCGTCCATCAATTGGGATGTAACCCACAAAGTGATATACATCCTCATCTTTGTTTGCACTTTTATTATCAAACTCGAACAATGTTTGCCTGGAAAAGATTAGAATTGTTAGTTTCATGTACATGATTACTAAAAAGTTTGTTTTCTTTTGGGTATGCTGTAGTCAATTTGTTTTCCGACGTACAAACAGTTCAAAATGATGAGAAGTTAATATCAGTAGGCTGCTGTAATTTGAATATTAGCAACTATTTACAAATACCCCGTCGCAGCAAACCTGCATATTCAGCGAATTTCCAATGGATATATAAATGTCTTAATACTACATAAAGCCACTTACCAAGTTTCATAAAAATATATTCACAAATAAGCGATATATACAATTTGAATTATTCTCCATGAGAATAATATTGGGGCTGAGTACGCAGGTTTGCTGCATCAACGAACACAAAAAAATGGGTTTTATGCTAATATTAATATAACTCAACTAGGTGAAGTCATATTCCAGTTTTTATTCATTTATGTTCATAATGAAGGGAGACACAGCATTTAATTGTTATCCATAAGAATAACATGGGGCTGAGGCTGAGTAGGCAGGTTTGCTGCTACGGGAGCTTTTGGCAAAAAATTGTTGTTTTTTGAGCAAATATCAATAGACCACAACCAGATGAAGACATATACCAAGTTTCGTCAGTATATGTTAATAAGTAAGCGAGATATAAGATTTTTCTTTTCCTCCATAAGAATAACATACTGTCTTTAGCACTTTCAATATCTCAGTAACCAACTGACGTAGAGAAATGATCAAAATACCAAACTGTGTGTTTTTTAAGCTGATTCCAATGGTAAAAACTAAAATTTGACTATTTCTATAATTATATGTAAACAATTAAAAAAACACATTTTTGGGGTAGAAAACCCCCCCAAAATACCCCTTCGGATGGAGCAATCTGGCTGGTTTTCAAACTTAAAGTCATAAATGTTGCTTTACACTTAAAAACCAAATTTTATCGATATCGGATCATTTTTACGAGAGTTATCGTGCTCACGGACACACACACACACACACACACACACAAACACACACACACACACACACACACACACACACATATATATAGTTTCGAATGAATGGTGTTTTTGGGGTCTCTGGGGACTTCAAAACGAAAAGTTATCATGGTCCCGGGCCTAGGTCTTACCATGCCAACTACGGTAATAGCTAGCTTCTTCCCTATAGGGGAAATTCGCTAAAAGTCTCACTGGGCTAGTATTTTGACCTTATAATGTAAATACTTTACAAATACCTTGAACATCTTATAAAAGCACCTCTCTTCAACTTAGTAAACAGACTGGTGAATCCTTTTGAAATTGTAAAAACAGTTGCACCATTTTAGTCATAAACCATAACATAGCTTCAGGGTTGGGGTGTTAGCTACTATACTATAACTCCTAGATTACTTGGAATGTCTCCTGGTTTGTGGCTGGTTCTGTCTTATATGAGACAACTGCAATGTTCTGCCACTTCTATAAGCATAATGCGGAGGTGGCAAAGGGGAGGGGGTAGTTGCCCCTTCAATAATTTGAAGAAAACATTACTGTAATGTAAAAAGCTTCATAATCAGTCACAACCACTTTTGCCCCCCCCTCCCCCAATCAAAATTCTTCAATTATGCTTATGATGGCCACAAATCACAAAGCATTGCTCCAAACAGCATGCAAATTATTATCTTCTCTGCATACTACTTTAAAATATCAGACAAGAGAGTTGCTATTGGCTAGAGCCAATAGCATGGTTCTACACTGTCAATGTAGCAATTTGTCCATAGAAAAATATCACTTGAATGTTATTCCAATCAGCTGGTGTGCAGTTTTGGCAATGGTCTGCTATTGACTGGTTTAGGTTGATAGCCCTTCAAGCCTCACCCTCAACTGGCAACTCTCTTGTCCGCTGCAAAATTGAGTAGTTTAGTTTGAATATTTTATGTTTAATAGCTAACAAAAAATACACACAATTATATGACTGTGCTATTATGTGATCTAACAAGTAGTATAACACTAACCTAATACTAAATGACATAAACAGATTTCTAATCACGTTTTAGGATAGGCCAAATACCATGATTAGATAAAAAAAACCTACAATACAAACCTACTACTTTAGATGATAAAATATTAAAATTCATTACCTAGCAAAAGAATTATGGACAGATCTAATAATTTGCGAGTTGCTGAGTGCAAGCCCTTTCATATTTGCATCAAAAGACTGCGAGAACTCTTTAAACTCGGAGAGGGTTGGGCCCAGTGTAACATCCGGATGTTTGCAGTTCAGCAGGATGCTCAGAATGGCTTGTGTGGCACAAGCGTTGTTGATAACCTGCAACCAAACACAAAGTCAGGCAAAACCGTTAACATTTTGTTTATTTGCAAATACTGTAGAACCCCTCATAAATTTTGCCTAAGGGACCAAGCCGTGGTCAGAACATAAAAAAGTTGGATTGTTGGAGGAGCAAAAAGCGATGGTCAGTGGAGCAAAACATGATACTTTAGGCCTACAGAAAATACACAAAGGAACACTAATATATTTATATTGTGAAAACATTCGTAACAACATAACAACCGCATTCAGAAGATTACGGGTTGTTTTGATGGAAACAAATTGTTGGCGACTTTTAAGTCGGACAGGCTCAGTTCAGCCCCAATGCAGTGCTGCGGTGGCAGAAGTGCAGTGAAACGTCAGACAAATGGTCGGTTAACGGAGGTCGGATATGAGGGGTTCTACTAGGAGCAATTTGTTTGTATTACTAAATATAAGAAATGAGTGATGCATTTTCTTGATAGCAACAATTTTTTTTTATCTTAAGATTCTTTTCCGAGTGGAAAGAGACTGAGATGATGGCGGGCGGGTTCTCAATTCCAGAATCCCTTTTTGGAGTAGTTTATTTCACCACAGTGCTTGCTTACTTGCTCAATTCTGGCACGCAGGAAACTTGTCAAAAATACAATTATAGTTGTACATCGCTAAGAATTGTGTACATAACAATAAGAAGAGAGCTAGGAGAAATTAATTGGGTGAGCGAACGAAGTGAGAGAGCCCTCATACCCAACTTCAATGCTTATACTGGTAGCGAAATTGATTCAAATTGGGGCATCTTTACGCACAATAACTCAAAAACGCCTCCACAGATCAACTTCAAATTTGGAATATAAATTCTTTAATACAGAGTCTCTGTCGAGTTCGTTATTGGAATGATTCTGTAGAGTATTAATCAAATTACAGTATCTTTAACCCATTGGCTCACAACCCCGAGTATACTCGTGGCCGCCGAAAGTAGCCCGGACGTGCAACCCCGAGTATACTCGGGATAGCACTTTTTTATTTATTTTTTTATTTTTTGTATTTGTTGTTTTAATTTTTTGTTTGTATTTTTATGCATATGCCCGTACTTGGGGAAACTTAGCCAAATTTCGGAAAAATATGATTTTGGAAAATATGTTATATCTAAGTCAAATGTAAATATATCACTAACATTTTTTATTTTCATGTAAGAAAATAAATAACCTACAAGTACAAAATAGTTTTCGGGCTGAAACATTATTTTTTTGTTTTTTACATGTAACTCCTTTTAAAATTAATGTTTTTTATAAACTATATATATATATATAATATTTACCATACATAAATGCTGGCAAAAGTATTTTCTTCTTGTAGATAATTTATTTATCTAAAGATTAGTGCAAAAATTAAGTAAATTGAGCAATAATTGTTGATATAGTGACAGTTTTAGTAAAAGTCTACATTTATGTAATTTTTCTTAGGAAACTGAACGGTTTGTCAGGTGGAAAATTTCAGGTAAGCCAATGGGTTAAAACAAATCAATAAGTTTCTTTTCTCCTATAAGATTAACATTGGGAGCCATTTTAGTGGTACTTGAGTCGTTGATATTTAGCCAACGTCTATGTTTCAACAATAGAGTAACATAAGTATCACGTTGATTATATATTCGTGTTGACTGGGTGAAAAAACACATTTTCATATATAAAAATACAAGAAGTAAGGTTTAAATATTATTAGCTTTTAAAAGTAGTTTGTTGTATGTTTTATTTTATACTGATTAAAAGATGCTTTATTATTTTTTAATACTATTATTATTTATCACTGCATTGGTTTTCTATATGTTAAAACCTAAATAGGACATTCCAAGATTCTGAGGGCTGACTGCGGGAACGGGGAGGAACGGTCCAGTCCTGTAGAGTAGACGCAGACGACAAAGTGACAATTGAAATTAAAGTTATCAACAAGAAATGTTCTTAAGAGATTAATCCTCCATCTAATTGTTAACATTATAATTTCCCCTCATTAAAAGGAGAAAGTTTTGTTACAAAAAATCATGACCTCGCTAATAAACCAGTAAATAAAATTAAAACTGAATTTTTGTAGCTAATTTGTTTACCCCAAATGTAAGCGAAGCTTATTAACTTTTTATAAGATTGCTAACAATTTGATATAAATGTGTTTTTATACAAAAATGTAAATGCATTATCATAATTGCTATACAGACTACTACATAAGCTGTTATTCTAACTCAGTAAGTCCTTTTATGAGGTTAATTTATTTAT
Source organism: Allygus modestus (assembly GCA_963675035.1). NCBI lineage: Eukaryota > Metazoa > Arthropoda > Insecta > Hemiptera > Cicadellidae > Allygus > Allygus modestus. The sequence continues at coordinate 84,606,602 of OY776114.1, forward strand.
TTAAGGTGTGCCAATAGACTTCAATTGTCCAAACAGAAATTATAATGTCCAGACACCACTGTTTTAATAAAATGTTGGTCTCAATCAGTTTATTTTGATATAAAATAAAAACTTTCCATAATGGTAAGTTTTATACGGAAACTCACATTTAGCCTCTTGATTATTGTTTTGGCCAAGTGAATCATGCTTGTCGGTTAAAAATGTTCAATTTCATTAAAATACATATATAGGAATTTACTTCTAGAGTTTGACAATCAGATTCGTTTTTGCTGGAAGCAAGGGTAAAGTGGTAAAAAAGATTAAACCCAAGTAAGGTATGACTTTTGTTTGACTTACTTACATAGCCTAACACCCTATCTGACCCAGCCGAATCCAACGTTTAGATCTTGCTAGGCTCCTCGCATGTAGATGGTTGGAGGTAAACATGTGATTCTGAAAGCTGCCAGCATGGTGTCATTGTTTCACCATTCCTTCTTTCTCAGTGAAAAGCGCTTTCTATGATTGAGACAAAACTCATCAACTTTAAATAGTAACCGATTTAGGCTGATGCAGTATTATTGACATGCTGATGCAGTATTATTGACATGCTGATGCTATTTGATCGACAATGGTTGCGATACAACAATTGGGATATCGCCTTTGTAAGGAGTTAAAAGCCTCTGAATGCTGAGCGCCAATGATAGCCTGCCTGGCTAGCCTATAATTTCCATTTGAAAAACCCCGCCAAAGGCAAAACCAAGAACGCAACTTAAATTGTCTTTGGAAAAAAATTTCTAAAATTGTTAGACAACAATAAATTTTAAGCATTAAAATATTAAAAACGAGTTCGCACGCAGCACGCTGACGTGAGGGAAGTGAATTTCAATATAAAAAACCATACAACTCAAGATCAGTTAAAACATACATTTATTCCAACTTTTATTCAAATCTGAAAACATTGATTTTTTGGCTGTTCTGATGCTCCTGGTTCTATTTACCTGCAATGCTGGGAATAAAATTTTGCGCATTATAAGGTTAGGAGAAGGTCCAATCAGGCTTTAAAGTAGGCGTGAGGTTGTTGGGGATGATAAAAGTACACCAACAAATGAATAACAGGCTTTTCTAATGTAAAATCCCCATAAGACAACGTACTGTGTTTGGTCAATACACATTTTATTTAATAACTCGGTAAATATTTATGCTAGAATGACGAGAGAGGGCTTAAAACTTTTGCCTCTCTAATTCCCATCTTTTTACATGCATTCATTTTACAAATGGGGCTTTTCTGACCCTTTTTGGGCCCAAAAACTCGAATTTAAAAGATTAATCCCCCAAAAAAGGGGTTTAGAGTTTTCCGATTGTTTTGCCCAACGAACTTGTCCAACTGATTACAGAAAAGAACGTCCCTACCAAATTTGAAGTAAATCGGACAAAAAATGTGACCGCTAGAGTGCAAACATATATATATATATATATATACAATTTTGAACGACCCCCCAACGTGTTCAGGGGGTCACGTTAGGAACTTCTATGGTGGTCCCGGGCTTAAGTTTCACCGTGCGGGTCATGCTAATAGTTCACTTCCCAAAGGAAATTCACTAATAAACAGGAGAGCAATGGACTGCTATGGGAAAGGTGGAGTCCAATTATTTTTTTTATATTTTACCTATTGTATAAAGTGCACATATTTCTAGTAAAGGGTCAGGGAAATTCACTTTTTCGATAAGGTTAAGTAAGGGAAAATTAACTTTTTAGTCACTAACTAGGCTAAATAAAAGTGTGAACCATGAAATTACCTTTTAAACTTTGTAAAATGTAATATAAAAGTTGTCATGCTTTGACTCTTAAACCGACATTTACTTCATAAATATTAGGATATATAAATTACCTCCGTCACCATTTACAATATGAATTCAAATGTGTTACGTTACATATATTTTGGCTTTACAGTATGCAATTTTCAAACTCCAGGATAGGAAACAAAAATCCATTTGCATTTCTTCATTAATATTGTTTTCTAAAAATCCACACTAAACACATAATTCTCTTAAAACACAGATGCCACGGACAGTACACCACGAAAAAACAACTAACTTTCTGAATTCATTTTCCTACTGCTGGATATTGATGTTTAAATCAGTAATAAAATAAACTTGTTACCTTTCAATATCCTGTTGTGTTGCAACTATGCTACATGTTTTGTGGCAACAACCATATCTTCAGGTAGCATCTTCAAGATTTGTCATATAAATTTAAAATTGAAACACGAACACATATAGTACAATGACACACAAGACACAATTAAAAACAAGACTGGTCATTTTTGGTAACTATAGTATGCTCCTGTCACGGTGCGTGCACGCTAGGTCGTAGGTTAGTAAGTTTATTTTATTACTGAACTAACAGTCATTTGATAGGCCTATTATGGTTTAGCGATATAGCCGCGGTCACAAGTAGGAACAAGCTGCTGGACAGTTCAAGTTGGGATTATCATGTCTTATTGTCAGTGTTATCAGTGTCCCGGCAATTAGCAAAAGGTATGTTTCTTCGTTGAAAAAGGGTGGTCAAAAAATAATAAGATAGGTATGATAATCTCGACTTGAACCGTCCGGCAGTCTGTTCCTGCTCGTAACCACACCCGAAGCTGTGAGCGGAGACTCGCGTGCTTTCGGAGCAGTATGTTCTAAACCGTGATAGGCCTATCAAATTAATGTTAGTTTTTTTGTGTTTTACTGTCTGTGTTTTATATGAACTGTGTTTTTTGTGTGAACTGTGAATTTAGTCTAGACTATAGAAAACAATATTAACGAAGCAGTGAAAGCAAATTTTTCTTCCAGTTCTGGTGATTGAAAATGGCATAAAAGCCAAAACATATGTAACACATTTGGATTCATATCGGAACTGCTGACGAAGGTATTTAACTTACATACTCTAAAAAAGCTGTTTTATGACATCACCTGTTGCTCCTTAATTTCATCCGTGTGCCTAACCTGATTCAATTCAATTTAAAATATCATTATTCATTTGTAGTAATACATACATACATACATGAATAGTGTCTTATTTCAGTATTGAATCATTTTAAACAAGTGCGTAGGTCTTTAATATAGTAATGAAAACTACAGCTCTTCGAAATAATACATAGCTTTGTTGATGAGGTACTGCTTTAATTTAATTTTTCATCTTTTATTTGAGACCTCATCTGTGATATCTTTTGGGATTTTATTGTAAAATTTTGAACCAGCATATTTAGTTTTTTTTTTGAAAAGTTGCAGAGTGTGACAGCTTATTGCGAGGCGTCCCCGATTTCTGGTGTTATGTTCATGATTCTTACCAACCAGCTCCATTTCCTGAAATCTATTTCTTATGGATAAAACTGTTTCAAAAACATACATTCCATAAACTGTCATGATGTTTTCTGATTTGAAATTTTCCTTAACTGAAGTTCTGGGTTTTAAGTTACAAATTATTCTTATAGCTTTTTTTGCATTTTCAAAATGGCATTTAAATTATTTTTAGTTGTTGCACCATACAGTGATATCCCAAAAGATATCACTGAATGGATGTAAGAAAAATAAATTACTTTCAGGGTTTCTTTTTCATAGTAATTTTTCAACATGACGGTTCCAGTTGAGTGTGTTTACTATTTCTAATCCTAAAAATTTAACGCTGTCCATGACTTCAATTTTCTTGTTAAGGACGGTAATATTAGGTTGAATTATATTTTGAGCTGATCGAGTAGAGAAATTAATAATGCTGGGTTTTTCAATATTTAAAAGCAAATTATTAGAATTAAAAAACCTATTTAAAATTGTTAGGTCAGAATTAATTTTAATTTCCAATTCATCAATAGCTGAAGCTGTGATTTTCATATTGATATCATCAGCATATAGGCACAGTTTACTCGAATCACTAAGCTGGGGGAAGTCTCTTAAATAGCAAATAAATAAAAGGGGGCCTAAGATGGATCCCTGTGGTACCCCATATTTAACTGCTGTAATGGAAGAACGGTAAGGAATTTTATAGTTTTTAGCGAATTTCCCCTATAGGGAAGAAGCTATTACCGTAGTCGGCATGGTAAGACCTAGGCCCGGGACCATGATAACTTTTCGTTTTGAGGTCCCCAGACCCCAAAAACACCATTCGTTCGATACTGTATATATATATATATATATATCTATATATATATATATATATATATATATATGTGTCCGTGAGCACGATAACTCTCGTAAAAATTATCCGATTTCGATGAAATTTGGTATAAACGTGTAAAGCAACATTTATGACTTTAAGTTCGAAAACCAGCCAGATCGCTCTATCCGAAGAGGTATTTTGGGGGGGTTTTGTACCCCAAAAATGGGTTTTTCGAATTTTTTGTATATAATTTTGGAAATAATCAAATTTTAGTTTTTCCCATTGGATTCAGCTTAAAAAAACACACAATTTGGTATTTTGATCATTTCTCTACGTCAATTGGTTACCAAGATATTGAAAGTGCTAAACACAGTACGTTGTCTAATGTTATTCTTATGGAGGAAAATAAAAATTTTATATCTCGCTTATTTATGAACGTATACTGACGAAACTTGGTATACGGCTTCATCTGGTTGTGGACCATTGATATTTGCTCAAAAAAACAATTTTTTACCCAAGGCTCCCGTAGCAGCAAACCTGCGTACTCAGCCCCATGTTATTCTTATGGAGAATAAGTAACGTGTTATCTGCCTTCATTATGAAAATAAATTAATGAAATTTGGTATGTGGCTTTACCTACATGAGTTATATTGATATTTGTATAAAACCCCATTTTTTGTGTTTCTTGCTCCAGCAAACCTGCATACTCAGCCGCCATGTTATTCTTATGGAGAATAATTAAAATGTCATAAATCGTTTATTTATGAATGTATATTGATGAAACTTGGTATGTGGCTTTATGTGGTATTAAGATACATATATATGCATTGGAAATTCGCTGAGTACGCAGGTTTGCTGCTACGGGGGTATTTTTTATTGTGATGAACAATTTCAACAAACTGCTTTCTATCATAAAGATAAAATTTGAGCCAGTTTAATGCATTATTTCTAATTCCTAATTGATTCAGTTTGGAAAGTAATAAATCATGTGATACTACTGAATCCAAGGCCTTACTTAGGTCCATGAATAGACCCACAACATTACCTCTGTTGTCTAGATTATCTATAACAGATTCAATAGGGACCGCGTCTAGGTGTCACCCCGTCAACCTGTCACCCCGACAAACCGTCACCTTTTAAAACAGGTTTTGAGGTGACGAGTTGACGCGCATCGTCCCCGACAACCCGTCACCATTTGAAGGAGGTGACAGGTTGTCGGGTTGACACCTTGACGCGAGCGTGCGAGGTGACGGGTTGTCGTGTACGGAGGCGTCTAATCGTCACCTCCAAAGAGAGGAGGTGACACCTTGTCGGGGTTACACCTTGACGCGAGCGTGAGAGGTGGCGGTTTGACGTCGATGCAACCGACAACTTGACACCACAGCAAATCGCCACCCCGATAGGCTCCTCCCTTTGAACTAAAATTACATATTTGCACAAATAATCAATTCGTTTAACACTGCAATAGAGACAGCTTCTTAGACTTTATACTTGGTATGGTCCAACAAAACCGCTGATGATTTTTGTGGTGAATGGTTCTATCAGTAGTTTTAAACTATTTCAACTTTCTTAATAGAGGCGGCATAAAAAATTTATAATTCGTGAATTCTACTAAACGTATTTTTCAGCTCGCTTCAATGCTGTTTTTCATGTTTATAATAATTCTAAGGTAGGTGAAAAACTTTCGCAATACCGCAGAAGTAGTCATTATAGAAATGATTTTGCAATTTCGTCAAAACATCATCGACAAATTTGAACACAATCCCCTTAGTAGTTAAAAATAAGTTTCACTGCGGGGTGACCATAGTGAAAATGTGTTTCATGTGCAAGCTGCAGTTGGTTTATACGCATAAGGCAAGACAGTTTTCAAAGCGTACTCACGCGTACTCATTTGTGTCTATATCATTGCATTTTTTCCGTTACTAGATGGGAACTGACGAAATGTTGAGTTTGTCATTAAGTATTGCTAGATTCAAAGTGATGTGATTAATTATCGTGAGAATTTGATCAATCCCGCAAATCACACTTCGAATAGAATTTACATATTATTTATTTTCCATGCCGCCTTCATGAGAAGAGTTAAATAGTTGAAACCACTGATATGAAAAAATGGTAGTATCTAAAGAACCGTTCACCGCAAAAATCATCTCTCTAACCAATGAAATAGCTGTGCTGTCACAAAAAAAGATGTGAGCGCTATTTTTGGACCACCCGTTATACGATTAGGCCTACTAGCAGTTTCCCGTGGCTACGCACACGCTCAAACTGAGGTTATAAACCAGTTTCTTGTTGTTGCCTTTAAGACGAAACCCCAAAGAATAAATTATAAGGTAAAACTGCAACATATATGCTTTATTAGTTATTTGGTTTTATCAGTTGGTATGTTAAAAAATTAAGACGCTATTATGAAGGTTTATTAAGATGGCTTATAAGGACTATGAAACGACTACCTATCACGAAGACTTTACACGCTATTCTTTAAGATATAATTTTTTGGAGTTGAGAATAAACTATGTTAGATCAATCTTGTGTTAAGGTTATAATGTATAAGAACCTATCTTTCTTTAACTGGTATTTATGTAACTTTAAAAGGCATTTCTTTAACTGAATTTTGAATTTTGTTTCCGAGGTTAATGATAAGTTTTTTGGTACTTTGTTAAGTGATTTTGGCCCGAGATTTTGAGGTAGTGTAGCGGCTAAATCCAATCTATGAGGAGTTTGTCTATGTGTCTTTGTCTAGTAATTATGCTTATGAATATCTGTACTGGTTACTATTGTTGTTTATTTAAATTTATAATATAGTAGATTTTAAAAATATAAATGAAATGTAATGTTAGAATTAAAAAAAAATTAAATATTTTGGCAAAGCGTTCTTTTCTAGACTCTAGACTCCCAGAGAATAATACCGTATCTTAATATTGATTATACAAGTGAAAAATTAAGTGTTCAAGTAGTATTTATTAAAACCTGGTTGACCGTTGCTTGGGGGAAAAATCAGATTATGCAACTTGGCTTGTTTATGAACAACTGATGATTCTTTTGTTTACTATTTCCTTGTTATTTTGTAACCAACATGGCAACCCATAAGGTTATACATCATAAATTTTTCAACTTTTAAATTCAATTTTCTCGAAACATTGCGTTTTTTACAGAAAATTTAACTGCATAAATGCAGTTAAAAGTAAAAAAATTCATGAGAATCGTTAGAGCAGTTTCCTAGATCCGCGAAACATATAAATATACAAGGATAAATTTATATAAATATACATGGATTGATTTCTGAAACAAAGTTACGAAAATTGTTCATTTAAAGTAATAGGACTTTTAAATTTAAAAGTCGAATGAAGCCAATCTAAAATTTTATTTGTAGCCACAGATACAATTCCTAGCATATCATTAATTTATTTGAAAACATACTTGATCTTTGCACGGGTTACAGAGAATATATGAATCCTGATGTGTCAGCTTTTTCAGCCTTTTACTTGCGAAACCTACTCTTTGTGTCATCTTCTTTGTTTACGTTTTAAAAGTCAACTAAAATTGAAATGAAAATTTTTAAAGTGATCACTTTTAATATATTTCGATTTTCAACTTTATTCATAGTATCATAAGGCACTTCTATGAGAAAAATATGAGTGACTTTGAAATATCATTTAGATTTGATGAGAAATAAAGTCGCTAGGCTTTCTGAACATCGAGGTGGAAGATTCGATCAAAATTTACGAAACTTGTAATTTTTTTCGCTACTTAAAACGTTTATTTCTTGATTATTATACCATTCTAAAACAAACTGTCGTATACTTTGGTGTTTTTAACGTGTTAAAACGGAATTAGATCAAATTAGGGCTTTAAATTTATTTTTTGGTGGGTCAAAAAATCGCCTCATTTTCCTTCGTGTTACTCACGTCGCGTCGTCGTTCGCTCGTCATCTGCTGGTGGACTTGGCGACGAGACACGACCGTGCCTCTAAATTAATGTAGTTTTAAATACGGTAGAAGATTAAACATGAATAATTTATAATTTTTAAAAGTTTATTATTTGTTTTAAGCATGGTAGCGCTGATAAGCCAAGTGGAGAAAGCCTATTTTGCGTTATAAGAAGACGGAAACAGATGGAGCGGGGTGGTAGGTTGTCGGGGTGACACCTTGACGCCAGCGTGCGAGGTGACGGTTTGTCGTGAACGGCGACGACAGATCGTCACCTGGGAGTAGAGAAGGTGACGGGTTGTCGGGGTGACACCTTGACGCAAGCGTGCAAGGTGACAGGTTGTCGTCTCTGCACACGACAAACAATCACCTCTAGAAAAGAGGTGACAACTTGACGGGATGACACCTTGACGGCATCGGTATATTTTTACGAGGTGACAGGTTGTCGCCTGTGGCCAAAATGCCGAGGTGACGGGTTGTCGGGGTGACACCTAGACGGCTTCCCATTCAATAAAGTCTGTGGCAGCTGTAATGACCGATCGTCCATAGCGGAAGCCATGTTGATAATCTTGAGATCGTCCACAGCGGAAAAGCCATGTTGACAATCTTCAAATAGATTGTTTTTTTTCTAAGAAATGTACCAGTTGATTATTAACTACCTTTTCATAAATTTTTGAAATAGATGGTAACAAGTCAATAGATCGGTAGTTTAATACCATTTGATTGTCTCCTGTCTCCTTTTTTGAAGAGTGGTTTTCATTTTAGCGAATTTCCCCTATAGGGAAGAAGCTATTACCGTAGTCGGCATGGTAAGACCTAGGCCCGGGACCATGATAACTTTTCGTTTTGAGGTCCCCAGACCCCAAAAACACCATTCGTTCGAAACTATATATATATATATATATATATATATATATGTGTCCGTGAGCACGATAACTCTCGTAAAAATTATCCGATTTTGATGAAATTTGGTATAAACGTGTAAAGCAACATTTATGACTTTAAGTTCGAAAACCAGCCAGATCGCTCTATCCAAAGGGGTATTTTGGGGGGGTTTTGTACCCCAAAAATGGGTTTTTCGAATTTTTTACATATAATTTTGGAAATAGTCAAATTTTATTTTTTCCCATTGGATTCAGCTTAAAAAAACACACAATTTGGTATTTTTATCATTTCTCTACGTCAATTGGTTACCGAGATATTGAAAGTGCTAAACACAGTACGTTGTCTTAATGTTATTCTTATGGAGGAAAATAAAAATTTTATATCTCGCTTATTTACGAACGTATACTGACGAAACTTGGTATACAGCTTCATATGGTTGTGGACCATTAATATTTGCTCAAAAAAAATTTTTTACCCGAGGCTCCCGTAGCAGCAAACCTGCGTACTCAGCCCCATGTTATTCTTATGGAGAATAAGTAATGTGTTATCTGCCTTCATTATGAAAATAAATTAATGAAATTTGGTATGTGGCTTTACCTACATGAGTTATATTGATATTTGTATAAAACCCTATTTTTTGTCTTCCTTGCTTCAGCAAACCTGCATACTCAGCTGCCATGTTATTCTTATGGAGAATAATTAAAATGTCATAAATCGTTTATTTATGAATGTATATTGATGAAACTTGGTATATGGCTTTATGTGGTATTAAGATACATATATATACATTGGAAATTCGCTGAGTACGCAGGTTTGCTGCTACGGGGGTATTGTAATCTTTAGTTTGCTTGGGAAAATACCGAATATTAATGAAGAATTTATTAGGTGAGTAATTGGTTTTAATAAAACTGATTTAGCTTTTTTCAGGAGTATCACAGGGACATCATCACACCCTACACTGAAAGAATTTTTTAGACTACGAATAATATTATCAATGTCCTTCTCATCAACAAAGCTAAAACTAAATTTCCTGTCACATGAAAGTATTTCCCTTCCCGTACTACTAGAATCATCTCTGACTGGTCCTAGATTCGATAATGCATATAGACCTAATATGATGGGCAATCATGTGATGTATTTGCTTTAAACTACGCTTTCCCGTTTTTGGGTCTTTAACTGACTTGACATCTGCTTGACCACTGATTTCATCATTGTGGTAAAAGTTTACAACACAATGCTGTTTGATGCTGAATTCTATTAGTTTGAAGGCCCAGCTATTGTGTGTTGTTGTTTAAAGATTAAAAAGAGACTGACAGCTGTTTCATCAACTTATTAACCACCCTACAATCTTGTTAATGATTATTAGGACCAACTATTGTTTTACATTTTTTACTAAAATTTATAGATTTTAAACATTATCGGCCAGAGCCGATGCAAATAAATTGGTTATGGGGTTGCAATATAATGATAAACTCAGGGGCCGGTGGAATTCTGGGATTATAGATGAGTCGCTGGCATAGTAGTCAAGGCATTGGATTTCAGAATCATAGCTCTAGCGTGGGTTTGAATCCCAGTCTTGGATAGTAAAGTATAGGGCGCCAACATTTTTTATTTTAAAAAAGAATGAAAGGTAGGGTTATGTATAGGCAGATAAAGGGAAGTTTAAATGTCTTTCCTAATGCAAGTAAGTCATGCGCCCTTAGCTTGAAGAACCGTAGAATAGGCCTAAATGAAAACAATAACCATCCTATCATTGCTGCTCTGAATTCGGAGCCTTTTAACATGTTTGCGACTGCAATTACCTATATGGAATTTGTCATTTTTATAGACCATCGACGCAATTCACCAAGGCATATTTACGTTAGTGGCCCATTGTTATTCAATGACATGATTGCGTCGCTTGGTCTATCTTATCGAAACAAAATGCTACCTTTTTTACTATTTTCCATTATATAGACCGTCCGACGCATATAGCCTAAGTGACATTAAGACATTAAAAAAATGTTCAAAATAAAAAATAAAACCAATAGGCCCTAACTATTGTTTACAAATGCATTTTAGGTTATTATGATGTGAATTAGTCCGGGAGCAACTCAGGGACAAACGATGGGCAAGAATATTTGTTTAGATCACCTCTAGAATGCACTTCTCAGTTGTTCATTGCTTATCCACTTGTAACTCTTAGCCGTCACGGTATGTCGTGATAGCTCAGGATATGGGTTCAAACTTCTGATCATGATGTCCTGGTTTCAAAACTAATTATGTTTAATTTTTTTATGTTTGACAAATAATTGGAAAAGTTACTTTGATATTTTGTACTCAAACCCATAACCCTAATTAGGATGGGTTTGGTTGGATTATTATAGCTAAATATGACTTTTCGGGTCGGATATTTATTTTGTCTTAATTCATAGAAACCCACTTATTTTGTTTATGTTGGCGATATGCCAGTGCTTTCTGGCAGTGATTTAAGAAACTACTCTCGTCCGTCGTTTCTCCCCTAAGTCGCATGCAATTAGTCCTTTTAAACCAAATTTCTCTCATGATCTTATGTCAATGTTACTCTGATAGCTCCCAGTCTGTGTGCAATAATAGGATTATTTCTTTTGGCCTTTGTAAGTTGCCAGACCAACACAAATACGAGTCAGTCGGAAGCAGACCTGTTAAATCGCTTTCAAGAGGAAATTAAAAGGCTCCAAATTTGGAGGGCAATGAAAGCGTGGCTCAGTGGCGTAACTGATTTTTTTGGGCGCCCCCGCAAACTTATTTCCAGTCCCCCCCATTTGACATATTTGTACCTATCCCTATCCATTTCTTATAGAGATTGGGATAAGGTTGCTTGAGCCAGACGTTTCTTCATGACCTCCAGTTACGTAACGTCGGTTTCAACATTGTTTCATTTTAGCCACAACTGTGATTTAATAACGCCAAAATGTTCTTATTTGAGATATAATGTTTTAAATTAAGCTTCGTCTTATCAATGAAGTATAATGAAGTATACCTAAGAATTAAGTCAACAAGTCTCAAAACATAAAGCGTTGTAACGTCCAGGTCCCAAGTCAGTAATTCGCTCTGTTCTTATCCAAATGTGGAAAAAGGTATTTGGAGTGAATTCAGACTCAGTAAAATCTAATTAGTTAAAATATAATACAGGAGTCACTACTCTCTGACAAATAACCTTCAAAAAGCATGCTGTCGTATGTCGTAGTTGGTATTTTGTTCTGTTGTGATGTCAACTTGTGGTGGGATGATGTCATTCGACGTACAGGACGGCTTATTATCAACACTATTTCCAAAGCCATTAAAGGTATAATTTTTACGTAAGACATGATAAAACCAAATTAAACTCAAATCATAACTTTGCTTCGAGATAAACAATAAAATTCCATCTAAAATATGTCTCAAGATTATAAAGTTAAGTTTAACATTAAGTTTCAACTAATGCGACAAGATATTAATATTTAAAGACTTTGAATTGCACAGTTTTTATATTGAACCAAATGGGAGATTTTGTCACCGTCCCACCAGATCTACTGCCTATATAACGGATTTTTCACAACGGCATGCTTTTTAAACCAAGAGTAGTGACTCCTGATTATACACAGAGCCATTGGTGAGATCGCCGGCTATAGCGTTTACAGTTGTACTTTGAGGTTTTGAAACGGATCCTATCATGAGCCGCCGATGTATCATTTATCACTTCTATCCTATACTTACACCATAGACTAACTACAGTACTACTACTACTACTGAATAATCTATGCTATGATTCAAAGTGAATTTAAATCACAGAATTTTCACTACACAGATCAAAAACATTACTGACACTAGGTACTAACAACTGTTTTAAAATTGTTATGCAAAATGGTGAAATATTTGTTTAAACACTTTAAAGTAGTTACAATTGAAGAAAATTTAAATAATAAAACTTATTGCAGTTTTAAAGTGTGTCTTTTATAAACACAATGAATATAAGATATTATCACTAGGCTAAAGTTAATTAATTCTTAAAGTTTACTAATACCATTATTGCTGTTTTGAACATTAAATATAACAATTTAATCCCACCATGCGGGCCCGCCAGAGCTTTTAACTCGGCCCGCGTGCCCCGACTTCTCGGCTCGGGGCCCCCTAAGGCCCGTGGGCCCCTTGCACCGCGGGCCCGGCAGTTACGCCACTGGCGTGGCTATAGTTTTCATCCTAAAAAAGCTGGTACCGTAGACGGCGGTTTGTCACTACCTTAAATTGTGCTACTTGTACACTTAAATTTCCCTGGTTCTCCCTAAGGCCTTTTTCACACAAGCAACTTTTTTCTGCAGATTTTTTTCTTCGTGGGATTTTTCCCCGCGCGGGTAGATTTGGTGCTCTGTTCACACAAGTGTTTCAATCCGCAGCGGCTAGGGAGCAGAACTCATCAGATGTCAGTGTAGCTGAAGTTTTGTAGGCGCCAACACGGCAAGTGACATTACTAGCATGATAGTTTCATACCTCCTGTACAGTAAAATTAAGGACAGAGAGGGTAAAAGGAAATAATGGGTTCACCCAGTTATAACCTAGCCTAGCTGGATTGGGACGGCACGGACAGACGGTAGGTACAGGATTTTTCAAAAATTGTTACCATTGATTTGCCTATTTATGCGCGCACTAGGCCGTCATGGCCTGGACAGGATGATCTGTACCTTCTGCCGTCTGCGTAAAGTCCAAAAGAAACATTTCTAGGACATCCCAACATGCCGTACCAATGAATAATCCCTCTCCTAAGGCCTTTAAGTTCAACAACCCGAGCCGTCTGCCGATGGTTGCGTTCTGAGCTTTTGAAGGCGGAATGGGCAAAAAGTGTCTCGCCGTATATTACTCTATCATTGTCTCGGCACCTTTCCTAGACTTTTTAGGCTTTACAAATATGTGTTAAGGCAATTTTACTGTGAATAATTATTCTTAATAAAATACTCAGTTTGGAATACTTGGTGAAAAATATCACTACAATCAAATATAAAATAACACTAAATTCAGATACAATTGAACTAGTTAAGCTTTTATATTTCACTCACTATCTTTCTGCCTTTGAAATTTCTACCAATATATAAATACCAAAATACCAAAATTTGATATTACAGTAGGATCAAAGAAATTTAAAACCTATATAACAACTAATAATGCTTTATTGGGCTAAAAGATGCATTCTTAATCTAAAGGATCCCAAAACCCAATCACAAATTATTAAACAAAATAACCCTGTTTATCGTTTTGTCTTTTAGATAAATTTGTTTACAGCATAAGTTGTTTTTTTCTTTACTAAATGATGAATATAATCTTAAAATAGTATATTTCACAACTAGTGGGAAAAGTGTGAGTTAGTGCGAGTCGTAGACGAGCAATTTAAAGAGAACAAGCACCAGGAAAAATCATTTTCCCACGAGTTTTGAACACTATTTTTCACGATGCTACAGCAACAAATTATTTTATTCAACAGCAAAAAAATATGAACAAAAGACAAAGTAAAGTAAACACAACAACCAACACAATGTTTTAAACAGATGGGCATTATTTCAATATTGTATTGTATTGTTAGGCTGATTTATAATCAGCTGATTTTTTCCTCACTAGTGAGAATATAATTTGTCCTCACTAGTGGGGATATGACGAACTTTACCTGGCAATACACGCAATGGAAAAGCAGCTGATATTCCAATAGTATCGTGAAAATTATTTTATACACAAACTTAACAAAAAAAATGGTATGGTCTCCCTGAAATTCATCATTAATTTGTTACATGGCCTTTAATACCACTACCTCTGAAGTAATTACACACTCTTTCAATTTGTTAGTTTATGGGTGCTTTCATTTGGGTTAATTGAATACAGCTTAAGTCTACAAGCATATTTTACTTTAGTAGAACAGATTAAGTCTGGAATTATATAGGTACCGGTATAGTATGAGAAAATGCATGAGTACAACAAAACCGTAGCATGTAGTTTTCAGATTCCCATATTTTTAATTTATAATAATCCTAATGCTATCTTATATTAGTTTATTTAATATAAGCCTTATATTCATAAAAAACATTCTTATTTACGTAATTATTGTGCCCAACTTTAAACAACATGACCTATGGTCAAAGCGTAATTGACGCAAGGGCTTAACAAGGAATTTATTTTATAGAATGTCCAACATACAAAATAAAATTAATATCTCCGCTGCTATTGTCAGACCATAGGCCTATTTTCAATAAATTTTAATAATCACTAATAAAAATAGTGCATGCAATTCCACACTTTTTTAAGTAAAAAAGTGTTCATTTTAGGGAATTGAGAAGAAAGTCATGAAAATACTGTATTGTTGATCCCATAGTGGTAGAAGGCTACAGCTTATACTTTACAAATAATTGAATAATTCACTACGGATGAACAGAAATGTTGCTCCATTTCCTCCATTTCAACGTGCAGTTGTATAAGCAGCACAACTTGCCATTAATTCATTTAAAATACAACATACAAGGCACATCATATTACAAAACCGAAGATTAAAACTAAAAATCGTCAACAACACAGTTAGAATCCACAGCAAGTTTATTAAGCAGTAATCGCGGAAGAACAATGTTGAGTATATGAGTGAGACGATATCCCTCAAAATTAACCTGAGTCTGACAGGGAGGGGATAGTCAGCCGTTAAACACATGTTACAGTAGGATTTCCCACGCGGCCAGCCGGTGTCCTACACGGTTTCGCGCCATGGCTGTTGACCATTCCCCTGCAAGATACCCTATCTGCAACTCGCAACACATAGCTTTGTGCACTCGGAAAGATGCACCCATGCCTTACGGGCAGCGTGCGATCCAGTAGTATTTATATCGATGGTTCCAAATTCACAACATGTAAAAGTTCTTCAAATTTGTGGTGAGTCATCAAAAATTATTGAAAGAACTTGCATTAATCTTTAGTCAAGTCAGGAAATAGAGTGTGAAACTCTTAAAGATTTTTTTATATATTTATTTTGTGAATCCAAAATCTGGGTTTTCCTCGACTTCTTGACTTTTCTTCTTCATCTGCTACACTAACATCATACTATCAACAATTTCTTCTTTACTTAACATACAGCTATTTTCATAATATGCACATCACAAAAGCTAAGAGTAGACTGGTGGTACCTATCGTCTGTCCGTCCGTGCCTCCCGACTCAGTTTGCGCGAGGCTTATATTAGTTCACGACTATTTGAATGAGACTCTGCATTGAATTTTGTGAGTTTGCTCTAGAATGAATACAATTCTTTTTTGTACTCCTGTATCCAGTTTTAGTGAATTTTTAGTCCCGAGAAACTGCAGAAATCAAACACCACCATGAGATCTGCAGTATCTCCTTGTGAAAAATTGGCTGTTAATCATCTGAAGGTAAATAGTTTAGAAACTATTCAACCATTCTGAATAATCGTAAAACGTAATTGGGGTTTCAATGAAAAATAAATGCTGATTAACGTTTCAATTGGCAATGCAATATACAATGTATATAAGGCACACTGTAACTGAATTATAATGATTTACTTTTTCAAAATGTTAAAACATATAAAAAAACATTTAAATGTTGTCATGGAATTGATTTGATCTCTATATGACATAATCACAAAAACACAATTGCAACAGAAAAACGTGCACAATTACAACCATCCATGTTGGAAAACTATACACTGACTCGACAAACACCGTTGAGGAGAGCGGTTTTTTACCGCTCGTGTGAAAACGTCCTCTTTTGGGAACTTAAATGCTAACAGGGACAATTAAACTGAACCATTCACGTAATCATGAATATTATATATAATAAATGTTGGACCTTGAAACAATCGCTGGCAAACCAAGTGGGCCAAAGATGTTTAATTCCTATATTATATTTAAGAACATCAGATACAACTTTTCCTTTCTTTTTTCAAAATAAGGCAATTTCATCTTCTTTAAAACGAATTGACAGATTTAAGCATCATTGTTTTGAAGTTCTACATTTATACGTGTTTGAACGGGACTGGGTCTATTAACCATCATATCGATGGACTATTGAACCTTAAATAAAAATATGCTTTGGTTCAATATACCATCGCCCTAATGCAATCTATAATATAATTTAATAAAGAATTGGGTCTTTGGGCCATCAAACCAATTTATAATTAAAAGTGAATTGTTAAAGTTCGGTCCCATGGCCCATCGGACCTTTTAGCGAATTTCCCATATAGGGAAGAAGCTATTACCGTAGGTGGCATGGTAAGACTAAGCCCGAGACTATGATAACTTTTTGTTTTGAGGTTCCCAGATGCCAAAAACACTCTTTGTTCAGTTTGTGCAAATTGCAAAATTCGTTCAGTTTACTGATATATTGATATTTGCACAAACAACTGATATTTTGTTGATTATCCCAGTAGCAGCAAACCTGCACACTCAGCCCTAATGTTAATCTTATGTAGAATAAGTTAAGTATTTATGAAGTAATCAACATAAATTAATAAAAATTAGTATTTAGCTTCACCGGGTTGAGTTATATTGATAATTGCATAAAAACACATTTTGTGTTCTTTGTTGCAGCAAAAATGTGTACTCAGCCCCATGTTATTTTTATAGAGAATAAATAAAATGCTATAGATCACTCATTTATTTTGTATTTGTATGAAACTTGGTAAGTGGCTTAATGTGGTAGTGAGAAACATATGCATGCATTGTAAGTTCGCTGAGTACACAGGTTTGCTGCGACGGGGGTATTTATAGATTCAAGCAAGATTGTTCGATGGCCCATCGAACCTACAACAAATAAATCAAACAAATAAATCAAAATTAAGTGAAGGTTCTCTTAGACATCATTTTGATGGATCATCAACCCAATCGTATTTAATAAATATCAGAGGGTCTATGGTCCATCAATATGATGTGCAATAGAACCTATATTTTTAACGTTTTAAAATAAATGTAATGGCTCTATTACATATGATATCGATGGACCATCAAACTGATCTTTTTGCAAATTTAGTCTATAGGGAAGAAGCTACTACCGTAGGCCTCAAGGTAAGACTTAAGCCCGAGACCATGATAACTTTTTGTTTTGAGGTCCCAGATGCCAAAAACACTATTCGTTCAAATTGATATACATGTATTAGCGAATTTCCCCTATAGGGAGAAGAAGCTATTACTGTGGTCGGCATGGTAAGACCTAGGCCCGGGACCATGATAACTTTTCGTTTTGAGGTCCCCAGATGCCAAAAACACTATTCGTTCAAAACTGTATATATATATAGATGAAAAATAAGTAACATGAGTACCCATGTTACTTACTTTTCATCTATCATACAGTAGCCCTTCTATGTGAATTTAATTTAATCCTATACTCTAATATGAGTAAGGTTTGCTTGCTTGCTTGCTTGCTTGCGTGCTTGCTTGCTTGCGACACGGATCTCAAAAACGGCTCCAACGATTTCCTTCAAATGTTCGAAATAACTAATTTCTGGGATAAAAATAAGTTCTAGACAGGCCTCAACCCTAGGAAAAATCAAATAATGTAAAAAAAAACTAAAATGAAAAGTTAAAAAAATTAACATTGGGCTTATGGAGTTTCAAATCAAAACAAAAGAATTGTAACAGCTGTTCATAATCAACCAGGGAACTGTCAAAGTAATACTCATGTTGTTTATGATTATTAACATGTGGTTTCCTGAGAGCAGAGATTAAAAGATTTGAGTTAAGATTACATATATAGAGTAGTAAAATAAATCAAAGGGACATTGAGCTATAAATAACAACTGGAGTGACCTTAAACATAGAAGAGAGGCGAATGAGTTATACAAATCTGATTATCAGTAGGGGGAAGTGGTGAAATATACTCCAAGTCATCTAAGAAAACTGACTGGCCTTCCCCGAGCAAAGCTCGGCCCCCAGGTACTATATATATATATGTCCGTGAGCACGATAACTCTCGTTAAAAAAAAAGATTTTGACGAAATTTTGCATAAACGGATAAAGCAGCATTTATGACTTTAAGTTCGAAAACCAGACATATCGACCTATCCGAAGGGGTATTTTGGGAGGGTTTTGTACCCCAAAAATGTTTTTTTTGAGTATTTTACATATAATTTTTGGAAAAGTCAAATTTTATTTTTTTCTATTAGAATCAGCTTAAAAAGACGCACAATTTGGTGTTTTGATCATTGCTCTACGTCAAATGGTTACAGAGATATTGAAAGTGCTAAACACAGTACGTTGTCCAATGTTATTCTTATGGAGAATAAGAAACATTTTATATCTCGCTTATTTATCAATTTATCCTGATGAAACTTGATATATTGCTTCATATCATTGTGGTCTATTGATATTTGCACTAAAAAACATTTTTTGGCTGATAGTTCCCGTAACAGCAAACCTGCGTACTCATCCTCATGTTATTCTCATAGAGAATAAGTAATGTGTTATCTCCCTTAATTATGAACATAAATTTAAAAAAGTTGGTATGTGGCTTTACCTACTTGAGTTATATTGATATTTGTATAAAACCCCACCTTTTTAGTTCCTTGCTTCAGCAAACTTTCGTACTCAGCCGCCATTTTATTCTTATGGAGAATAATCAAAATGTCATAAATCGTTTATTTATGAATGTACAATGATAAAACTTGGTATGTGGTACTAAGTTACATATAAATGCATTGGAAATTCGCTGAGTACGCAGGTTTGCTGATACGGGGGTATATATATATATATATATATATATATATATATATATATATATATATATATATATATATATGTGTGTTCTTAGTTGACTTTTAGGCACTCTCATCTTCTATAAAACTATATTAAGTAAAACAATTTTAAATTTAAAATTGGTTTAAATTTAAAATTGTTTTACTTAATATAGTTTTATAGAAGATGAGAGTGCCTAAAAGTCAACTAAGAATACAATCACAATCTTCAACAACAACAGAAGGATTTAGAAGAAAAATATATATGTGTGTGTGTGTGTATGTCCGTTAACACGATAACTTGAGTAAAAAACATCCGATTCCGATAAAATTTGGCTCAAATGTGTAAAGTTACATTCATGACTTTAAGTTCGAAAACCAGAAAAATCGGACCATGGGAAGGGGGGTTTATGGGGGTTTTAAATTTTCCAAAAATCAGTTTTTTGCACTTTTCACCCTAAAACTGTTAAAACACTCAGTTTTGGTTTTAAGCATTTTATAGAGCTTAAACAAAAACAAATAATATAGTATTTTAAATTATTAACCTAGGATAAGTGGTTGTAGAGAAAAGTCAAAAAACGCGTCCATAAAATTTCCTATGTTAATCTTATAAGAAAAATGTTGTTGGCTTTTCCTCAATTCATTTTAATGTAAACTTCACATTTGATTTTACCAATCAATTCAGCTCTACAAAACAATAATTTTGGTGTTTAGATTGTGATTCTACGGCCAACCGTTGCAGAGATATTCAAAGTGCTAAACACAGTACGTTGTCCAATGTTATCCTTATGGAGAATAAATCAAATTTCATAACTCGATTATTTATGAATGTATATTGATGAAACTTGGTATGTGGCTTCACGTAGTACTGGTATATTGATATCTGAACAAATAATTGATTTTTTGTTGATCATCCCAGTAGCAGCAAACCTGCATACTCAGCCCTAATGTAATTCTTATAGAGAATAAGTAAAGTTTTATATCTCCCTTAATTATGAACATAAATTAATAAAACTTATTATGTAGCCTCACCTGATTGAGTTATATTGATAATTGCATAAAAACACATATTTTGTGTTCCCTGTTGCAGCAGACCTGCGTACTCAGCCCCAATGTTATTCTTATGGAGAATAAATAAAATGCTATAGATAACTTATTTATGTATTTTTATGAAACTTGGTAAAGTGGCTTTAAGTGGTAGTAAGAAACAGATACATGCATTGGAAATTCGCTGAGTACGCAGGTTTGCTGCAACGAGGGTATTTATAAATGTTAGAGGGTTAATCGTCCATCGATATGATGTGTAATAGAGCCACTTAGTTTATTTTAAAACTTTCAAAATATAGGTTCTATTGCACATCATATTGATGGACCATAGACCCGTTTTTTTTTAATAATAATAATTTATAGGGTTGATGGCACATCGGACCGAATTTGTACATTTTAAAAAGAACTCATGTTGGTCGATGGTCCATCGATCCAAATAGTAAAAATAACTTTCATTCACTTAAAACGGTTCAATGGGCCATAGACCCTCTTGTATATTAAAATTTTACAAGAGGGTCGATGGTCCATCGACATGATGTGCAATAGAGCCGCTCCCATTTGAATGTATCAAGCTCCAACGAGTTCGCACGCAGCACGCTGACGTGAGGGAAGTGAATTTCCACATAAAAACTTTTAAAACTCAAAACCGGTGTAAAAACATACATTTGTCCAATTTTTATTGAAATCTGAAAACATTGATTTTTTGGAGTTCTTGGTTTCATTTACTTGCAAAGCTGGGAATACAATTTTACGCATTATAAGGTTAGGAGAAGGTCCAGACAGGCTTGAAAGTAGGCGTGAGGTTGCTGGGGATGATAAAAGTACTCTAACAAAGGAATAACAGGCTTTTCTAGTGTATAACCCCTATAAGGGTCAATCCCACCAAATGGGATAATTTAGGTTAAGGAAAATTTTTTAAATTAAAATTGTCAAATTGTCTTCTACTATTGACTGTTTAGTCTCATACATTTTTGGGAACACTCCAATGCTGCAGCAGAGCACAATTTTCATTTTTTATATGAAAAAACAAACATTTTCAGTGATCGGTCACACTCACTTAACCTCCCACAAAAAATTAGTTTAAGACATTTTATGCAAACAACTGACAGAATGTTTAATTAAATAAACAATAACAAAAACATAACGTGTATTTATTTCCTGATTCCATCATTTTAACCTTTAAAAATTAGAAAATGGTATTGAAGTTGGAAGTGTATCATAATTTGGTACCTAATACTTAAAATTTATTCATTGGAAAACATTTTTAAATAATGATTTTACTATTGTGAGATGTGAATACATTTTTTCATCAGTTTTATGTAAATATATATATCAATAAAAATATATTATCGTCGTTTAGTTAGTATTTTTACCCCGTGACCGGCCTGTAGCAGACGTGACCGGTCTGTAACAGACGTGACCGGCGGGTAACAACAGTGACCGTTTGGTAAACTCACGTGACTTATACCACTAAAAGGTAACATAATACATCTAAAAGACAATAAAACTTATTCATTACTATAAAATATGAAACTTACTATTAAAGTTATAGATTTCCTGAAATATCTACAAAACCAGGGAAGAATTATATCGTATCTCAATTCACAAACAGTACGGTCACACTTATAAATCATAAAATGTTAATCTTTTATGAAAAAGTTAAATATATCATAACAAGTTAACAAGAACTAAACACAACCTCAAAACGTGGTTAGCCTACAAAGCTTAACTGAATGACTATTAAACATAATGTCTCGGATATACAGATCGGTCACACATAACAGTACCGGTCACGTGAGAGATCTGTTCGTGACCGATATGTATATTCGAGACATTATTTTTAATAGTCGTTCAGTTAAGCTTTGTAGGCTAACCACGTCTTGAGGTTGTATTTAGTTCTTGTTAACTTGTTATGATATATTTAGCTTTTTCATAAAAGAATAACATGTTATGATTTATAAGTGTGACCGTACTGTTTGTGAATTGAGGTACGATATAATTCTTCCCTGGTTTTGTAGATATTTCAGAAAATCTATAACTTTTTCTGAAAAAACTACACTCATAAAACAAACTATCAACTGTTAGAAGAATAGATCAGATGTTTCCTGCTCTTTTTACCGCCACACCTTTTTCTGGACACTCCGTTAGTTTTACGCGTCCTTGAACCACGGACATTCGGAGACACTACTTGTCAATACGAAAAAACCATTTTCCCACTCAACTTTCTCCAGACCGATGTTAACGTGTAGAAGTACAGGTTAAATTGTCATTGGTTATATACCACAGTCGTTGGCAATCGTCTGCTTGACATATTTGTTTTGATCAGCATAACCTCCAAGCCAGTTGGAGACGAGTGACCGATGGGTAAATAAAGACATATTTAATCGTTTATACTTTATTTATTTATTATTTGGAATGTAGGATAGGGTTGAAAGGTAGGAACAAAGGTTGTTTAATCAAAGCAATAAAGGTTTTAAAAATATATAATTTAATTTTTCATTTTTCTCTTTGAGACCTAAGTTATCCCATTTGGTGGTATTGACCCATAAGACAACGTACTGTGTATAGTCGATACACATTTTCTTTAATAACTCGGTAAATATTTACGCTAGAATGGCGAGAGAGGGCTTAAAACTTTCACCTCTCTAATTCCCATCTTTTTAAATGCATTGATTTTACATCTGGGGCTTTTCTGACCATTTTTGGGCCCAAAAACTCGAATTTAAAAGATTAATCCCCCAAAAAAGGGGTTTAGAGTTTTCCGATTGTTTTGCCCAACGAACTTGTCCAACTGATTGCAGAAAAGAACGTCCCTACCAAATTTGAAGTAAATCGGACAAAAAATGTGACCGCTAGAGTGCAAACATATATATATATATATATATATACAATTTTGAACGACCCCCCAACGTGTATATATATATTCTTGAAAGACATGGTTTTAGGTGAGGTATTATTTATGAATGATACTTTTCTTTTGGGCAATCTACTCACCTTATTAAATAAACTGGAACATATCGAGTCTTGTCAGGAATGCATACAAAATACACATAAACAACTTTATATATATATATATTTGTCTATATATATATATATATATATATATATATATATATAACATTTTGAATGACCCACCAAAACGTGTTTAGGGAACTTCTATGGTGGTCCTGGGCTTAAGTTTTACTGTGCGGGTCATGCTAATAGTTCACTTTCCAAAGGAAATTCACTAATAACAATGGGGGCCTGAGGGGCATAGCCTCCCAGAAAGACCAAAGTGTTATATTGAAACCTCTTGACCAGAGTTTTAACTATTTAGGCGTTATGACCGATTGACTGATTTTAAACCTAACTGTACACATCAACTTCTGTATTTAGATATATTCAACACCAATTTTAAGCTACAAACAAATAACAGTGTGGGTGATGGTGTGAGGGATGTGTAGCCCTCCAGTTTAGACCAAAGTGTAAATACCACTTTTCTTACCGATTGTGTTCCTACAATGTCATCAAAATATTGTACTGTAACAAAATCTTCAATTAATATAATAAAGGAGGTCTAGATGATACAGTGAGAGTGAGGGGTGAGTAACAACTACTTCAAATGCACTTGGTCTGACTGACTGACTGATTGACTGATTTCAAACCTCATTGTTTGTTTCTCATGTTCTGTATTTGAACGGCATTGTCAAGTGCAGTTACAATGGGGGCCTATGTTGTATATTGTGAATTGAAACATTTTTCTTTGTATTATTAACCCTTTTACTGCCGACGTGCGCATTTGCGCACGTCGAGAATCGTGCGAAAAACGCCGACGTGCGCATATGCGCACGTCACTAATTGTGCAAGAATCACTGACGTGCGCAATAAAGCACGTCTAATATTTCTAACTTATTGGCCTTAAATGTTTACCAAATGCCACGAAAAACTTGAGATACTCGTTGTCAAGACTATGAGGAATATAGAATAGTACAATTTATACTCTATGACTTGTATTACCTATAAAGTTATACTCACTGATTCCCCCTACCGTCTGTGCATAGTCGACAGTTGCTCTGTGTAGTGAGTGTTGTCTGCCGTCCGTCTTTCAATTGTTGTTTATGTTTACTGGTGTTGGTTTGTTGGTTATGTTTATGGATTTATCCGTGGTTTAGTGAGTAAAGTTTTGATGTCATTACGAAAATGGACAAGCGGAGTAGATCGCCAGTAAGTGAAAATACCATCGTAAATAGGTGTTCACCCTACCTGTTTCGGTGAGCACAGGTGTTGAAAGGGTTTTTGTGAAATTTTCTCAAATATTCTAAATATTTTTGTCGTTGTTAGTTTAATTATTTTAGTATGTTTTTAGTGTTATTTTATGTTCCTTACAACATTTTTCAATTTAGAAGCTAAATGTACAGGTTTTTATAAAAAAAAATTGTCAATTGTACATGCAACTATGTTCAATTTTGAAAATATGAATAAATTTTGAAAAAAACATCAGAATTTCTGTATTTATCAAGGTAATGGCATGAAAATGTGGGTATGTGTTTACTAATGCCTGTTTTACAACATGTATAAATAAAATTGGTTGAGGTATAAGTTTTAGAGGTAATTTTTATAGTCCAAACTAAAAAATATATATATATTTTTGTATTTGTATATATGTATATATATATTTTAACTAAAAAACTATTACATACACCAAAATATATATTTTATTTGAAACAAACAACTCAATACAAATAAAACAAGACCTAACTTACAAATTTCTGATGAAAAATATAAAAGTTACAAATTTTTTAATGTGAGCGTGAAATTTGGTCTAATTGAACCTGGCAGTCTTGGCAAGTAAATCTTAATAGTGGTCTGGCATTTTTGGTGACGTCATAAAAAAAAATAGTCGGCAGTAAAAGGATTAACTGTGAGCTCAGTCTCTTACGTGATAAAAGAGCGTACTCCTAGTTTAAAAAATAATGTATTTGTAGCCCTTACCTGCTTGGCAAAGAAAATCTTTTCCAATCGGTTATCTCTGACAACAGAACCGGGAGGTTCATCATCTGGAACCCACTTGAACAGGAATATCAATCCATGAATTGGCCTAAAATAAAAATAAACACAATTTGTACATATATACATCATGCAGTTTATTTATTCCTTTTTCAAAACTGTTTGAAATAACTTCCTTATTCTAAAAATAGTAGATTATCCTGGTAAATGACATTTTTGGACTGGGTTCTGGGTAGGCCTACCTACTCACATTAACTTATTTTCATTGGATAGGAAAATATGCCAATCAGTGTCCTCATCTAACTTATGTTATTTTTATATTCAAAGTCAAGTCCCTTTTCCAGAAGTGATAGATTTTCCTACGGAAACGTAAAAAACTGGGGAAATGGGAAAAAACAGAAAAAATATCTTTTTACTGTTATGTAGCATTATGTGTGGGTGTCGAATTAATGGTAGGCTACCAAATCTATAGAATTAGACCTGACAATCCAAGTTACACTGGGAAGATCTATGGAGGGCAAAAACAAAATTGTTTACGCTGCAATCGGTTGAGAAAAGGATGAATTTGTATGATTAATACCTGACTAAATAGTATCATCGACAGCCACAGATAAACATTATGACATGTAAACAAAAAACAAATATAGTCTTACAAGAATAAATTTAGCAGGCCTATTTGTAGATTCTTTATATTTTTTTATTGGTTTAAATTAATAATCTTATTAAAGGTAGAACAAATATGAGTAAGCATACTAAAGATAAATACTCCCGTAGCAGGGAACCTGAGTACTCAGCAAATTTCCAATGCATATATATATATCTTAACACCACATAAAGCCACATACCAAGTTTCATCAATAAACATTCATAAATAAACGATTTTTGACATTTTTATTATTCTCCATAAGAATAACATGGCGGCTGAGTATGCAGGTTTTCTGAAGCAAGAAACACAAAAAATGGGGTTTTACAAAAATATCAATAAGTTATAACTCAAGTAGGTAAAGCCACATACCAAATTTTATTAATTTATGTTCATAATTAAGGGAGATAACACGTTACTTATGCTCTATAAGAATAACATGGGGCTGAGTACGCAGGTTTGCTGCTACGGGAACTATCAGCCAAAAAATGTTTTTAGTGCAAATATCAATAGACCACAATGATATGAAGCAATATACCAAGTTTCATCAGGATAAGTTGATAAATAAGCGAGATATACAATTTTTCTTATTCTCCATAAGAATAACATTGGACAACGTACTGTGTTTAGCACTTTCAATATCTCTGTAACTATTTGACGTAGAGCAATGATCAAAACACTAAATTTTGCGTCTTTTTACGCTGATTCCAATGGAAAAACTAAAATTTAACTTTTTAAAAATTATATATAAATTACTCAAAAAACCCATTTTTGGGGTACAAAACCCCCCCAAAATACCCCTTAGGAGAGGTCGATCCGTCTAGTTTTCGAACTTAGTCATAAATGCTGCTTTACACATTTATACCAAATTTCGTCAAAATCGGATTATTTTTACGAGAGTTATCGTGCTCACGGATACACACATATATATATATATATACAGTTTTGAACGAATGGTGTTTTTGGCATCTGGGGACCTCAAAACGAAAAGTTATCATGGTCCTGAACCTAGCTCTTACCATGCCGACTACGGTAATAGCTTCTTCCCTATAGGGGAAATTCGCTAAAACCTGATGAATAAATTCATTTAGTTTGAAACTACTGATAATAAATCATTATTATTGTTACATTAATTAGGAGATAAATCAAATTAAGGTTGAAATGTCTGAGATACTTTATAAGAAACATACACTAGGCATACCGTACCTTTGTTTAAGTATCTAACTCATTGGAAACCCCTTGTTAAAGTGTGCTTGGAAATCAATCAAGCCTAACTCATTTATAAATAAATACCACAATGTTTGTTTAAGACTATTCTATTACTATAAACTATGTAGCCTAATTAAAACAAAATACTTACTCCAAGTTCTTAAACTGTTCTGCATCCAAACTCCAAAGTTCTTCAACCTGCACTCCTTTACATCCTGAAACAGAATATAAGAATAGACTATAAGCTTGAAACTGAATTATACCTACCGTACATATTAATTTAAAACTAATCAGGGATTTTTGTAATACTCGGTTTTGTTCGGTTCGGTAACGCTCTTGTATTTCCGTCTATCTCTGTGAAAAACGCTTTCGCTTTGCATGAATGAGAAGAAAGTCAGACTTTATACAGAGTATTCAACTAATACATTCAGTACCGTAAACCAGGCTAGAACCGGACACTTTTTTACTATTTTAGGTTATAGTGCTTCCCAACAGCGATGTCAGCAATAAAAACCATACCATTGTAAAGCCACAAATATCAATATACCACAACTAGTTGAAGCCACATACCAAGTTTCATACATTCATAAATAATCGAGATTTCAAATTTTATTTAAGGATAACAATGGACAACGTACTGTGTTTACTACTTTGATCTTTAAAACGGTTGGACATAGAACAACAATTAAAACACCAAAATAATTGTTTTGTAGAGCTGAACTTATTGGTAAAAATATATATGAAGTTTTTAGTACAATTATCTGAGGAAAAGCTGAAACCAATTTTTCCCATAAGATTAACATGGGAAATTTTATGAACACATCTTTTGGATTTTCTCTACGACCACTAAACCTAGGTTAATGATTCAAAATACTAAATTATTTGTTTTTTAAGCTCTATAAAATGGCTATAACCAAAATTTAGTGTTTTAAAAATGTTAAGGTAAAAATACCCCCGTCGCACCAAACCTGCATACTTAGCGAATTTCCAATGGAAATATAAATGTCTATAAATACTACATAAAGCCACTTACCAAGTTTCATAAAAAACCCCCTTCCCATAGTCCGGTATGCCATTAAGATCTTCAACTCATTATCAGTGGAAGTGCGTGAGTTGAACTTGCCTGCTTTCAAAACATTGATTTGTGGTAAACTAATAAGTAGGCCCTTGTATTCTCCGGCTGAACTTGACCAAGAGCCACTATTCAGCCCAAGCAAAACTCTGACGTCCTGCCATGCTACATAAGTTTCAGTACAAAAGTATTAAAAGTATTAAATGTATGTTTTATGTATGTTACGTTTTATGTATAATTTGATGCAATCTATCCGACCTAGGTCGGTCAACGATGGAGAAATCAAGTATTCAAGTAAGTAAGTATTATGTTAAGTAGCGTTGTGTTAGGTAAGGTTTATAAGACGGTGTGGTGAGGTGGATTGATTTTAGTTTGGTTGGCCATTTCAATTACAGTTTGCCAAGGCAGGAATCATTCCCAAAAACGAAAAAATTCCCGGGAAAGGGATAATTACCCATACAGCGCACTGCTGAGTTAGGTTAGTTTAGGTTTTGATATTTACCAGATACAGATAATTTGTGTATATTTTTCATAACCTAACCTAACCTAACCTAACTCTGCAGAGCGCTGTATGAGAAATTCTCATTTGCGGGGAAGATTTCCAAAAATAGAAAATTTCTCAAAAAGGGAAAAATTTCAGAAAAAGGGAAAATGGGTGCAGTTCCGTACCTGGGCTACCATAAACTTACTATCGAATGAAAATATCAAAGTTTTAACAATCGATATATCGATTACTCTTATTCTTCAAATTTGCTGTCGATGTGGCAAAAGCAGATTTCTCTACAAAACGGCATCCAATCAGCGATAGTTTTCCTGCTGGTTTTAGATGTTGATTTGCTTGTTTTTCTTATTAAAAAAAAAACATAATTTAAAACATTTTTACAACAAAAATAATTTGTTTAAGAGCATGATACGTGTTGTTACAACTAAACAGGATAAATAAAATACGACTTACAACACTAAAGTATATTTAAAGGCTCCACTTATACTGTACTTACATAGAAGACGGTAAAATATACACAAAAGATGGTAACTTAAAAGGCGATCAATTTCAACCAGTTACACCGGTCATCATCAGGCCCAATCAGAGAATGATTCTGATTGGGCCTGATGATGACCGGTGTAATTGGTTGAAATCGATCGCCTTGTACCATCTTCTGTGTATATTTTACCGCCTTGTATGTAAGTGTAGTATAAGTGTAAATATACTTTAGTGTTGCAAGACGTATTTTATTTATCCTGTTTAAAAAAATAAACTAAAGATAGAATGTTAATCAATCCAAACTTGGCATCTTCAAAAATAGTGTTTTCTAAAGCGTTGCTTCTTACATCGTGTCCGCCTTTGACTTTTTTTTGTATCGAAATTTGACTGAATTTTCACCACGTACCGGTATTAGTGTTTTTTGATTTTTCTCCACACACATCACAATTTGGATTATTACGTATTAGTTCTTTGACTTGAAGAAAACTAACACATTTTTCTATTGAATTGAACACATTTTTATACAAATATCTAAAATTCACAAAATCACAATCACGTTCTGCTTCCATTTTTATTTAATTTATTGTAAAATGTAAATAAACAATTTTAATTAATAATGTTTAAAACATATGATCATTAAAAATCGAATACAGTTTAATTATTCGATATATATGTATATCGATTGTTAAAACTTCGATATTTCATTCGATAGTATGGTAGCCCGGATACGGAACTGCACCCGGGAAAATTACCCACACAGCATTCTGCAGAGTTAGGTTAGGTTAGGTTATAATAAATATATACAAATATACCACATGTTGACGTGCTAGGTAGTGTGCACTCAAAGTGGACCCACACTACCCACAGCAGGAGCTGGGGTATGCGAAAATTATATCGCAATACCAAAACAATTGCTTATCGATATTAGTAAGTTCGATATTTTCATCCAATAGTTTTATCTCGGATTCCCAAAGTGTCTCCTAGTCTCCTAGATTGACTGGGTTAGTATTCTTTAAGACAGTTGTTTCATGAGGAGGCTATATTAAATTTGAGAAAAAACAGAGAGGCTGGAGGAATTTGTGACAATTTCACAAACTATGACATTTAAAAACAATGCCGCATTATAGCAATAAATATGTTAATTATGCCTTCACACCAAACAAATAAGAATGACTAGTCACTTTAGAGAGCACCAAGAGGTTAGAATTGAGCTAAATTAAGTTATTGGAATAGAATAATATGAAACTAAATTTTAATATAGTTGTAAGAATAATTTATAATAAAGAATTATAAACACAATACTTACCAAATTCTTTAATCAATTCTGTAAATATACCGGGATCACTCTCAATAAGACACCAATTGCCTGCAGTGTCAGCCATATTTTGTTTTAATGTTATGATGATGAGAAAAAAAGCACGTACCATACAAGTCTACAAACTGAACAAGACAAATCCAATAGTAAAAATGTGTTAATATATTAGGATACTAAAAATACTACATAATATACTAAGGATTGAAACACATATATTATATTGTTACTTTTGCCAATTTAAATGGGTTTATCCTCATCAAGGAGCACTGTAGGTGATTCGGAATCTCAGAAGACAGGAGGCCCCGCCTAATCACCATCCTGGATTACCCACCGTAGGAGAACTCCGGAGTCCGACAGTGAGCAGCTGCAAAGTTGATGGAAGACATTATGGTCGCCCTCCTATGTCATGGATTTTGGAGTAGGGATGTGGGTTTAGTGTGTAGTCTGCACTTGAAGTAGTCCCACACTACCCTATGAGCGGGGGTGTGTGCAAATGCATTCCCACTTCCCAATAAAAAAGTCTCCAGTATTACGCCATACCTCTTGAGAGTCACTGGAAGGATAGTATCAGCACAACCAACTCAATAGAGCAAAACTGGCTTTCACTGTGGCACATTTATTAAAAATTATTTGAGGGAGTGACTCGTGTATTGTATTAGTATTATCACTTAGTACCTTGCTGCCCAAACCACACAAAGAAAGTTGTTGACGTAGGTGGTAAGGGCCCGCAACACACACCACAGTTTGAGCTTAGAAGACTGCATGCAGATCCTAAATCCGGTCGGACATTCTGGTAGTGTTTGCATTTTTACTTTCTGCCCCTACATGGAGAGACTATGTATTGTTTTGTCAAAATTTTCGAATTTAAGTTATTGGTGGAAATATTAATTTTAATGGTCTCTGATTCTAAAAATATGGTTTTCGGAGTCTGTCTATCTATCTATCTGTGTGTCTGGCTCCGTGTCAACTGTCTGCCTGGATTGTACAGATATGAAGACCACACCCGTTGTCCAATTTTGATGAAATTTGGTAAGTAGGTAATAATTCACGATACCTCGAGGCATTTTTATTTTATTTTTTATAATTTTAGCGAATTTACCATATAGGGAAGAAGCTATAACCGCAGGTCTCATGGTGAGACTTAAGCCCGAGACCATCATAACTTTTTGTTTTGAAGTCCCCAGAAGCCAAAAACAATATTTGTTCAAATGTATATATATATATATATACTAAATATATATTGTATATATTGAAGAATATATATTGTATATATGTGTGTGTGTGTGTGTGTGTCCGTGAATGCGATAACTTGAGTAAAAAACGTCCGATTTCAATTAAATTTGGCTCAAATGTGTAAAGTGACATTTATGACTTTAAGTTCGAAAACCAGAAAAATCGGACCATGGGAAGGAGGGTTTATGGGGGTTTTAAATTTTCCAATCATCAGTAAACATTTGCTTTTACCAATCACTTTCAGCTCAACATAACAATCATTTTGGTGTTTAAATTGTGATTCTACGTCCAACCGTTGCAGAGATATTCAAAGTGCTAAACACAGTTCGTTGTCCAATGTTATCCTTATGGAGAATAAATAAAATGTGATATCTCGATTATTTATGAATGTATATTAATGAAACTTGGTATGTGGCTTCATGTTGTACTCTTATATTGATATTTGCACAAAAAATAAATTTGTTGTTGATTGTCCCCGTAGCAGCTAACCTGCATACTCAGCCCTAATGCTATTCTTATGGAGAACTAGCAGTTTCCCGGCGCGCATTGCTGCGCCCAAATTAAATTGTTTACTAATTACAGCTGTTAATTTTGTAAACACTAAATTTCTAAAACCTGACACTGCACCCTCTTGTATGCCCTCTGGGTCGGAGCCCTTTGGACATATTTGCACAAAACTTCACACAAACCATACTTGAATAATGCTTAATAATGCCTGAAAGTTTCATTACAATCTGTCAAGCTGTTTTGGAGTCCATAGGCTACATACATACATATATATATATATATATATATATATATATATATATATATATATACATACATACTTCCTCTTTTATATATTTTAGATATGTAAAGTTTTATATCTCCCTTAATTATGAACATAAATTAATAAACTTGGTAATGTCGCTTCACCTGGTTCAGTGTTATGTTGATAACTGCATAAAAACTCATTTTTTATCTTCCTCTTTGCAGCAAACCTGCGTACTCAGTCCTAATTGATGAACGAAGTGAATCACTGTATTGATGAAGAAGTTTCAGTGGCCGTGTGTGGGTGTGTGGGTGTGTTATCGAAATACTAAATAACTGTAAAACATTTCTTAATGAAATTTTGAAGGAGTCATTTGGGATACCAAAGGGATGTTTTAACACAGCATTTGTA
Source organism: Allygus modestus (assembly GCA_963675035.1). Classification (NCBI taxonomy): domain Eukaryota; kingdom Metazoa; phylum Arthropoda; class Insecta; order Hemiptera; family Cicadellidae; genus Allygus; species Allygus modestus. The sequence goes on from OY776114.1 coordinate 84,639,881, forward strand.
TTTTATTTTGGATTATTAATAATTATTAAAACTAATTTTAATGTTTGATATTCAGTAGTTGAATTGGTTTTCGTAGTAAGCTATTGACTATGGTTGTCTTTAAAATGTCAGCTGGGATTTGTCTGTGTTTCACTTGAGGGATTTTTATCCCCTATATGGGATATTTTGACTGCTTGTGGGATAAAATGGGATTGTGGGATAAAGTGGGATTTTTTTGAAATCGGCATTACGTCTGCTAGTTTGCTTACAACTTACGACCAGAGCACCTTAGCAGTAGCACTTCTAGTGGATTTTCTCGCCGTACTGGCAGTTGCGGGGTTTCCCATTTTTAACCTCGCTGTCCGCACCTATTATGATTTTATAAACGTCACAGAACGAACACTGAATCATGTCAATTTCGCTGGCCGAGCCATGTTGGAATTAACAAGCAAACTATTTGCCATTATTTAGTACCTACTTCGTACTCTTTAGTACTACCATTAAAAATATTAGTACCTCTCACGTAAATATATTATTTAATTTAGTTAATTCACCGTATCATTTAACCTATGTCGCATTGCTCAAAATCCTTTGAGGTACTAAAATGTAAAATACCTATAGGTAATTAGTAGATCTAAATAAGCTCTATCTAACGGTATAAATATTGTACTAATACATTATTCAATAATCATATAATATTTAACATTAATGTGTTGCAATGTTTAACAAATCAGTGGGAAAGTGTGGGATATGACGAGGGATACTATAAGGGAGAGTCTGGGATAAAGTGGGATTTTTTGTATCAGTGCGTGGCATATTTTTCCCGTAGAGTGGAAACACTGCATATTTGTTTATAATTTACTCAAATGTAAACATAACCAAAACTGGATTTGGTTGTTTTGTTCCATCAATTTTTTTTTATTTCGAAATAGTTTAAAATGTGAGTGTTATGTAAATTAATAGTGTTTTGTCGTGTTTAAAACAATGCTTGTATTTAGATTTATTATCAGTTTATTTTTTACTGGAAAACTTCGATGTAAAAGCTAAGTGTTTGGACTAGTGATGATAAATTAATACAATAGGTTTTGGAATTTTTGAATTATTGGGACAGTATAACTCTGTAACACGACTGACTGTGATTGATAATCAAGCGTGTTGTAGACCTATAGTAGTTTCTTTACATTGTGAACAAATTACTTGATGGCAGACTTACTAAACTATCATACGTGCAAACTATCTTTATTACATGTAATGTACCAAATAAGCCTCACTGTCACCTAATGACATGGGATTAAAGTTTTGCTACCGGTCAGTAAAATAGTCTGGTTACAGTTTATATTTGTTTGCATTTTCTGTGGTTAATATTGATTTTCATAAACAATCAAGATGTCCAAAACTCCGTAATCCCAACCGTCTACATTGTTCAACTAATTACGATGTAGACAGATTGCCCTCCTGAAAAATTGTCATTAATGTAGATGTTGGATTTTGCTTTTAAATCTCTCTTGCTGCGATTTCAGTAGCTTGTGTATTTAAATTCAAACCAACATATATTAATGATGTAAACATTTTTAAATTTAAGGTATGAATTTTATAAGATACTGTTATATAAATAAATCATTGAATATCTTTTTTTACATTAAATGGGTTTAAAACAAGTATATTTCTGTATGTTTAACCCCCTGATTTTGGAGCTGGAAATTAATAGGTCTAATAATTATTGGCAACTTTTCTCTCAGGTTATATATTTAAAAATCGTCGAAAACCATCCGGTACCAAAAATATATTAGTCATTGGCCGAGTCTTAAAAAAGCGTGAACAGGAGCTAGGACATGTTACCAAATAAACGCAATCAGTTTAATCTAATTTGCTAGGTACACACAGTGCTTTTAAGAGGTTAATTGCTCCACCTCACCCTCCAGGGTTAGATGGAAACGTATTCCGCATATTCTCTATTCATTGCTGCTAGATTAGGAAACCCCAGCATAGCTGCTATAGGCACGTTTTCCATAAGCGGGAATTTTGCGCAGGTTACCAGAAGGTTAGGATATAGCAGGAAAGGAAAGGGTGGGATGGGACAGGCAGCCAAATTGGCCTTTCAGAGTACCAACTCCCGTGCCTTGTGACAGCTGTGATCAGGCTCTATGTGGACCCGCTCTGCCCTCCAACTGGCCAACTCAACGGATGGGGTATCCATGTACAACAGCCAGGGACCATACATTCTCAGGTTGGGGACCAACCCCTGAGTTTCCGCCCCGAGCCGCTGCATGTGGAGGGACCAAAGGTGAAAGGGAAGTTTGTCATAATGGACATCCAAAAAACTTCATATGTAATGACAATTTCATTTGCTGTACCCAATGTCAGCATCCAAACTGGTATAGACCAGTTTTAAGGTTGTCCTGGGACGAATATTCTCTATTGGTCAATGCTAACACACCAAGTTTTAATAAAATTAAAAAGTATACAAGAGATATATGTTTTTTATTTCTTATAAGAATAACATCGGACAATATACTTAGTTTACTGCTGAATGGAAACTGAAATATTCTCCACAACCATTAGTCGAATAGCCTACTAACGAAATACTAATTTAACCGTGTGTGGATTGGAGTACTAATTTTTCATCTTTTAGAGCTTTTTATGGCAATGAGATAAAACTGTTGAAACCTGCTAAAAATATTTAAAGTTTATGGTACTAAGAAAGGTAAAAAACTGAAGTTTGGGATCTCTTAAGCCCTGTAATTTCTGAACCCAAATTTTTCTAAGAAATCAGGTGGTATATTTTATTAGAAACCTAATATAAACCACCAAATAAAAAATCCAAAGATTTCGAAAGCGGCTCCTCAAAACTGCTCCAGACCTATATACTACGTTGTTGGGTACCAAAATATTATGGATACCTCTTTGTTCTTCCCTCAGGGCTCTGCCTTTACTATCACTCCCAAATTTTAATTTTAACGTATGATTCGTTGGATTTATTATTATTTACTGTAGTTAGTCTATGATGAAACTAAATAACTAACATACAATCCCGACTTTGTTTTATGTATTTAGATAATGACAATCACTTAATAATATCTTGCCATGACAACGTTAATATACACTAGGCAGCAATATGGATTTTAGCAATTTGAAATTTAAGTAACTGCACAACGCCATCTGTAGAGCCTGATATAAGCGTAGGTTATATTATATAAATCAAACAGGAAAGTTGGCCGGGCTGGTAAGGGCCCGCACTTGCATTTAGGGTGTAGACCAGAGCCTGTACAGACCTAAATTCAGCCCTGGCCGTCTGTATGCAGAACTTCAAACATGCTAGAATCCAGAATCATTGTCCCTGTCTCGTGTACATTCTATGTGCCTAAGAGTAAATTTATGTTGTAGTCAATCAATACAAATGCTGAATTATTTTGACTCAATCCTATCCTACACTATAATATGAGTAAGGTTTGCATGCTCGCTTGCTTGGTTGATTGCTTGCAACTCTGATCTCAAAAACGGCTCTAACGATTTTCTTAAAAAATAACTAATGTGTCCTTCCAACTACTTGTGTTGTAAAACCTGATATCTGGGTTAAAAGTAAGTTCTAGACATGTCCCATCCCCCAAAAAAATCAAATAATGTAAAAAGCCGCTATGGAAAATTGAAAAAATCACATCGGGCTTTTGGAGATTAAAATAAAAGCAAAAGAGTCATAACAGCTGTTCAAAATCTTTCAGCGAACTCTCAAAGTTATACTCATATAGTTTAAGTACTACCTGGGACTGAGCTTTGCTAGGGAAAGGTCAATCTTGTTTATGACTTGGAGTTGTTTTTCACCATGTACCCTACTAACAAGCATTTTTGAGGTCACAACAGTTGTTATTATAATGCACCTTTGAGTCATTCTGGATATGACCACTCCACATGTAATCTTCATTCAAAGGATTTATTATCTGATTTTATGGAACCACATGGAACTCATGTTGTTTATGATTATTAACATGTGGTTTCCTGAGAGCAGAGATTAAAAGATTTGAGAGAAGATTACATACATGGAGTAGTAAAATAAATCAAAGGGATATTGAGCTATAAATAACAACTGGAGTGACCTTAAATACCCCGTAGCAGCAAACCTGCGTACTCAGCGAATTTCCCATGCATATATATGTATCTTAATACCACATAAAGCCACATACCAAGTTTCATCAATATACATTCATAAATAAACGATTTATGACATTTTAATTATTCTCCATAAGAATAACATGGCGGCTGAGTATGCAGGTTTGCTGAAGGAAGGAACACAAAAAATGGGGTTTTATACAAATATCAATATAACTCATATAGGTAAAGCTACATACCAAATTTCATTAATTTATTTTCATAATTAAGGGAGGTAACACGTTACTTATTCTCCATAAGAATAAAATGGGGCTGAGTACGCAGGTTTGCTCAGGGTTTACGCAGGGAGCCTTTGGCAAAAAAATTTTTTTTTTGAGCAAATATCAATGGTCCACAACCAGATGAAGCCGTATACCAAGTTTCGTCAGTATACGTTCATAAATAAGCGAGATATAAAATTGTTCTTTTTCTCCATAAGAATAACATTAGACAACGTGTGTTTAGCACTTTCAATATCTCGGTAACCAATTGACGTAGAGAAATGATCAAAATACCAAATTGTGTGTTTTTTAAAGCCAAATCCAATGGTAAAATCTAAAATTTGACTATTTCCAAAATTACATGTAACAAATTCAAAAAACCCATTTTTCGGGTACAAAACCCCCCCAAAATACCCCTTCGGATGGAGCGATCTGGCTGGTTTTCGAACTTAAAGTCATAAATGTTGCTTTACACGTTTATACCAAATTTCATCAAAATCGGATAATTTTTACGAGAGTTATCGTGCTCACGGACACACACATATATATATATATATATATATATATATATATATATATATATACATATATACAGTTTCAAACGAATGGTGTTTTTGGGGTCTGGGGACCTCAAAACGAAAAGTTATCATGGTCCCGGGCCTAGGTCTTACCATGCCGACTACGGTTATAGCTTCTTCCCTATAGGGGAAATTCGCTAAAATGTAGAAAAGAGGCAAATGAGTATACAAATCTGATTATCAGTAGGGGGAAGAGGTGAAATAAGCTCCAAGTCATCTAAACAAACTGACTGGCCTTCCCCCGAGCAAAGTTCGGCCCCCAGGTATCATATATACTCTAATATGAGTAAGGTTTGTTTGTATGTTTGCTTGCTTGTGACACTAATCTTAAAAACGGCTCCAACGATTTCCTTCAAATGTTCAAAATAACTAATTTCTGGGATAAAAATAAGTTCTAGACAGGTCTCATCCCCAGGAAAAATCAAATAATGTAAAAAAAAAATAAAATGAAAAGTTAAAAAAATTAATATTGGGCTTATGGAGTTTTAAATCAACACAAAAGAATTTTATCAGCTGTTCATAATCAACCAGGGAACTGTCAAAGTAATACTCATGTTTTTTATGATTATTAACATGTGGTTTCCTGAGAACAGAGATTAAAAGATTTGAGTGAAGATTATATATATATATATATATATATATATATAGAGAGAGAGAGAGAGAGAGAGAGTAGTAAAATAAATGAAAAGGACATTGAGCTATAAATAGCAACTGGAGGAACCTTAAAAATGTAGAAAAGAGGCAAATGAGTTACACAAATCTGATTATCAGTAGGGGAAAGTGATGAAATATTACTCCAAGTCATCTAAACTGACTGATTGGCTCTCCCGCGAGCAAAGCTGGGCCCCCCAGGTACTGTCGTGTTAAAACGGATATGAGAAGGGTGTTACCACTCCAGTAGTCAGTAGTATTCTTTATTTACATCAGTCCTAAATTATCTGTTCTTGCCGTTGTGGAGTTAAAACGGATATGGGAATGGTGTTACCATTCCATTAGTAAAATGTTTGGTTTATTAATTATCTGTTCTTGCTGTTGTGGAGTTAAAACGGATAACAGGAGAGTGTTACCAATCCAGTACCTGCCTACATATCTTTAAAAATTCAGTCTTCGTTCATCCTCTTACGGGAAGAATGAGCGTACACCTAGTCTATCAATAAAAGTAGAGTTCTGTCTGTATATCGCTTGGACTTATGAAATGTTTGCATATTTGTACGTTTCATACCATAGAAAAGCAGACACGCGTCTTATCTCAATTTATGTCTGTCTGTGATGCTCTAGGAAGGGTTTTTATTAGCTTTTCACGGGAAAACGGGTGCACTGACATTGAGAAACTTAGTTTCTTTGCTCTATACATGCGTGAGAAGTTATTAGGTCCCATTAAACCGGCATATGCCTTTTGGAAAAATAATGGCGGCCGCTCAAAAACGTAATTTCGTGCGATTTTGGATACATTTTGTTCGCTTTTCACAGGGAAACGGGTTCACTGATTTCGATGAAACTTTTTTGGCAGAGGATACGTACACGTCCGACATGAGCCGCTACTGTTCACGTCCGTTCCAAATTATGCACCGTACGTTACGTAACCTAACCTAACCTAAGCGGTAGCGAAGTGAATTTGCCCTTACATTGGACGTGTACGTAGTCACTTCGAACTTTGTTCTATGTTTTATATGTGCGTTAGAAGATTTTAGGTTAATTGGATTTTCGGAAAACGCCTTAGGACTCTGCCCTACGCTGTTTTAAAGATCCTATGTTATTCTTATGGACAAAGTAGTTATTTATATTGAACCAGATGATGACTTAATAGTTATATCTATAACTTAAAATATTGTAAACAGCTGTTTATCATTATGGAAATAAAAAAAAACTACTTGAATGGCAACTCTCATAATGGAAATAAAAAAATCTACTTGAATGATAACTCAAACTCTTTTTTCGATAGGCGAGAGTGGGGGATATTGGGGAACTCTGCGCCCCCCGATCTTAATGACCCCCCTCATTTTATATTTTTGGCCCCCCTCTTCGATTTTAAATTTTTATTATATGTCCGCCCATTTTATATTTATGCCCCCTACCAATTTTATATTCCCGCCCACGGACTTTATATTTTTGCTCCCCCCATTTTATATTTTGCTCCCGCCCGATTTATATCCCCCCAATGTTATACTTTTGCTCCCCCCAATTTTTATCCCCCCGATTTTATATTTTGCTCCGCCTCGATTTTATATTTATGCCCCCCTCCACGATATTTTTTTTCTACTTGAGTTATTTTATTTCTAAAATCGAATCCAAAGTGTTACGTGTACCGATTTGGAGTCGCAAACCACACGCCGTTTACTACCCGACAGAGTTCCTCGACTTAGCAACAGTACCCGAACTAACTGCCAGTATACTTCGTTAAATTTAATTTAACTGTACATTAAACGTGTAAAATGTAATTTTACTATTGTAAAATCATGTGGATTGTTATTTGCTTTAGTTAATCTACCATTTATATACAGTCCGTTTGAAGGGCGGGAACACAGCTAGTTGCTAAATATAATTTACTTATCACCATTATGGAAAGCTAAAAAACTAAACAATTTAGTATTTTGAACAATTATTCTACGATTACTGGTTGCGGAGAAAATTGAAACTTCCATTTATAGCTGTAAACACAGTTCGTTGTCCTATGTTATTCGTATGGAGGATACAAATTAACAATTACAATTTCGTTCTCATTTAATAATTAATTTAATTGGAATTTGATATGCAGTTCAAGTTAGCATTAACCAACAGAGGATATTCAAAATATGAATCCCCCTAACCTCGGGATGAAAAGGGGGTGGGGGCGATTCCCCTCTGTTTGTATAGCAACCACTGTGTGGTGTGTAGCAACCACTGTGTGTAGCAAAGAATTTTGTAGTGAATCCAAAAATAGAATTTGAGTGAACATTTCTGAAAGAGTTTAGTAGATGATTAGTTGTGCATTATACCGTACTTTATATTATATAGTTAGTAAATAAAACATAATTTAGTCATTAAAGTTGGGCTACAAGGGAGAAAGTATGTGTGTCAGTTTCCTGATACCGTTTATGTTACATGTAATAATTTTTACAAAATAAGTCTAAATACCCCCGTTGCAGCAAACTTGCATACTCAGCGAATTTCCAATTAATATATAACATAACACATTAAACCACTTCACAGGATTCATAAGAAATGTATTCACAAACAAGCAATAATTAAAATATTAATTATTCTCCATAAGAATAACATTGGGGATGAGTACACAGGTTTGCTGCAACAAGGGACACAAAATAATGGATTTTATGCAAATATCAATAGAACTCATCTTAGTGAAGTCACATACCAAGTTTCATCCATATACATTCATAAATAAGCGGTATATAACATTTTAAGTATTTTCCATAAGAATAACATGGGGACCAAGTACCTAGGTTTGCTGCTACAGGAACCATAGGCGAAAATTTTTTTTGTGCAAACAACAATAAACCACAACCAGATTAAGCCATATACCAAATTTCGCCAGTTTATGTTCATAAATAAGCGAGATATACATTTTTTTTTTTTTCTCCATAAGAATAACATTAGACAACGTACTGTGTTTAGCACTTTCAATATCTCAGTAACTAATTGACGTAGAGCAATGATCAAAATACCAAATTGTTTGTTTTTTTAAGCTGAATTCAATGGTATAAATTAAAATTTGATTTAGATACAATTACATGTGAAAACCCAATAAAACACATTTTTGGGGTACAAAACCCCCCCAAAACCCCCCTTCGGATGGTGCGATTCATCTGGTTTTCGAACTCGTTCAAATAAATGGTACTTTACACATTTGTACCAAATTTCATTAAGATCGGACCTTTTTTACGAGAGTTATCGTGCTTACGGACACATATATGTATATATAAATATATATATAAATATATATATATATATATATACATATATACAAATTTGAACGAATGGTGTTTTTGGCATCTGGGGACCTCAAAATAAAAAGTTATCATGGTCTCGGGCTTAAGTCTTACCATGAGACCTACGGTAATAGCTTCTTCCCTATAGGGGAAATTCGCTAAAAACTATATGTATTCTGAAACTAAATTAAGGATAACATGACTATCTTGGAATATACAATTTTTACTTATGACATTGTTTCCTAGGGGCGGTCCCACCCATTTTAGAATTTTTTCACAAATTATCAAACTTCAACCAACCAAAAAATAGATCTTTCGAAAGGATTTTTGTTCTACAGTATACATTGATTTATTGTGAACATAACAATACTAAATACAAGTAGAATTATAATAAATAACAAGGTTTTTCGAATTTAACAAAACATGTCTGCAATAAGTCACCTAGAAACAGCCTGCCACTTAAGGCAATTCTAACTGCCTCTTGGTGGGTTATAAATATCTTCATTATTTACCCTAGCTTAGCACCGTGTTGAACCCAACTTGACAATAAATATGAAGGGAGCTGCCACGCACGGTGTTACACCGCTACGTGTAGAATGGCTGGGCGGGATTCCCGACACGGGATTGGTGCGGAAGTCCGCGTCCGCTCTGCACTCCCGCCTACTGCTGCGTCTTCCCGAGTCGTAAACTTAAATCCCGCTCGTGGTAGACACACCAATCTAACTCAATGGTTTCTCTAGAGCGCGCGGCCCCGATGCGGGAATCCCGTCTCGGGAGAATGGGCCCGTGTAGAATTCTATACGCCTTTGTAGAATGGGCCTAAAATAATGCTGCTTTGGAAGTTTAACTGTTATATCGTTCCAAAATAAAAATAGAGACAATTGTTTTTTTTTCGAAAATATACCATTTTTTTAATTGTGTAGGTATGATTTTTCTAGTCAAAACACATTTAGATAGACTGACACTAGGAGCGGAATAAAAAAACACAAAATATTCAAATTGTACGTTACATATTAGATTTATAATACGAAAATGCATATTAGCAGTGTAGGGCCGGATTTAGGAGCTGTAGGCCGCACCACTGGTTGCGCCTAGGGACCTACTGCTCCTAAATCAAGCCCTGGCCAGTGTACCCTCCGAGTGCACCTCTTATACACGACACTCTTTATTTAGATTAAATTTTATCCAGAGCAAAGTTTGTTGTCATTTTTGCTAGTGATATTTTTTTTAAATATTCGTGTTATTTACTTTGTTTGGTGTGATTAATCAGTTTAAAATGTAGTTTTCGAAATCCAGAACGTTTGGTAAATATTTATTTTGGACTATTCATTTTATTTTTACTTAAGTTTTGACTTTTGTACCGTTGTTAAATCTTGCCTTGCACCGTTGTCATGGCAACAAAGACAACACAAACTACTACTATAGAAAACTCTATACACATGGAACACTCCCACGAGCCAAGTGCCTTGGATACAACTTGGACTAATGTTGTATCCCATAGGAAAAGAAGCAATAGTAATAACTCTTCATCTAGCTCTAGGCCCAGTAAGATAGTTAATAACAATGTATCGAAAACAAACTCAGTCCAACCAGTGCTCGTTTCAAACAGGTTCCAACCTCTTTCTAACACCGATAGCGATCAAACAAAAAAACAAAAAGTTCCCCCAATAATACTCAAAACCCATGTAAATTACATGGAGCTTTGTAAACTATTGTCCCAATTAGTTGGCAGTGACCAGTTCAACTGCTCTTCGTCTTTAAAGAGTATTACCATACACCCATTATCTTCTGACGCCTACAGGAAAATTGTTCATTTCCTTCGCGAAAACAAGGCCGAATTCCACACTTTTCAACTTCCAGAAGACAAAGTCTTTCGTGTAGTTATTTGTGGTCTTCATAGCTCCATTGAGCCTGAAACAATCAAAAGTGAATTATCATCCAAAGGATTTAATGTTCAAAATGTAACTAATGTCTGGTCTAAGGACAAAACTCGCCTTCCATTGTTTTTTGTCGATCTTGACCAATCCCAATCAAATGACCACATTTTCGACCTTTCTACTCTCCTTCACTCAAAGATCCAAATCGAAGAACCTAGACCAAAACGACTTGTAGTGCAATGCATGCGCTGCCAACAATTGGGACATTCAAAGAAATATTGCAATCGAACCCCTAAATGTGTCAAGTGCGCTAAGGATCACGAATCCGCAACTTGTACGAAACCCAATAACACACCCGCAACCTGTGCACTTTGTGGCGATAACCACCCTGCTAACTATAGGGGTTGTTCAGTTCACAGGGAACTACAGAACAGACGCTCATCCAAATCTACGTTATCAAAAGAAGAAACCCCTTCTCGCCACCCCCACCCGACTCCTGATCTATCACCCTCATCATTTCCTCAACTTCCGAAACCAAAATCACACGCCTTTCCATCAAACTCAAACGACCAACGAGCACTTACTCCCAATGCTTTACACTCAAATGAAGAACATAACTACGCCAAACGACTTCAAACCACTATTCACAACACTTCCAATCAAACTGACATTGTAACACAATTAACGTCAATACTTACAGAATTCAAAGCCCTTTTTTCACCATTACTAACCATGATGACTCAACTTATGCAAGCTCTTATCACCAAAAATGACAAATAACCTATCAAATATTTTTCTTACAGTCCTGCTGTGGAATGCAAATGGTTTATACCAACACGCACAAGAACTAGAGTTACTTTTACATGAGAAACGTATAGACGTCGCTTTAATAAGTGAAACTCATTTTACTACAAACTCTAGATTTTACATTCCAGGTTACAACATATACAGAGCTGATCGCCCTGACAATCGGGCATATGGCGGTACAGCGGTTCTTGTCCGAAACAGTCTCAAACACTTTGTTCACCCATCCATCAATCCAACAAATTTCCTTCAGTCAGCAGCATCAACCGTAGTTTTTAATAACATTGAAATAACCTTTTCGGCTGTTTACTGCCCCCCTAGATTTGCAATAAATTCGAATGATTTTACAGAACTATTTTCAAACCTAGGTTCTCATTTCATCTGTGGGGGAGACTATAACGCCAAACATGTACAATGGGGTTCAAGGTTAAATAACCCGAGAGGCCGCCAACTGCTTCATTCTGTCGTTTCTAACAACCTGAACTATCATTCACCTGGCACACCTACTTATTGGTCAACAGCTGTAAATAAAGCACCTGATCTACTTGATTTTTTCATTTCAAAGGGTGTAAGCCAATTTCATAAATCCCTCAACTGACTTGACAACTCTCCTTCTGACCACTCTCAAATTCTGTTAACAATTTCATGCGCCCCTCTAGAAAAAATTGAAAAACTATCTCTAACAAATGGGATAATGAACTGGGAGCTATTTCGAAACACACTTATGTCCACAGTAAACATAAACCTCCCACTGAAAACTGGCGGGGATGTGGAAGTAGCAGTAGACCACTTAACCAAGTCCATCCAACAAGCCGCCTGGAGTTCGTCAACTCCGAAACCTCCTAAGAAACGATCTGGTCCTTGCTACCCCCAATATATATGTGAGCTGATAAGACTAAAACGAACAGCTAGAAGGAAATGGCACCAAAGTAGACTTCCATCTGATAAAACCGCCCTCAACCGCTGAACAAATCAATTGAAACAAGCAATTAGGGAATTCAAAACTTCTACATTCGAAAATAAACTAGGTAATCTTTCCCCTTCAGATGGCTCCTTATGGAAGACAACGAAGAAAATTCTACATTACACTTCTACATCTTCCCCAATCAGGCAACCGGACAATTCATGGGCAAAATCAGACAAAGAAAAAGCAGATCTCTTTGCTGAACACCTTTCTGGTGTTTTTAGTCCCACGAAGAACACAATCGAAGATTCTCCACCGAAGTAGAAACATCTATTGAAATTCCCTTGCCCATGTCCTTACCACCTTCTCGAATTACAGCAAATGATGTCAAACGGGCCATTTTTAAACTACCCCCAAGAAAATCACCTGGATATGATTTAATCACAAGTGAAATTTTACGTGAAATACCCGGTCCCTGTATCATCTTACTGACACAAATATTTAATGCAATATTACGGACAACTCATTACCCCATTCAACGGAAACTATCCCAAATAATTCTAATCCAAAAACCGGAGAAACCAGCAGACCAAGTCTCATCATACAGACCTATTAGCTTACTCCCTGTTGTTTCAAAATTGTTCGAAAGAATCCTCTTAACACGTTTACAATCTGCAATTGAGGATTGTAATGGATTGCCAAATCACCAATTCGGGTTTAGATCTCTGCATTCTACAGTGCAGCAACTTCATAGAGTGGTCGATACAATTGCGTCTGGACTTGAAAGCAAAAAATATACGAGTGCTGTTTTTCTAGACATAAGTGCCGCCTTCGATAAGGTGTGGTATCCTGGTCTACTATCAAAATTAAGAATTCTTCCACCCACTTACTATTTGATTCTCCGTTCTTATTTAGAAGATAGATTTTTTATGGTGAAACAAGGGTCAGATTTCTCAGATTACAAGCCAATATTAGCCGGTGTTCCTCAGGGCTCCTTATTATCTCCTCTTCTTTACAGTATCTACACAGCTGATCTCCCTAAAACTGGAAATACAAAGATCGCCACATTTGCTGATGACACTGCCATTCTAAGTTCATCAGAAGACCCCATTGAAGCTAGTAACAATCTCCAAAATCACATTAACGTCCTAAGTAATTGGTTAAAAAATTGGAGAATAAAAGTTAATGCAACAAAGTCGTCACATGTCACATTCACACTAAGGAAAGGTGTATGCCCTCCTGTACACATTGACAACAACAGAATCCCTCAAAGTAACGAAACACGTTATCTTGGTCTCCATCTAGACAAGCGATTAACATGGAAGACACACGTAACAAAAAAGATAACTGCTCTCAAATCAAGAGCTAAGCAACTTTATCGACTACTCAATTTCAATTCAAAATTACCTACTACATCAAAATTACTATTGTACAAAACTCTTCTAAAACCAATATGGGCTTATGGTATTCAAATTTTTGGTTCAGCAAAATTTTGTCACTTAAAGAAAATTCAAACCTTTCAATCTAAAATGCTTCGCTTAATTTCCGGTGTTCCCTACTATGTAAGTAACAAGACACTTCATACAGACTTTAAATTGAAATTTGTTCACGAAACAGCAAAAAAATGCTATCAACTATTCTTCAACAAACTTGATGGTCACTCAAATCCTTTGATTCAAGAACTCCACACACCGACACTTCCTGGCATCCTTCAGAGAAGATTAAAAAGAAACTGGAGCCGAGATCTTCTAAGATGACTGTAGGCACAGAAGAGCAAAACAAAACAATACGTGTCAGAAGAAACCTTTGAAAACCAGTTCAAAAAAGGAAGACTACTGAGCCTACTTTTTAATATTATTTGTTCATGTTTTTGTTAGAATAATTATTAGCACATTTGCTCGTTGTATGTAATTTTACAGTTGCAAATAAAGAATGAAAGACAAAAAAAAAAAATTTTACCTAAAATCAATAGTTAATTTATGTAAAGATATAATATTTTATACATTTTGTACTCTATGACAGTTATGAAAAAAATAACCTAGGTTTGACAAAAAAGCTATGTTGTCATAATTAGTTGATTCGTTGATTCTGTCAAATAATGTTAATTTTGAGCTCGATATTTACTATGAGGATAATTGGATGAACGTTGTGATTAATTGTTTATTTACCATTTTTCTACAATTTAGTTAGTTTCCTTTACCACTCTGAGATGTCAAACCCACTAGGAACTATCCCTATATGTATATTTATGTTATTTGTATCATGTTCCTGTAGGATCCATAAACTGGATATAAAGGTAGGTAATTATTAAATTTGAACTTAAATTGATTTTGGGTGATATTTACAGTTATTTAGCCTACTAATAATGCAAGAAGTTCATTAGAGCTCTGTTACTTTAAAAATACCTGTGTAGGCCTATTTGCTTTTTGATTTTTGTAGAGAGGGAAAACACATTTGTTTTTGTTGCAGTCAGTAAGTATTGAAAATTACGGTTAGTTTTCAGACCAAACAAAATTGTGCTGATTTTTCTATAGCTATAATTTATACAAATAGAAACATGAAAAGATTGCTCTTAAATAACTTAAGATATCAGTAGTTAGGCCCTACCTACAATGTATGTATGAGTAAACAGGCCTACAATAAGAAGGAAGGCTACCTTATTGTCTGCTGGGAAATACAGCAAGATATGCACCAAATTTAAGACCCAAGAGGTGTCGGGCAGGGACCTATGAAGAAAATAAAGACCTACTACTAGGTGCTAGGGTTCCAATATTTGCTGCTAAAGTTAACATATTTCCTAAATTTCATAACAATTCTGGTAGAAGTACCTAAAGGTAAAATTCGAAGAAAAAATGGACCTTGCACAGTTGTAATTTGTTGACCCTTTCAGTTATTCAATAGTGAATCTATTTTAAGCGTGCTGCGACTGTAAGGTTAGGTCAGATTGTTATATCATCGATATACTGGTAGGCCTATTACAATTGTATCATAAAAAATATATTAGGCCTACACTCATCGAAGTTTATATTAATAACTCGCTCCGCTCGCAGGGGGCTCCGCCCCCAGACCCCTGTGCCCTGTGGGGGGCTTCGCCCCCAGGTCGCTATTTGGCCTTAGGATATTGTGGTGTCATTCAAGTGGTCCAGAAACGACATATTACAACTACTCATACTAAGAATTATTCAGACAAATCAGCAGATATTAAAAATTAGAGGGGGGGGGGGTAAAAATTGAAATATTAGGTTTTTTTAGGCTTAGCCCACAGGTCCATAATTGGCCTCAGGTTAAAGTGTTTATTTAAGGGAGTTGACCCTTCAGGTAATCCTACAGTAAACAAGATAACATTTAAGCAAAAGAAAGAAATTTAATTTTTTTAAGGGTTTATAACTTATAATGCTGAAATGGCTCTTGTTACATAGATGCCATGGTGAGGGGAAAATGTGTGCGGATCAATAAGGCTCCGGGTGTAAGTTAAGTTATTGAAATAATTAAATATCTTTGACAGATTTTTGGTTAGGAAATTTAAAACCACGAAAGAAATCTTTGAAAATTCTAAGGGTGAATTCTAAGGGGTCTATCTAAGGGTGAAGGAGAAGAGAAACCACAAAAAGTCATGGGACCAAGGATGCAGATCTTGCAAAATCCGTGAGGCGTGGCGGTGTCCGTTTTTCGATAGGTTCATCCATTCGACCGCTAGAGCTCAAAAACAATAAATCTACAATAAGCCTTTTTTAAGGAATCTTAAATCAGTACCCAAATTTGTATAAGATTGTGTAATATACATTGCACGAACGTAAAACATACCAACAACACAATACGACAAACAAGTGAAATTGCAAATAATTCCGTTGATAGGTTTTAGTTGTTAACAATGCAATCATAACTGCTATTACATGGATGGATTTAAAAAATACTAGATCCACCAACCTCTATTTATTTGTACTAACAGATTTTTAAAGATCAGCAATTACATATCAAACTTACAATATATAAAGAGCATGCTGTAGAATTTATTTATTCCAACATCAAAGTCTTTTATGAAACATTTTGTTTATCTAAGAGTTGAAATCATTAAAAATAACTAAAAAAATAGTAAATATGGTAGCTATTGTTCAACTGTAGTTCACGTAACCTAACTAAAAAAGCATACGGTACGATAACCTTGTATTAGAAGTTTATATAATAAAACCTGGTTAAATTACTACTGTTGGTCTATATACTAAGTGTAAAGTATTGTGTGCAAAGAATTAGGCCTCTCACTACAATATAAAGTAGAAAACAATTTTGAAAACCACAAAATAACCTTAGAAAATTCTCTGAATTCGGTCAAAACTTATCCTGAAAATCATGTAGAATATGTGGAAATAAACCATAGTAACCAGTGATTAGAGCGACAAACAATTCAAAGCCATGAAGAGACCTTCACAAATAGCCAACATTTGAAAAATTTAGCGTTACGTATATAACACAATGCCACAAATTCTACTTTAAACGAACAATAGTAGTAGCTCGAGCTTTACATAAGGTATCTCTTCGTGGTTTTGAGTTATTTCTCGTCCTAGTGTAGTTCTTAGCATCATACTATCTGACACACATTATGTCTACATCGTACTAAGTATTTATCTGCAGTCATTCACCCAGTTTTAATGATTTAAATAGCCAACAAAGTCGTAATATTTAAACTTTGACATATTTTTACATTTATTTTGTTGTATGTTTTGCACATAGTGATCAACCGAATATAAAAAAATCTCAATCATGCTATTTTTATTTCAAAAGACTTGTAGCATTGCAATGATGGGCTTATTTTGTTATAGGATCATAACTTACAAACATGAAACAATATTTAACCAATATTAAGCATTTTGTTTTGAGGGGTTGAAATAATTGAAATCGTTGATTTGACTGTTGTTTTGTATATGTCATTGTATTCAGAAATTGGATACCAAAATATGAGACTCCTGGTATATAGTTTAACGATATGTCGTGTGCCATTATATACTCCGCCAGGTACTCTCTCACATCTAAAACTCTCTAAGTAAAATACATAGGCAAATATTAAATTTGTATCCTAATTTGACAAAATTTGTATTTAGGGCTTTTCCCACCTGCTATGAGAGCACATCAGCCCAAAAGATATAAAACAATTTAGAGATTTTAATTATTTCTTGTGGATTTTTAATAAATAAACTGTTTATGTGACTGCTGTTGGTCCTTGCATGTAGACGTGTAGTTTTTTAAGGAATAGGCCACCCCCTATATTACCAAGTGCTTGTGAGTAATGAAAATCGTAAACAAATTTTTAGCTACGATTTGTTAATATTCTTACGGGATAGAACCCCAGTAACCACCTTAAGTTATAACGCAGTTTACGTAACTCATAGATTTTGTTAGCAATGTTTTTAGGTGTAACGATTTAACTTTAAGACTTAAAAAAAAACCTGTAACATTTCAACAACCTTAATGTTTACAAAATTATGTGTTTTTGCAATTTTTCCGATGGTTTCTAGTTAGAAGCTATATTGCATGGACATTTCACGTTCCTAGCTCATCTGGAAGTTACTAAGGCATAGCATAGCCAGAGCACTAGAAGAATTCGCCATGCACGTAGGCCTAGTTGCTCAGCAACATAAGTTTAAAGTCAAGAAAGTTGTAAAAATTAACAACAGTTCCATCAAAGGGTGTAGTTATAACAACAACATTTCTTACCAGCGAGGACCTAAAATTATGGTTTTCGATGTTTGGTAGCTATTGCAAGAAATGAATAACAGGTTTATTAGTCAATGAACATGAGATTATAGAAAAATATTTAATTAAGTTTAAAAATATAATTTTTTAAAAATAAGAAACAAATTGTTCGTGACTGTGGATTGCCACAAAAGGTATACATGCGAGAGCTTATTTATATATTTGTATACTATATTACCGAAAATATTTTAAAATTAAAATAATGTATATCGATAACGTAGTCTACGTAACTAATAGATTTTAAATATTTATTTAAAGGTTTATTAATTAAACATTGCGAGTTTTGGGGATTTTCCTGGCGGTTTCTAGGTACAAGGTACCTGCATGCCAAATTTCACGTCCCTACCTTATCTAGAAGTGGGTTAGAATTCGTATACCTCAGTGAGTCAGTTACACATGCGGCTGTATATATATTAGATATGCCTTTAACTTATATTAAAAATTTTCCCTTGCCGAAATCCCAGTACCGGTAGGCTATACAAAACTAAAACAACAATAACAAAAATCTGGCTCTTTAGGATCATACACCATTCAGCTCTGGGGCCAGTCAGCGGGCTGCAATGGTTAACTTATTAAGCTCTAAAAGATGAGGATCAGGACTGTCTCCTCTGCGGGATGGGGGACCATTGTTGGCCTATTTTTTATAGTCTTTGTGTGTTTTAGCAGCTATGGGCAGTATGCCCTAAACAACATTGTGAATGTTCGTAACAGCATTGACCATACACAAAACAAGGCTTTTAGCTTATAACTCAAATACTCCCCCAGGGCTTTTAGCGTATAGATCTAAATTTTGTATTTTAAAACTCCTAAGAGTTTATCAACTAAAGTTAAAGTAAGTCTAGGTGTTTCTGATAAAACTAAATCAATGTCCTTTATTTTAAAATATCTAGGCTACTATAGGCTTGATAAGGTTAAAACTATTGTGTACATCCCTTGTATCTGACATTTTAGCAATTAGTTTCATTCTATGTGAGAAGTATAGGTCTGTTATGTAAATGATATTTTAACACTTCTTTCAGAATGATCAAAGAAAGTATATTGCTCTGAGTACCTTTGGATTCTACAAAGAAGGTATCTTGGATGTGAAACTCACAAAGTTTAAAGGTGAACCTAAAATCAAAGAAACTGATATAGTAAGTATTAAAAGCGCCACGATATCATATTAGAGCCTATTATGTTACCAATTTTTAAAACAAGAAAAGTAATATCGGTTCTCATAATTGAGCTACGGTATTATTTTTAAAACTGAAAAAGTCATTCATCATAAAAAGGTCTTTGTATTGGAATTAATTTAAATTTAAAATTAAAAACATAAAATAGGTTAATTAAATAAATTGTCTTATATTTTTATTTATTGGGTTATTTCAAGTTTTTTTTTTTACATTGATAAGGTCATGTTTGATTGATTCTCTATGGGTGCTGCCTAATTGTAATTTTAAACAGTTTGCATAGTATTTATCTTGCGTAAATGTTATGTCCACATGCATTACTGTTGCTCAAATATGAAAGACTGGAGAAGAAGTGTTAACCTGGCTAACAGAGGCCTAAGTTACTTAGTATTCTTGAACACAACTCTTGTGACAAAAAGTAATAATATACTAATTACTAAGCCTTGGATTTTAGTGGAGGGAGTCAATTAAGCGTTCTATTAAAGAGTTCTCCTCACCTTAAGACTCCTGCACTTCTTTTGTTTTTGTTCCTCTGCAGGTGAACGGCTTCCGAACCACGGGAGCGGCCGGCCGAGCTTTTTATCATGAACCGGCAGTTGAACCCGGGCCCACTGGGTGATAACCCAGAGCTCTACCACTTAGCTACGACTGCTGCCTAAAAAATGCTATTAAGAAAATATACATCCCAGTGTGCTTTGAAGTAACAAATTTAGGATTTTTGAATCATTATAGAGTCTTAAATTGTTTTTTTTTAATTGCTCAGTATGGATTCAGCGTGGATCGAACCATGAACGATGCGATGAATCCCTACCTAGACATTCACCAGGAGCGATGCCTGCTGGAGTCTCCAGTGCTGCAGTCCTCCAGTGCGGGGGCTGTGCTGTTGACGCTGGACCTGAAGAGCATGCAACTGCGGGTGAATTGCAGTTCGGAGCTGAAGTTCTTGCACATCTACAAGAACCGCTCTTCCCTCCCTCCGCTGAGGCTCAAGCGTGACTCGCTCAGCGACCAGAGCCTGCTGCTCACTCGGAGGAAGAGGGACCAGAGTAAGCGGCAATTGTGATAATTTTCCGGGAAAGAACATAAAACTGTAGTTCAATGTGGAAACATTGGTCTGAGGACTGCCACATAATTATTTTATTTATTTGTTTGATAAGGCTATTGAATTTTGCCTAAGCTTAGTTATCATAAATACATTTTCCCTCTTGTTAATTGGTGATGGATGGCACCTGATAAATTGAATGTGTTAAGACAAGACACTCTCTTATAATTACTATATTCCAACGATTCTCAAAATTGGAGGCACAGCTCCCAAGGCGAGGGGCGATACGTTGTTTAGGGGGATGGGAGATTTTTAAAATCACATTTTTGTATGAGATAATTTGTATAAAGTACCTCTAAGGATAGTTTTATCTAATCTTAAGTCTTATTAATCTGTTCAAAATATAAATCAAAATAACATATCTCCCTTAATACTTCAAAAGCAATAGTTTAGCCATATTTTTGAAGTTTACCTTCACTACTAAATGTGATAAATGAGCAAACAATTCAAAACCATAAAATGGCGATTTGATGAGATTATTCTTATATTTATTTATGTGTATACTGGTGGCACCATCTTACAGCGACAACTGCAGCTAACTCAAACAGGGGTTCAGGGTGCATGGGCAGTTGTAGTCAACATTATTATAAACATTTTGTAATTTTGATGTTAGTTAATACCAGGCACCCAAAATGATTTTTTTTTTAAACACTAGTATAAATTAGAATTCCTACGTTTGTCATCACAAAAAATTTGTTAACAAGGATGCTAAACCTCAACATTTTCAGTGACTTTCAGTTTTGTTGTTTAAGAAACAGTAACCTACCTTATCAAGATATGATATTTTTTTTTTTACCATGTCTAGTTGTTGCATAAAATTAGGCCCTATCAGTATGAGAACAAAATGCTTTGGCTGAATTATTTAAACTAAAATATCTTTATTTGTATTGTCCTAAGGAGTTTGTTTTAAAACTCAGACGTCATGTAAATTATCAGTGGTGATCAAAAGCAAAAGTCTTTTAAAAATAATACAATTTTGAGCATTTCTTTAAAAAAGATTAATCCGCGCGATGCTTCACTGAGTGTGACAATTAATTTTTCATGACAGTTAATTTTAGTGTAATATGCCTACCAAGCAAAGTGAACAAGTTTTCGGTTTTAATATATTCCAACTCCCCCCCCCCAAAAAAAAAAAGAAAATGGTTTGAGTAATTATTTAATTTTAACCGTCGGCCGTGGCCATACAAGTAGCAAGTTTGAGAACCGCTGGTATATCCAATGTATCTGTTATTCTTCAAATAGTTATTTCTCTAAATCAGTTTTAATAAATAGGTTCATGTCTGAGAGTTGTTTTAATACCTTTACTGTAGAAGAAAAAACTATTACAGTGTTTTACAGTGTCATTTGTTGGAGACCAGAAATGAATACAGAGTTAGCTCAGTATTGTAATTCAGAAAGCTTTCAGTTCATGTTTTGCTGAGTTTTCCAGATTCCAATTTAGTAGTAATACTTAACATTTATAACATTGTGAGGCAAACTGAAAAGTAAATGTTCTGTTTTATAGAAGAAGAAAGAGAGCAGAGAGGTACAACAGTAGGCGAGCAGTCTTCTTGTGCTGATTTGCAGATACCTATTGTCTACGATGCTCGTCTGAAAGCATACAACACCAGTGTAAGCTTGAAATATAATTTATATAGTTGTAATTAGAGATGAGTCGATACCAAAATTTATCGATTCTTGATACCGATAACCAGAAAAATACCAATCTCGATACCAAAAAGATACCAGAAAAATCTATTCTCGATACCAATACCATCGATACCTACGATTTTTTACTACCTATATTTGTTAAAACTATTGTTAAAAACCGTTACAAATGTATGTTACCATTTAAAATTATTCATAGTATTTTGTAGTTAATTATCAAACAAATTGTTTAATGCGGTTTTTTCCACAATTTAATGTTAATTTCACTAGTATGCTATAGTAATATAGACAAATTTATTATACATTCGTAATGGGGAAAAACTTGGTTATCTTGCCGCCGACCCAAACACTCCCCGACCCTTTTGGAACGAGGGTAAGCGGCGGGAGCATCGCTTACCGTGCACTTCGTAGCGCGGGTAAACGGCGGGGGTATCGATGGTATCGGTATCGACATTGAACGAATGAATCTCAATACCGATACCAATGTCCAAGAATCGGTGGTATCGAGAATCGACTCATCCCTAGTTGTAATGTACAAAAATAAATTAGGTTTTTGCTTTATTTTCAGCATTCAGGTTCAGCATTGCAGTAATGTCTATGTTAAAATAACTAAATTGCTACTGTGCTAATCTAAACTAAGCTCTAGGGCACGGTAGCTCATAGGTAGAGCGCTAGACCCTCAAGCCTGAGGGGTCGGGCAGAATTCGATCCTGGCTGACTGCTACAATACTTTTCACAAGCCTTGTGCGGGGCTTGTAAAATGCAGTTGTGGTTACAAAAAACAACTGTTTTCCCAGCCCATTTTATTGAGTTTTAACAAATTTTTCATGTTTGCCCCTCACTGGTGATTGCCGTATTTGTAGGCTAACAGACTATTGTTCTTGTAAATTTGGGATATGATTAGGCAGAGCTGTCACCATAGGGATAAATCATAATCTTTATTTGTCTCCAGAAAATACACATTTGTAGTGTCAACAGATTCTTTTAAACTATAAAAGGAGTTCTGCAGAAGCCGTGAATAAAGTTTATGTTTAATCGTTTTTAAAAGCTATAAACTAATATTTTTCTAAGACGTTATATAGGCTACACCTTAAAAAATACTAAAATATGGCTATCACATGTTTTACTTAATCATGAAAATTCAATAACTGCATAGTTTTTATAGCGAGTATTGTAACCCACGAATGAAATCTTTAAAATGTTTAACTTAGGATTTCTAATAATCAGATTCAGATAAAATATTATTTAGGTCTTATACAAATTGATTACTTCTAGAATTGAAAAACAATGAAAAGTGGCTTACAGTGCTCTCTGCAATTACATTTCTTAAGGGATTTGTCAGCCTTGTTTTAAAGTACCGTACCATTCAATATTAGATAGCTGTCCCTACTAGTTTTGCGGTTCTAGTACAAATTAAAATTATTTTGATTTCATGAATGAACCTTCCAATGTTTTTTGCCCTGAGGGAATGTCAAAAATGATCTTGCACTGTGTTAACATAGCCTATGTTATTTTCTTGATGTAGACTCATCAGATTTTTTATATATTTATTTTCATGACTAGTAGGCTACCGTATATTTAGAAAAACTGGGCTACAAT
This sequence comes from Allygus modestus, assembly GCA_963675035.1. Lineage (NCBI taxonomy): Eukaryota > Metazoa > Arthropoda > Insecta > Hemiptera > Cicadellidae > Allygus > Allygus modestus. Next base: position 84,663,578 of record OY776114.1, read on the forward strand.
TTATTTGAACCAATACTATGTTATTCAAGGAACTTGTGCGGACTTTTCCATCACTTATTAGTAAAAACAAAAATTCTTTGAATAACATAAACTCCCCATCACCAACAATGAATTTTAAACAAACAACACTATGTACTGTACAAGTGTTTTATTAGCCTTGGCAGGCAAAAAGACTACTGTTTAGGCGGACAACTTTCTGTAAATACCAGCTTGTAATGAATAATTTTTGTTAGTATTGTTTAATTTTACACTATACTACAATATAGTAATTACGTTGCATTTAATCTTTTGTTTTGTTAATTGAGTATGGTAAGTTCTGAATTTGACTTTCGAGTAGTATGACAGTACACCCTCAGAAATCTGGATCACGCTTATGCGGACTCCCAATCATCCAGACCTATGATCTTGATTTTTTTTGCTGCAAATAAAAATTAAAAGAACGGAACTTCACGGTTTAGTGATATTTTTTCACGTGATTAACCTGCATTACACAAATGTCATGTAGTTTGCATTGTCAGGCACTCTATGTTTCCGTGCCATTATCGGTGTTTGTTATTCTTTTCGTAATCAGTGGCCTACTTCGTCCAGGTCTTATCCTGTCAAGGACTCATCACTGACGATTTACTGTGTACTTTATTTATGATTCTAAAATGTTATATTAAATCTTTACAAACGTACATAGGATACATTGAAATATTTCATATTTAAACTACAGTTTTATCACGTTTTCAAGTAATAAATGTGTTCCTTCTGATAATCCGACCTTTTTTTGTGTTCCGACCATGCTCTCGGTCCCATTGGTGATGGATTAACGAGATTCTACTGTATTTCAGAGTGTTTATAACTTTATTCTGGAAGGTCACTCTTGCATTACCTAGCACATAAACATAAACGCATATTGTCATAATTGTTCACTATCAAGGCGGAATTGCTGATTTACCCACCTCCGAGACATCCAGATTTTTCAAAATCCAGACCGGCCGTCTGCCACAATAGTCCGAATTTGTGAGAGCCTACTATATTTATTTTATCAGCTTAAATATTCCAGTTCTCATATTACATTTACCTATTTGAACAACCTAACCCTACATGGCAGGGTAAAATTATGAGGAAATTCATGACTTGAGGGGTTAACGTATAAACTGGGTGTATAAACTTACTCATTCGTCGTGTAAAAGGAAAATCAAACATATTAGTTAATGAACCTGATGATTCAAATTTTATTGTTTCATCAAATAACAATTTTCACTTTTGTTTAATTACAAAATATTTTTAACACATTTTACTTTAGTTGTTACCTCAATATAAAACATTATTGACTGTTTGTTTGTTGCAGTTTGTGATCTTTGTGGCGACAGAGGCTGAAGAGGGGTTGTACAATCTTTACTTCCACAGTTGCCCCAACTATGGCAACTCTCCGGTGTCTTTGGATTTTACGGTAACAGTTATATTATAATTTATTTTTGCAAATGAAAAACAGCCACATTAATATATGGCTTGTAGATATTATATTACTTAGTACTCAGTACCGGCTCTAGGGCAGTGCAAGCCGTGCTCCAGCACGGCGCGGCACTTTTTTTTTTTGGGGGGGGGGGGCGCTAGGCTCATGACGGGTCGCGGGTGCGGGTAGGGAGCGTAATCCGTAGTTGTAATATAAATAAATTGTAAATATATAATTATAATACTAACCCACCTGATTTTGTTAATTTTTTGTATATTAGTATTTTAAGTTGTTGAAAGGCATTATTGGGAAGAAAGTTGTGTATTCACCATGTTGTACCTTAATTATACTTAAACATTAAATTTACAAATCAGATAACATATCCTCCACTCCCCTCAGTTCCAAATTGAGAAGTTGTTTTGACCTATTGATTTGTGACAACTTCAGGGCATTCTGATAGGTACCGTATTGAGAGTGTGCTGGATAAAATAATTTGAAAGAAAATTACAATGTCAAAATATCAACTTACATGATGCAACTAATTGTTTTAATCCGCTCTCTTCGATTATTTTAAAGTACTTCCTAGATGAGGAAAAATATGGTTTGGGGATTGGAGAGTATTGAACCGGGATTTCATCTTTAATTGAAGTTGTAATGATTTGAGTTTAATATTGCTATTATATGTAATAAGGGGGAAAATATGATGCGCCCCCATCAGCTTTTGGTGCCCCTTTCGATCGTTACTTGTAAGGTCTACGGTTTTGTGAACGAAAACACATTCTTTTGACCAGACAAAATTATTTAGTATTTTTGGTCCAGGTACTCTTTTTTTGTATTACACTATGTCTATACATGCGAGGGGAGAAAGTAAAACATAGGTAATATGATAAAAGTGATAAAGTATGATAATACGATTTATATTATCGTCTGCAATCCGCTTCCGCATTATTATCACATGTAAACGATAACAGACTATGATTTATTATTATCATCTGTAACCCGTTTCCTGAATCCAAACCAAAATGAAACACCTTATTCCGATTTCCTCACCGACTCATTTATCTGTCAGCCAGCCGGAACTGTGACAATCTCCTAGTCACCGGCTCTGGAAAAATCAGTGCCGCCGTGTGAAAATACAGTGTTAAGATAGGGAAAAAGAGCATTGCGGCAGTCCGCAGGATCCCTGTTTGCGGCTACGATAATAATGTTATCTACATCCTATAAACGGAATTTGACAGAAAAAAGTTAAATCTACTCACGCTCTTTTTTAGAATTTCAAAATAATGTTTCTGACTTAAGTCGTTTGAGATTGAAAAAGGTAATTTTTGTACATTTAAAAGGGCATTTAAATGCAACTTAATTAAACAAATTTAAAAATTAGGAAAAAAGGAACATTTTAGATGATATTTTCCTCTTTAATATTATACTTTAACTTGAATTGAAGGTTTATGTAGCAGCTGTAAAGAGGGATCCCACAAACAATTTCCTAGCGCTGTGCGGAAGGAGTGGACCAGAGCCTTAATTAATATTGGTAGTTACTCGTGCGGATTTTATACAAAGTTAATTGGTGCCACTATTCAGTAAAAAAATCCTATTTTTTAAAATAAGGTATACTAAAAAAAACTCTTGTTAGTTTTGTATTAAAACTATTGTGTGGACTTAATTTTGCGTGGAAGATTAGAGATATAACTTATGTGAAGTTATGATTACATTCATAAATATCAGAGCTATGAGCTGAATCATGAAGTTGTATACCTGCACCGCGGGTCGTAGGCATTGGGCTCGAGAGTGTGCGTGCGAGAGTAAAGGGTCCTCCAGCCAAGACCTCACTATGTCTAGCTTGGGGATTTTGAGACATAACCGTCAGTCTTATCTCAGAGCTATGGGGGGGAGGTTTTGGTTGATGGGAAGGGGGGGGGTAAGTTTGGTCTTTGAACGGGCGCTGAAAACCTGACGGGCCGCCCCTGTTAGTACTTATTTAGTTACTTAAGTAAATGGTGTAACAAAATGGATTGTATTGAAATATGTAGGTACCAGTTCATAAATCAACACAATGTTCATTCATAAATAAAGAATGGCCAGTGGAAGATCAAAGAATCTGAATTCAATGGCTGAGCTTTTAATTATAGTGTGAGTTTGATGATCAAATTTAAAAACTTGAATTTGAAACCCCATAGTTTTCATGACAACTTAACCCAGCAACATCTGGTAACCATGATTGACAAAGGAAAAATCATTAACCCAAATACCTAATTTAGTCATATTCCCAAATTTTAAGTTTATGTTTAACAATCTGATTGAATTAGGCCTAACACTTTTTGTTTGTAAATTTTTGAGCCATTAGAATTAGTGCTCAAAACCAGCAACTCTTTCTCAGACTTTATTATGCCTGGAACAATAAACATATAAAAATCATATTTAAAAATTTTACCTCTCTTATATTTCATGTTACTCTTAACTTCTTTGTTTTTAGCCGTTTAATTTATTAAGGATATTAAAGTATTTAAACAAATGTGTTTGTACTGAGTGGAAGCTACAATTTAAAAAATAATTTCCTAATAGACGAATATAGTCAGTTCGCTTAAAGGTATACTAATTAAGAATATAGTCAGTTAACTCTTTCGCTACCGAGCGACGTATATTTGAGTCGTTCCGGTCTCATAATAACCTAAAATGCATTTGTAAACAATAACAATGATATTTTAGCAAATTTCCCCTATAGGGAAGAAGCAATTACTGTATGTCTCATGGTAAGACTTAAGCCTGAGACCATGATAACTTTTTGTATTGAGGTCCCCAGATGCCAAAAACACTATTCGTTAAAATTTATATATATATATATATATATATATATATATATGTATGTACACACACACACACACACACACACACACACACACACACACACACACACACACACACACACACACACACACACACACACACACACACACACACACACACACACACATATATATATTAGAGATGTGCGAGTACAGGTTTTTTAAGTCGAGTCGAGTTCGAGTCGAGTAAATGGCAAAAGATTTGAATCTCGAGTTCGAGTCGAGTATACAAATAAAAAAAACACATAGGTTGAGTTAAATTGGATCAAAACAGTGTATAGGGTTCCATTTATAAATGTTGTTATTAAAATATACTTTTCTAGTCACTATGCCCTGAAAATAACAATAGTAAGTCAAATAAATGGATTCCTGCTTCATTGGAAAAAGATAAGTACATTTATCTGAAAATAAATCATACCAAAGTTATTGCCTAACATTTTGCCATGAAGGTCAAATACTTTTAATATTTTGGTATCAAGGTTTTTATAACCGATATGGTATTAATTAACAGTTTCATTAAAAAATTATTTAAGTTTTTTATTTTATTTCCTATTTTTTATTTATCCTACGTTTTATTGTATATTATGTTTAGGCCTAAGCTACATCTTTCAACGAATGGAGGAAATAAAATTACATTTAGGCCTAAAAGTTAAAATAAACTTTATGTTAATATTTAAAAGGCCTATTACATGGTAAAGCATTAACCTACTTACTTACCACACAAAATATATTTACTAACATATCTTAGCATTGATTTTAACACTAATAGTCCTAATAAGAACAATCAGTTAATAAAAACATGAAGATACTATGTTTGAAAGTGCCCGGCAAATCAGTTGATAAAATTGAAGCCATGTCTTAAATAGAGTTTCAGAATATTAAGAATGATTTAAAAAAATCATTAATGAAACTTAAACAAAGCCTAAACAAATCACTTGTCTTTAAAATCAGCTCAATGCCAAAGGACAATAGTTGAGCCTAAAATTAATGGATGGAATTTTGTTGAGTCTCTTTTGACTCAGTTTCAATTACTATGGAACAAAAAACAAGCACAAACTTCTTATACTTACCTATTAGATTTCATTACAGATTTGTTTTTGATATTTTAATTTTTTTTACAAAGTTAGGGTAACCTAAAAGTGGACTATGACTATACAGGCAGTGTTCATACAACTCAATCTGAAGGTCCTGGTAAATCTTCCTTTTTGGTTTAAAGAGTAGGCTAACACAAATTTATAAGCCACAACTTACTTATTTATTAATAAAACACTAAAATTCACATCACAACTAACTCTTAACACCTCAAATGCATTGACACTCAATTTGAATTTACAGACGACGCGCGGCCGCGGAGGACGCGCGGCCACGGACGACCCGTGGTAGCGCGGGTAAACGGCGGGAGTAAACTCGCTCGAAATCTTTGAGTCTCAGTAACACCTCGAGTTTCAGAGCCGAACTCGGCATTTCGAGTACTCGCACATCTCTAATATATATACATAGATGTGTGTGTCCGTTAACACGATAACTTGAGTAAAAAACGTCTGATTTCGATGAAATTTGGCTCAAATGTGTAAAGTGACAATCATGACTAAGTTCGAAAACCAGAAAAATCGGACCATGGGGAGGAGGGTTTATGGGGGTTTTAAATTGATGACATTATTTAACAGTCATCATAAAAACTTAAAAATTTACTAGAGAGTATGAAGAGAACGGCAAGATAAATTTCCTAGATCTCACGATATCAAGAAGAAATGATGAGCTAGAGTTTGAGTCTCTTTTGAGACTGGTCACTACCCAAACCATTTAAAAATTGCCAAAATAATCCCAGTTTATAAGAAAAAAGGTGATAAAAAATTGATGGAAAATTACAGGCCCATAGCATTATTACCAACAATAAACAAAGTATTCGAAAAGGTTATTAGTAATCAAATTTTGGTATTCCTGGAAAATAATAGTATTTTATTTACTGACCAATTTGGGTTTAGGAAAAAGAGTTCAACTACAACTGCGATACAACAATTTATAAAAGAAATCCTGGTAGGAATTGAGAATGGTGATTATGTCTCGGGAATTTTTCTTGACCTGCAGAAGGCTTTTGATTGTGTACATGTTGATATTTTACTGGATAAATTAGAAAACTATGGAATTCGTGGACATGCATTTAACCTGATGAAATCTTATCTAAGCAACCGCAAACAATTCACTTGTGTTAAACATTATGGATGTGAGTACTTTTCTGACAGGGTTGAGATAACCTGGGGAGTGCCACAAGGTTCTGTTCTTGGGCCTTTACTCTTTTTGTTATACTGTAGCCGGTGGGGTGTTGAATAGTGGGAGTTGGGGGGCCTACTATATGTAGTCGGGGGAGGGTAAAAGATATTTACTTGTTACCGCTACCATAGGTAGCGGGGGGATAGGAATGTTATGCTACTGGGGGTGGTTAAATGGGCTGCTAATTGGAATTGACATAACTATACGGGGGAAAGAGGGGCGTACTAATCTGGGGTAATAATTGGGTAATACAACTGTGTGGAAACTACAACTGGGATCGTGGCGTGCTGACTCTGCTACTGGTTTGGCTAATTTAGTTCTAGCCAACTAATTAGGCAGGCCAAGGTCTGGGCAAGCCATGTGGTGCTAATAAGTACTGAAAAACTAATTGGGGGCTGGAAAACGTGACTGGGTGTCCAGAGACCTATGGATCTTTACCAGACCAGAATGCTATACCAGCCAGCTCTGATGATGGTTTAAACTATTAATAACTAATAAATATCCTTCCAGACCTAATACTGAAATTGTTACAAGTGTCGAACCCTGATAAACTGATAACTGTATTGGATAATATATGAATAACTAAGTTCCTGAATCTAAGCAATGATAGTTGATTAATTAATTGTCTTCTGAGTAGAGGAAAGGCCTGAATCTAAAAAGGCAATCTGAAACCTGACATGTGGTCGAGCCGAAACCTCGACCAATTTACAATTCCTACATAATCAGTTGGTTGGGGGGTCCCAAAAGGGATTGCCCCTCCGATTGCCGGCTAGCCTACCATTTCTGAAACTAAGAACTAATTATAATTACGGTACTTAAGCAAACTGGAGAAATTTTCAGAACCAGTTGAGCGGGAGGGGTGCTTTCCGGTCGCTGGTGTAGATGCAAGGGGGAGAGACGCCGTCGCGAACCGCCACTAAAGGTTCGAAAGATCAGCTGGCTCGACACCGCTGATGGCGTTTGGAGCGGTTATGAAGGACGCCTACACTATATAAAATAGCGTGACGCTTAGCGTCACAACCACCCCCCCTAAGGCCAATGTGAAAACAAAAAAAGTTTGTTGGAAGGTGGGTGAAGGTGTGGGTTAGATGTTGGAGTTTGAGAAATTCGCTCGGTTTTGCTCCCTCTGTCATGCTCGTGGTCCCGAGACATCATGTTCCCGGTTTGGATTCAGGGGAAGCCGCGAGCAGACGAGGAAAGCCAAAAAGCCAGCACCAGTCCGACTTCGTCTTGGAACCTCGGTCGCCGCGTTTCTTTTGGGGAAGATTGCTAATGTTTATTTTGACCAACCACGGCAGGAATCGGGATCCACCCCCCCCTGCAAAAGGAGGATGGGTTGTAGGGGAACGACAGTTGAATTTGGCCTAACGTACCTGACTTTAATTGAGAACAAAATTGAAAACTGAGTGAAAAAGATTGATTTAATTTGGTGTAAAAGGGACGGACATCTGCACGCACAAAAATTTTGTATTTTTTTGTTTGGTTTTTTTAAGCTATTTAGTTGTTGGATGGATTAATGTCTTTTTTCACTATGAGCACTTGGTTGGAGAACTTGAGGTGGAGGTGTGAGGTGAACTGAATCAAAATGTTGAGGTTGCCGTGATGACCGAGAGGAGGACTTGATGTGGTTGAGCTGATGGAGCAAGTGGGCTCTGGTCCGGTGTAGGCAGTAGCGTTGGTGGCTCTCAACACGTCCGGATCACCGCGCTGTGGTTGAAGGTGGAGCGCTGTTGGTGAGGATAGTGTTGCGGTTCAGCTGGGCATCAGAGTGTTTTGTTGCCGTTCTCTCGGTATCGTCAACTTGATTGATAAGGTCCTGTAGCTGTCTTTGGGGGATCACTTTTCCCTGTAATTCACTGGGAGCTGTCCTGAGTCACTGAGTTGATTCGGGCTGTAGTATTTTGCTTTAAAAGGTTTGGCTTAGATTTGGTTGGTTGGGTTTAAATTATTTATTTATTTTTTTTTATTTTATTTTATTTTTTTTTTGATTGTGCAGGTGTCTTACTATGTAAAAAATACTTGGGGAGAAAGATATTGTTGAAAAGAAAGATTTAAGATCATTGGAGTTGTAAAAGGGAACTGTCGTGTTGGAGTTGTTTGACGGTGGCTTGCAAGGCGGCGGTCCGATCACTGACGGGTTGGTCGGTTCCTAAAGGGAACCCGAGGGATTGACCCATGAGAGGCGCCGGGTAACCAAGGTTAGACTGGTGGGGCTCGCGGAAGCCGTAAGAGAACTGTGAAGTAAGGAGGTTGGAAGGATGTAATTGATTTAATCTTGAAATGACAATTTTTTTTTTTTTTTTTTTGCTGAGAATTCGCATGCGATACTTTTTGGGCAGGCGATTGCGTGCGCAGGGAGAATGGCGCATTTGGTAGCTGTGTTGAGCAGTTATATTTCAGGAAAGGGTGCTTGGGTCTAAAGAGAGTGCACTTTCCTTTCCTGACAACTTGTCGGGTTCAACCATTATTGGTAGGTGGTCCAGTTCGGTGCCTACTTAATATATGTAAATATTATAAAATTCTGAAACTTAATAAGTTGTATCACCTTGTTAACATAATCTGAGGATTTAAATATAACTAGCATTTCTTTAAAATAATCTGAGTTTTCCCTAAACCCAACTACTACTACCTTATTGACTAATTTAGCTAAGAAGGCTGAAAATGAAACAAGGGTTACGATAAGAAAGAAATAGAGAAGAGTTTTGTCTCTCAACACACGACTGATCAGGTCGCCACAGAAGGTGCCACCACTGGGCCCTTTCCTTCGGAGGTAAAAGAAACAATAATAAAAAAAGGTAACCGACCGCAGAAAAGTCATTTTCAAATCACAAAAAAATTCTTTACAAAACCCAGTGTGGGTGTCGTAGACGAAAAGGGAGGGGAAACAGAGTTTGCCGACAACGCACGGGGGAGAACGTGTAGGGCAGCCCATCAGCGAAGGATACCCTGAGACTCACAGTCCCCCGGGCGTTGGCGGGGACAGCGACAGAGAGAGAAAACTTAACCTAATATCACTTCGGTATAGCGGTTCTGGTCTGGTAAGAGGTAATTATTTTAAAACTGTGGTTGAAAAAATCTTTTGAGTTGTGAATATTGCAAAGGTGCACCTGAGGTAACGCGCCCAACACAGAAAATGAGGAATTGTCCTAAAAAATTTTTTTTTACAAAATTTCTTTAAATGCAAAATTTCATTCTGCTAGAGGAAAGAAAAGCAAAAAATTTAACCTAGGCCAAGCATTTGGATGAGATTTACCAAGAAATGACTTCTCTGGAGCATAAACAGTCGTTGCGTGAGACAAGGATGCGAAAAAAACTACGTCGGTAACTGTGAAAGGGAATTTTCTATTACAGGAATTAACTTTCTAAATGCGTCGTTGTTGAAATGGATGCTATCACGACGCATAGTGTTCCCATAATATGCATGAAAAAACTTTATCTGATTAAATTCGTCGGGGAGTACTATCACTCTTACTGAATCAGAACGTAGAGTAAGCAAACATCTATTAACTTTGTGCAAACGGGCAAGTGCTGGGATGGAGTTACCTATCCTCGGATAATGCGGCATAGTCATGAAAACGATTGCCATTCCAGGATAAGTTCGACGTAATATTCTCAAAAATGACAGAAAGGAATTCTTAAATACTACTACATCTACATTGGCTAAAAAAATCGTTGGTACCTAAGAAAAACAGTAAGGGAATGCGTGACTGTATTGCAGAAAAATTTAATTTCACAAAAACCTTGAGGTCATTAATCGTCGCTCCAGAATGCCCCTAACCAAAATTGGCCGTAAAGACCCGGTTGTGAAAAATTGAAAAATCTCCTGGCGTAAGAGTCGCCAAGGACCTGGACATCTATTAATTTGCTTGGCTGGGTCATATTTAAATTAAACTGAAAGGGGAAGTGCAGAAAAAAAAGGCCGACCGACACCAGAAGTGTCTATTGGAGAAATAAAATTGAGGTCGGTCCCCCTAATCCTATACCTAACAAAAAATTCGAATAACAGACAGGGTCACACTTAATCAACACTAAAATCAAAATTGAATCTAAATGTGGGTCACTCTTAAGTCAAAAGAATCTGTACACTAAACAAAAACCCCACTAAGTCTAGTATTTAATGCATTCAAGCGCAGAACAAGAAAATCCTAGGAATTTCTCGAGTAAAAAAAAATCAAGACTAAGTTTCAAAAATGAAAAACTGAAGTTAATTTAAACTCACTGTTAAACTAGCAAAAGTAATGTAGATGCGTCGAGCGTCGAACAAAACCGTTAACTTTAGGTTAGCTAACCGAAGAAGTTGCGAATGCATGATCGCCAACCGTGTGACGTCAGCTGTGACGTGTCGTTATGGGATATCTATTGGCAGATTCAATGCTCGAGCAACAATGCAATAATAAAAGCCCAATGGATAAAAAACTTTATAACTGGCCTGCTTCATTAAAATCCAAAGTATTACTAGCAAAAATAAAGGCTAGAACTACTTTATAACTGTAAATAAACCCAGAAACCCGGATGGTATTTCAGATAAACTGACTAACTATAAGTGGCTGAAAGCTATAACTGAGGCTTTTATCCCTACAAAAGAACTACAATTGTACTCATACATAACCTCATTCTGTATTATACAATGAAAAACAATAGGCTAAAGTCATCAAAAACCTCCAAATGAACCAAAATACAGCTTGCTGTACCTGGCCTGGTATTGGCTAATACCTGTTATTGGCTAAAACAAGCCCTGAATCCTAGCGCTATTATAATAGTGGCAGTGAAGGCTACTTGGATCTAACTATGTAAAATTAGGCAAAATGCAATGTAAATCCCTAATGTACTATAATATTAGCCAAATTTACAAAATCTATTTCACTGCTGGCCAATTAATAGCTTGCTGTAAGGCCCATAGCTGGTATTTGGCTGGGCGGAAAAACTGACTTTAAACCCAGTTAAAAACTATAAATGGGTCTGACTTTCCTACAAAAACCTACTTTGTTACTCACATATGACCCTATCAAGTATTTCTACATCCTAAAATAGTAGCCTAAAACCACTTAACACCTCAATATAGGTTAAAAACTGACTGCAGTACAATGACCGCTAGGGCCTATAAATGGGTGTCCCTATTATAGCTTTCCTGCCTGAATATTGTTTTGCCAATTAGGTTTTGAAGTTAATGTGTCTAGGGATGGCCAGTATATTACACTAAACACCTATTTAAACTTAAAACACAAAATTTACAGCACAAAATAAATTAACATTGAGACAATGCACAGCACAGAAAATGGTACAGCACAGACACTGCAATAGTGTTGGTAATAATCACTGGTGAGATGGAAATATACTTTATTTAGGGTATTATAATAAACAATCACTGAATTTAACACTTACAAGGTGTGGTTTAACATTAAAATAAAAATGGTCATTGCTGGCAAAGAAAATACACCTTGTATTGCCAAATGCATTAGCTTTAATAGAAAACTGGGGAGCGTTTAATCCACTATACCTGGGACTCTCCACAGTATATTTTTAAGACCATATTTGCCACTTGCTTTAGGCTTACACTTTAATTATTAAAAACACTGAAACACCATACACTGTAACATTGCAGGCTGGAAACTAGATGGATGCCACTTATACTTATGCTGCAACAAACATAAACAAAAACAATCTGTACCTACAAAATTGGCCATCCTAGAATTTAATTTGGAAAAATAATTTGCTTAAAGCTAAAAGTCCTAGCAAGCCCCTAGTGTCGGCGGTGCAAATTTTAAATTGTCCTCTACTCAGAAGGCAAAACCCTAGCAAAAGCAATTTTTTTACACCCTACAGAGCTGACTGAAACACAAAATGGTCTAGGGTGTCTGCTACCATATGTAGCCGGTGGGGTGTTGAATAGTGGGAGTTGGGGGGCCTACTATATGTAGTCGGGGGAGGGTAAAAGATATTTACTTGTTACCGCTACCATAGGTAGCGGGGGGATAGGAATGTTATGCTACTGGGGGTGGTTAAATGGGCTGCTAATTGGAATTGACATAACTATACGGGGGAAAGAGGGGCGTACTAATCTGGGGTAATAATTGGGTAATACAACTGTGTGGAAACTACAACTGGGATCGTGGCGTGCTGACTCTGCTACTGGTTTGGCTAATTTAGTTCTAGCCAACTAATTAGGCAGGCCAAGGTCTGGGCAAGCCATGTGGTGCTAATAAGTACTGAAAAACTAATTGGGGGCTGGAAAACGTGACTGGGTGTCCAGAGACCTATGGATCTTTACCAGACCAGAATGCTATACCAGCCAGCTCTGATGATGGTTTAAACTATTAATAACTAATAAATATCCTTCCAGACCTAATACTGAAATTGTTACAAGTGTCGAACCCTGATAAACTGATAACTGTATTGGATAATATATGAATAACTAAGTTCCTGAATCTAAGCAATGATAGTTGATTAATTAATTGTCTTCTGAGTAGAGGAAAGGCCTGAATCTAAAAAGGCAATCTGAAACCTGACATGTGGTCGAGCCGAAACCTCGACCAATTTACAATTCCTACATAATCAGTTGGTTGGGGGGTCCCAAAAGGGATTGCTCCTCCGATTGCCGGCTAGCCTACCATTTCTGAAACTAAGAACTAATTATAATTACGGTACTTAAGCAAACTGGAGAAATTTTCAGAACCAGTTGAGCGGGAGGGGTGCTTTCCGGTCGCTGGTGTAGATGCAAGGGGGAGAGACGGTCGCGAACCGCCACTAAAGGTTCGAAAGATCAGCTGGCTCGACACCGCTGATGGCGTTTGGAGCGGTTATGAAGGACGCCTACACTATATAAAATAGCGTGACGCTTAGCGTCACAATACATAAATGACGTTGGTGAAATTGGCATTCCAAACCAAACCATTCTTTTTGCCGATGACACTTCTCTATTTTGCAAACAATCAAATATAGTCAACTTTGAAATTATTACAAACGTACAAGTTAATAATATAGTTCAGTTTTATAATGCAAATTGTCTTACCGTAAATGCAAATAAATCTGTTGTTTTAGATTTTACTTCTTTAAAAAAGTCACCCTTTGAATGTACAATAAGCATTGATGATCAGTTGATGCCAAAAATTGATTCTGTAAAATTTTTGGGTCTTATTGTTGACAAATATTTATGTTGGAATGACCATGTGGGTGATCTGTGTTTAAAATTATCACAGTCTGTTTTTATTCTCAGGAAATTAAGTAAGATGTGCAACATTGACACTTTAAGGATGGCTTATTTTGCTTTTTTTTATTCAAAAGTGACGTATGGGATAGAAATTTGGGGTAACACATCAAAAAAAAATATTGACAAATTATTTAAAATTCAAAAAAGAGCTATTCGTTGTATAGCTGGTTTAGGATATCTTGACTCCTGTAAGGGAAAATTTATAGAACTTAGAATAATGACTTTGCCCAGTATTATTGTTTATAAAGTATTACTACAAATGGCACTAGGCCTATCTGGACTAAAAAAACACCAGGACTTTCATTCCTATAACACTCGAGGCGCTAATAACTTAGTTATAGAAAAACATAGCTCTAAAGTGTACGCATTGGCAACTCAAAAATTCGGACCTAAATTATGGAACGCCCTTCCCCAGAATTTAAAAATATTGGCCTATCCAAAATTCAAAAAATCAATTGAACTCTTTCTCTTAAACAATCCCTTGTATAAAACTGAAGACTTTTTTGCCTTAGTTAGCTAAGGCATTCCTCTTGCATCTTTTAATCTAGTTTTAGAAATTATTTTATTTGAGTTTAATTCTTTTTTTGATAATGATATGTTTCAATTGTATTACTTAATGTTATATGACGAGCTGGAAGATGTAATCCACACATTGTATTACTTACTGGCAATAAATTGAGTATTGAGTATTGAGTATTGATATATACAGAAAGCCTACGCAGACGGATACTACAATCAACAACAAGTCTCTTCATCCCACCAGCCATAAGACCGCTGCATTTAGATCGATGTTATATAGAGCCTCCAAGGTTCCTCTAAATGAAGATAACAAAATAAGAGAAATAACAACTATATGGCGATTGCTCGAGCCAACGGATTCAACCCGACAATAATAGACGAAATTGGAGCGAAAATACATAGGAAAATAAAGAACCAAGAAAAACTGCGTAGAATAACAACGTTAGACGGAAGAAAAGAAATATCAAGTAATTTTGCAACATTCAGCTTCACAGGAACTAAGATACAAAAGGTCGCAAATCAATTCAAGAAATATGGAGTTAATATAGCCTACAGAATGCAAAACACCATGAACAAAATACTAAATCCCATGATAGAAGATTGTAACAAATTCGACATACCCAGAATTTACAAAATTAATTGTAACAACTGTGATCACTTTTATATTGGTCAAACTGTTAATTGTATTAAAAGATTTAAGAACCATATATCAGCTTGGAAGAACAGGAAACTGGAAAGATCAAACGTAGCGAAACATCTTTTAGAAAATGGCCACACTATAGGGAAAATAGAAGAAAACCTTAGCATCCTCAAGAATTGTAAAAAAGGAAATGAAATGAATGCATGGGAAGAATTGTTTATATTTAAAGAAAAATGTAAAAATAGAGATAAATTGATTAACGAACAAGTTAATTTCGACTCTGGTGGCACATTTAGGAACCTGTATCCGGAACTTCCGGTAGCCAATAGGATATAAGCAAGGACGCCATTTTGATTCTGTCAGTTCTCTCATTGGCCTGATGATGACTGGTGTGACTGGTCGAAATCGATAGCCTAGTACCATCTTTTATATATGTTTACCGTCTGTATGTGAATCAGTATAAGTGTAAATATATCTTAAGTGATGTAAGACGTCTTTTATTACATCCTGTATGTTTTAAATTTTCCAAAAATCAGTTTTTTGCACTTTTCACCCTAAAATTTTTAAAACAATCAATTTTGGTTTTGACCATTTTATAGAGCTTAAAAAAACAAATAATGTAGTATTTTAAATTATTAACCTAGGTTAAGTGGTTGCGGAGAAAATCCAAAAAACCTCCTCATAAAATCTCCCATGTTAATCTTATGCGAAAAAGGATTTTGGCTTTTCCTCAGTTCATTTTAATGTAAACTTCATATTTGCTTTTACCAATAAATTCATCTCTACAAAACAATCATTTTGGTGTTTAAATTGTGATTCTACGTAAAACCGTTGCAGAGATATTCTAAGTGCTAAACACAGTATGTTGTCCAATGTTATCCTTATAAAGAATAAATCAAATTTGATATCTCGATTATTTATGAATGTAGATTGATAAAACTTGGTATGTGGCTCCACGTAGTAATGGTACATTGATGTTTGCACAAACATTTGATTTTTTGTTGATTATCCCAGTAGCAGCAACCCTGCATACTCAGCCCTAATTTTATTGTTTTGGAGAAAAAGAAAAGTTTTATATCTCCCTTAATTATGAGCATAAATTAATAAAACTTAGTATGTAGCTTCACCTGGTTGAGTTATATTGATAATTGCATAAAAACACATATTTTGTGTTCCTTGTTGCAGCAAACCTGCTTACTCAGCCCTATGTTATTCTTATGGAGAATAAATAAAATGCTATAGATCACTTATTTATTCATGTTTTTTTATGAAACTTGGTAAGTGGCTTTATGTGATAGTGAGAAACATATGCATGCATTGGAAATTCGCTGAGTGTGCAGGTTTGCTGCGACGGGGATATTTATTTTACTTTGAGCAATTTTAAAAACGTTGCATAAATGCATCTGTCAGTCTATACAATGGAAAATAGTAAAAAATATTGTATTTTTGTTCAATAGACCGAGCGACGCACATTTGCGTTGTTGAAAATTTGATCATTTGTAGGCCTATTACGATTTATTGTTAATGTTCTGCACAGTAATCAAACAAACACCATTAAAGAATGTTCAAAAACTGTAAGGTTAGCCACGTGGACAGTTTAACAGCGATGCATCGAAAATGACAATGTAAACAACAGTTCTGCCAATTGCGATGTGACGGCACCAATCGTCATACCCACAGACCAAGCAACGCACATGTGCGTCAGATATCCCTACAGACTGATACAAAGAGATCAGGCCTTTAAAATAGACGTTTGATAGACAATGGGACACTGACGCAAATTTGCGTCGTCAGTCTATTTCAATGTGACCAGCCGACCCAAATATGCGTCGGTGGTCTATTGGGAGAAACCATTCGACGCACAGCTGCGTCGCTGGTCTATGTGAATGACAAATTCCATATAATTGCGGTAGCGAACGTGTAAAAAATTGTTAAATGAAAAATATAGCCAGGTATGCTTAGTTAAAGCTGTTATTTTAAGCTAACTTCTGATAGTCTTAAGTGCAATAATGGTTTTATCTTTTCTGCTGTCAGATGGAGATTGAGGAAAACAACAAAGGCAATTACCTCTCTGCCGGGGAGATGCCTCTCCCAGCACTCTACACCATGATGTCTATTCTCTTCTTCTTGTCAGGTTGCTTCTGGGTCTTCATTCTAGTCAAGAGCAAGTGAGTTCCGTCTGTCAGGTTCTGTTAGTCGAAACATCTGCTTAATACTACAAATACATCATTTTTATTGGATGATATTATTACTATTTTGTAACAGTTGAACTAAAATAATTTGTGTTCAGCTTTTGACCAGGATTGGTGTTGCTTAAGGTTCATCATAATGAACAGGCTTCCTTTGAGAAAAATGAAGAATACTTCATAGAAACACAGAACAAGTTTCCAAGGAAAGATGTGATATTTTATGGTCACTGATTACTTCTTGGTCACAAACTGATAGAAAATCATTCATTACTTTGTCGTTTGTTACTTCATTTCGATGTTTTAACCAGTTATTGGCTATACTTGCTAAATACTAACGTGGATACAAAATATGTTGGAGGTATAACTAACGTGTTTACAATTCTCGTTTGCTGGTAACTTTTACTTTCTCCCCTTATACATAGTATATGGAGAAAGTATTGTTTTCGTCAAAATTTTCGAATTTGAGTTGTTAGTGGAAATATTCGTTATGGTGCTCCCTGAACCCAAAAAAAGTGGTTTTTACGTGATGTCTGTGTGTGTGTGTGTGTGTGTGTGTGTGTGTCCGTGTGTGTGTCCGTGTCCGTGTCCGTGTCCGTGTCCGTGTGCGTGTGCGTGTGCGTGTGTGTGGATGAGTACAGAGCTAGAGCCCTAACCAATGGGCCGATCTTTATGAAATTTGGTATGTAGGTACTAATCCACGATATCTCCAGGTGTTATTTTCATTTTTTCGAATTTTTAATTTTTAAGGGTAATTATCCCCCAAAAACTGCCAAAAAACATAAAAAAAACAAATTTCTCAAAAACGGCTCTAACGATTTTGATTAAATTTTAGTCGTTTGTAGAACTTTAGTTTTCCAACATAATGACACCACCCGCATTCCTGTAAAAATTCGGGTTCAGAAATTACAGGACTTAAAACATCAAAAATTCAGTTTTTTTTGATTTTTCAGAAAAAGACTAATATAAAAAAAATATTACTATTCACCATTAAAAAGAACTAAAAAAACTAAACAATTTAGTATTTTGAATTACTATTCTACGATTGCTGGTTTCGGAGAAAATTGAAATTTTCATTTTGCGGTAAATACAGTACGTTATCCAATGTTATTCTTATGGGGAGTAAAAAAATTACTATTTCTCTCTTATTTACTGATAAATTTCATTCAAACTTGATATGCTTGTCAAGTTAGCATTGACCAACAGAGGAAATTCGAAATATGTTGCCCCTTAATAACCATGGGGGGGAATAGGGGGCATTTCCCCTCTTAAAACCACGAGTATAGCAATGGATTCTGTAGTGCCTCCAAATCAGGGATTTGGGTGGATGTTTTTTAAAACAACTTGTTTACGAGATTTTCTGTACATTCGATCGTGCTTTGTATTCTATATTTAGTAAATAAAAAGTAATTTATTCATTAAAGTTGGGCTAAAGTATGTGTCAGTTTCCTGATACCGTTTATTTAGAAATACTGCTATTTTTTCTGAGACCCTGGGATCAAGACCTTTAATTTAATGGGATCTGAGTTTCCCATTAGCCTACAATTTGCCAATCGCCACGATTTTGACTTACAAATTTTGCTTACAGAATTATATGTAAATATATGTTCTTTTTACAAAATAATCACCTGATTTAGCGGGGATTTTCTGCTAATTTTATATTTTCTAATTGTAACTGCCTATGGAAATTTAGTCTAGCATCAGCATGATTAAAGAGATTAAACATCCAATTTGGTCTGGCTGCAAGGTTGGATTATTATCGATACAGTTAAATAATCCTACAAAACTCAAAAGTAGTAAACAATTTTACCGATACCTAACCATCTTCTTAAGATTGTGTTTGATTGTCGAAATAGCTTAAAGACAGTATTCTGTACTTATTCTCCAATTTCAAAATAAATAATTTGTTTTCTAATTTTCTGCAGACACCCGGTGTACAAGATCCACTACCTGATGGCTGTGCTTGTCTACCTCAAGTCTCTGTCGCTCATGTTCCACTCCATCAATTACCACTTCATCCAGATCAGGGGAGAGCATGTGGCAGCCTGGGCTATCTTGTACTACATCACACACTTGTAAGTAGTTATGTTCCCTGTGTAACATTGCCACAGCATGTAGCGGCCTGGGCTATCCTGTACTACATCACAAACTTGTAAGTAGTTATGTTACCTGTTTAACATTGCCACAGCATGTGGCGGCCTGGGCTATCCTGTACTACATCCACACTTGTAAGTAGTTATGTTCCCTGTCTAACATTGCCACAACATGTGGCGGCCTGGGCTATCCTGTACTAGATCACACACTTGTGAGTAGTTATGTTCCCTGTGTAACATTGCCACAGCATGTGGCGGCCTGGGCTATCCTGTACTACATCACACACTTGTAAGTAGTTATGTTCCCTGTGTAACATTGCCACAGCATGTGGCGGCCTGGGCTATCCTGTACTATATCACACACTTGTAAGTAGTTATGTTCCCTATGTAACATTACCACAGCATGTGGCGGCCTGGGCTATCCTGTACTACATCACACACTTGTAAGTAGTTATGTTCCCTGTGTAACATTGCCACAGCATGTGGCGGCCTGGGCTATCCTGTACTACATCCACACTTGTAAGTAGTTATGTTCCCTGTGTAACATTGCCACAGCATGTGGCTGCCTGGGCTATCCTGTACTACATAACACACTTGTTAGCAGTTGTGTTCCCTGTGTAACATTGCCACAGCATGTGGCGGCCTGGGCTATCCTGTACTACATCCACACTTGTAAGTAGTTATGTTCCCTGTGTAACATTGCCACAGCATGTGGCTGCCTGGGCTATCATGTACTACATCACACACTTGTAAGTAGTTATGTTACCTGTTTAACATTGCCACAGCATGTGGCGGCCTGGGCTATCCTGTACTACATCCACACTTGTAAGTAGTTATGTTCCCGGTGTAACATTGCCACAACATGTGGCGGCCTGGGCTATCCTGTACTAGATCACACACTTGTAAGTAGTTATGTTCCCTGTGTAACATTGCCACAGCATGTGGCTGCCTGGGCTATCATGTACTACATCACACACTTGTAAGTAGTTATGTTACCTGTTTAACATTGCCACAGCATGTGGCGGCCTGGGCTATCCTGTACTACACACAAACTTGTAAGTAGTTATGTTCCCTGTGTAACATTGCCACAACATGTGGCGGCCTGGGCTATCCTGTACTACATCACACACTTGTAAGTAGTTATGTTCCCTGTGTAACATTGCCACAGCATGTGGCGGCCTGGGCTATCCTGTACTATATCACACACTTGTAAGTAGTCATGTTCCCTATGTAACATTACCACAGTATGTGGCGGCCTGGGCTATCCTGTACTACATCACACACTTGTAAGTAGTTATGTTCCCTGTGTAACATTGCCACAGCATGTGGCGGCCTGGGCTATCCTGTACTACATCCACACTTGTAAGTAGTTATGTTCCCTGTGTAACATTGCCACAGCATGTGGCGGCCTGGGCTATCCTGTACTACATCCACACTTGTAAGTAGTTATGTTCCCTGTGTAACATTGCCACAGCATGTGGCTGCCTGGGCTATCCTGTACTACATCACACACTTGTAAGTAGTTATGTTCCCTGTGTAACATTGCCACAGCATGTGGTTGCCTGGGCTATCCTGTACTACATCACACACTTGTAAGTAGTTATGTTCCCTGTGTAACATTGCCACAGCATGTGGCGGCCTGGGCTATCCTGTACTACATCACACACTTGTAAGTAGTTATGTCCCTGTGTAACATTGCCACAGCATGTGGCGGCCTGGGCTATCCTGTACTACATCATACACTTGTAAGTAGTTATGTTCCCTGTGTAACATTGCCACAACATGTGGCGGCCTGGGCTATCCTGTACTACATAACACACTTGGAAGTAGTTATGTTCCCTGTGTAACATTTCCACAGCATGTGGCGGCCTGTGCTATCCTGTACTACATCACACTCTTGTAAGTAGTTATGTTCCCTGTGTAACATTGCCACAGCATGTGGCTGCCTGGGCTATCCTGTACTACATCACATACTTGTAAGTAGTTATGTTCCCTGTGTAACATTGCCACAGCATGTGGCGGCCTGGGCTATCCAGTACTACATCCACACTTGTAAGTAGTTATTTTCCCTGTGTAACATTGCCACAGCATGTGGCTGCCTGGGCTATCCTGTACTACATCCACACTTGTAAGTAGTTATGTTCCCTGTGTAACATTGCCACAGCATGTGGCTGCCTTGGCTATCCTGTACTACATCACACACTTGTAAGTAGTTATGTTCCCTGTGTAACATTGCCACAGCATGTGGCGCCCTGGGCTATCCTGTACTACATCCACACTTGTAAGTAGTTATTTTCCCTGTGTAACATTGCCACAGCATGTGGCTGCCTGGGCTATCCTGTACTACATCCACACTTGTAAGTAGTTATGTTCCCTGTGTAACATTGCCACAGCATGTGGCTGCCTGGGCTATCCTGTACTACATCACACACTTGTAAGTAGTTATGTTCCCTGTGTAACATTGCCACAGCATGTGGCGCCCTGGGTTATCCTGTACTACATCCACACTTGTAAGTAGTTATGTTCCCTGTGTAACATTGCCACAGCATGTGGCTGCCTGGGCTATCCTGTACTACATCCACACTTGTAAGTAGTTATGTTCTCTGTGTAACATTGCCACAGCATGTGGCTGCCTGGACTATCCTGTACTACATAACACACTTGTAAGTAGTTGTGTTCCCTGTGTAACATTGCCACAGTATGTGGCTGCCTGGGGCTATCCTGTACTACATCCACACTTGTAAGTAGGGGTGTTCGAGTACTCAAAACTTTGAGTTTTCGGCCGAGTATTTTAATACTCAAACTGGACTCGAAGTTCTTAAAACTACTCGAAAGTTCGAGCGAGTATTTCCCGCCGATTTCTGGACGCTCGCTAACGATTGCGACCGGCCAAAACGCGTAGTAACGGCAGCAAAAGGCAATGGCATCACGTAAAATCGACTGAAAATGATGACCGCGAACGATTGGAACCAGCCAAAACGCATCGTAACGGCCAAAAAGGCAATCGTATCACGTAAAATCGGCCGAATATGACGACTGCAAACGACTGCGACTGGCCAAAACGTGTAGTAACGGCCGCAAAAGGCGATCGCATCACGTAAAATCGGCCGAAAAATGACGACCGTGAACGATTTGAACCTGCCAAAACGCATAGTAACGGCCGCTAAAGGCGATCGCTTCACGTGAAATTGGCCGAAAATGACGATCGGACTGCGTAATTTCGGCCATGACTAACGATTTTGTCATGTAATATTGATTATAAGCGATGTCTGGACCAGGTGAAATTGGCCAAATGACATCCGGGCCCTGTTTCATCGGCCGTAAAAGAATGTCAAACCGTGTTTTGTTTGTCAATATGTAATCCAGTTTGATTGTACTTGCCAAAACTTTGTATTGCTACTCATGTATTAGTTAGAAACCATGTTTAGATTATCAAATCTAGGGTGGTATCCAAATTCTATTACACTCTTTTAAATTACTAACTGATGGCAAATACTCGCTCGAAAATATTCAAAACTCGAAAATAATTGGCACTACTCGACTCGACTCGACTCGATTACAAAAATCACTACTCGCACACCCCTACTTGTAAGTAGTTATGTTCCCCGTGTAACATTGCCACAGCATGTGGTGGCCTGGGCTATCCTGTACTACATCCACACTTGTAAGTAGTTATGTTCCCTGTGTAACATTGCCACAGCATGTGGCGGCCTGGGGTACTACATCACACACTTGTAAGTAGTTATGTTCCATGTGTAACATTGCCACAGCATGTGGCGGCCTGGGCTATCCTGTACTACATCCACACTTGTAAGTAGTTATGTTCCCTGTGTAACATTGCCGCAGCATGTGGTGGCCTGGGCTATCCTGTACTACATCCACACTTGTAAGTAGTTATGTTCCCTGTGTAACATTGCCACAGCATGTGGCGGCCTGGGGTACTACATCACACACTTGTAAGTAGTTATGTTCCATGTGTAACATTGCCACAGCATGTGGCGGCCTGGGCTATCCTGTACTACATCCACACTTGTAAGTAGTTATGTTCCCTGTGTAACATTGCCACAGCATGTGGCTGCCTGGGCTATCCTGTACTACTTAACACACTTGTAAGTAGTTATGTTCCCTGTGTAACATTGCCACAGCATGTGGCTGCCTGGGCTATCCTGTACTACATCACACACTTGTAAGTAGTTATGTTCCCTGTGTAACATTGCCACAGCATGTGGCGGCCTGGGCTATCCTGTACTACATCCACACTTGTAAGTAGTTATGTTCCCCGTGTAACATTGCCACAGCATGTGGTGGCCTGGGCTATCCTGTACTACATCCACACTTGTAAGTAGTTATGTTCCCTGTGTAACATTGCCACAGCATGTGGCGGCCTGGGGTACTACATCACACACTTGTAAGTAGTTATGTTCCCTGTGTAACATTGCCACAGCATGTGGCTGCCTGGGCTATCCTGTACTACATCACACACTTGTAAGTAGTTATGTTCCCTGTGTAACATTGCCACAGCATGTGGCTGCCTGGGCTATCCTGTACTACATCACACACTTGTAAGTAGTTATGTTCCCTGTGTAACATTGCCACATGTGGCGGCCTGGGCTATCCTGTACTACATCCACACTTGTAAGTAGTTATGTTCCCTGTGTAACATTGCCACATGTGGCGGCCTGGGCTATCCTGTACTACATCCACACTTGTAAGTAGTTATGTTCCCTGTGTAACATTGCCACAGCATGTGGCGGCCTGGGCTATCCTGTACTACATCCACACTTGTAAGTAGTTATGTTCCCTGTGTAACATTGCCACAGCATGTGGCGGCCTGGGCTATCCTGTACTACATCCACACTTGTAAGTAGTTATGTTCCCTGTGTAACATTGCCACAGCATGTGGCGGCCTGGGCTATCCTGTACTACATCCACACTTGTAAGTAGTTATGTTCCCTGTGTAACATTGCCACAGCATGTGGCGGCCTGGGCTATCCTGTACTACATCCACACTTGTAAGTAGTTATGTTCCCTGTGTAACATTTCCACAGCATGTGGCGGCCTGGGCTATCCTGTACTACATCCACACTTGTAAGTAGTTATGTTCCCTGTGTAACATTGATACAGCATGTGGCGGCCTGGGCTATCCTGTACTACATCCACACTTGTAAGTAGTTATGTTCCCTGTGTAACATTGCCACAGCATGTGGCTGCCTGGGCTATCCTGTACTACATCCACACTTGTAAGTAGTTATGTTCCCTGTGTAACATTGTCACATCATGTGGCTGCCTGGGGTACTACATCACACACTTGTAAGTAGTTATGTTCCCCGTGTAACATTGCCACAGCATGTGGCTGCCTGGGCTGTCCTGTAATAAATCACACACTTGTGAGTAAATACTGTTCACTGTGTAACATTGCCACAGCATGTGGGGAATGCCAGTACTTCATCCACTTAACACGTTGGGTGCGGAGGACGTTAATTAACGTCTTCTAATTAACATTGAAACATATGTGATTTTAATGTTTAAAGATGTTTGTCAGCATTAAATGTGTTAAGAGGTTGGATAACTTTAATGACTTTTTGGATAGGTTGACCTCTTTGGCTTTATTTACTTGATTCTAATACCCTGACCACCCTCCCTGACAATTTGCCTTAATTATATTGCTTGGTTATATAAACAATATTTATTTGAAAGCTAATTTACTAACAACTGGATCTTAAATTGTATAAATTATAAATTCTGTTCCTTGTTCTATTGTGATAATATAATACCACTCGTAAAAGGTAAAGTAAAAAAATGCTATATTTGCCATCAGCCTAAATCAAATAATAAATTAAGTAATTTAATACTGCAGATTAAAATTAGATTCTTTAACCCTTCTCAAGCGTTGGATGTATATATACGCAATTCAATTTGAAACTTGCAAGTGGATTACGAATATATACGCCAGACATGTAAATTTAATGTATGTATTCCAAAACAATTCCGAAGTAATGTATCCGTTCTTGTTGATGTAATGTTCTTTCTTGTTGGTTGTTTCCGTGTTATTTACAGTTACTTTAAGCCATTAGTCTTTTTTTTAGTTTATTTTAGTGATACATTTTCATTTTGTGAGTTGGCAACACTGTTCTCACAACAGATGTTAAAGACTGGCCGGCTGATGCAATCCCAAACTACTGTTACTGTTACTGTCTCATTCGCAGATAGTTCGTTTATGTTCGGTCAGTTGCTCACAAACTGTTGTGTGATATACAAGCTAATGATGTTTTGCAATGTTTTCTGTGCATTAGATTGTGTCGTGTTACTTTTCAAAATGACATTCAGAGTGAGTGATTGACGTATATACAACCCGCTAATTTTGGTAATAAAATGTGTAGCAAAATTATTTTTATCATAAAAGTGAACATAATTTACTTTAACCAGCAGATAAAAATAAGCGAAAAAATTTAAAAATCTATTTTTTGACCCCGACCAAAAAATATAAAGGGTACAGAGCAGTTGCCGCTTGGGAAGCATTAATATTACAGCGTGCAATTGCCATTTAGAACTGTGAGACAAATAAAGAAATTATGATTAAATGAGTTTGCCGCAACTACACATGATAACATATATTAACAGTGATACAATATAATAAAACTAACAAACTATGTTAGAAGCTATTTTAGAGTTAATAATTTTCAACTTAATTTTGGGATGTACATTTTTGTAGCCTATATAATTTTATAATGATTTCATTAGTATATTTGTATAAAAAAATCAGTTTAACTTAAATACATAATGGGGAAAGAATGTGATTACAAAATCATATTCCTTTTCTCACCCAAGGACAAAAGTGTTGGTCGGACGACTGATTTATTGTATTGACCTCTCCCCTTCCCACTCCCATAGTCCACCTTCCTTACATTCAAGGGTGAGATATGTGGCTGCTGACCCAAGTCCCTCCTCGCGCCTCTCTTCGCCAACCCTCCTTATCTTGATTCGTTGATTGCCATAAATAATTTGTCTGTCAATGCCTTCTTTCATATGAGTTAAATATAGTTTTGGAGCTTATTTTAACTTGAAAGGAAATTAATAGTTGACAAAAGGAGTCTTATTTCAGTCACTTATTTTGTTTAGGTTTTGACTAGGTTATCTCCATTTATTTTTTCATGTAGTAAGTGTACCATACTGAAATTATGTTTTGTACCAAAACGATGACAGTAATCAGTTTTGCCTGGTTCTGGTACAGATTTTTAAGTGTATCGCAAGCCCTAGTTTTAACTATTTAATGTGGGCCTACATAACTTGCTTAGTAAGCCTGCTATCCAAACCTCAAAATAACATGGCCTATTGCCGAGTGCCCCTTCTCTCAAACCCATTCAAAAATATTTTGATTTTTATTTAGCCTAGGCCTATATAAATTGAATTCTGTCTAAAAGAATGAATTTGTTTTCATATAGATTTACATTTTGATTTTCCTACACCAACTTGATAATCTCTATTTACTACATATTTCCGGAGATTTTAATCCAGAAATCCAGAATTGCAATATTTGTTGTGACATTTTAACCATAACTTGATAAATGAATGTTTAACCCAGTCACTGCGTTAATCATGTTTATTCATAATTGCATTTGTTTCCTTGCCAGGCAACCGCTGGAACTCCCGTGCGCCACACTGAGTGGGTTAATCAGACCTAAAATAATGTTAAACGTAGGTACTGGACTGGTAACAGGAGTCTTTGAAACTACACCTTAATTTTAGTCCCAATTCATCACAATTTGCTTGTTTCAGATTGAAAGGATCGGTTTTATTCATTACAATCGTTCTCATTGGTACTGGATGGACTTTCATCAAACACATCCTATCAGATAAGGATAAGAAAATATTCATGATTGTGATACCGCTGCAGGTTAGTTTATCTAATTCACCCATTATTTCTAAAAATATCTTTATGAAACATTTAAAATTCTACTTATAATAAAAGAACTAGGCCCCAAGTCAGTTTGGCTGTCCTTGCTAATAATTTTCCAGTCTGAAAGTGCTGCAAAAAATAACTACTAAGAGAAACATTTTATGAACATGTATTTACTATCACATCTCTTGGTAGATATACAGTACCATAAAGTACTGGTAAAAAATACCTTCAGTATTTTCTTTCATATTTGATATATCTATTAGTTATTTGTTAACATGTCCATTTGTATCAATTAAGGATGGGTCGGTTGCATTTTTTATCAGTTCGGTTTCGGTTCGGTTTTTTACAAAAAACTGTTGTCGGTTTCGGTTATTTTTCAAAGAACTTACCTAATAACTGTCTCGCCCATACTTTAAATTTAAGTTTCTACCTAGATTCTGCAATTCTGCATGAAAAAGCAAACTTTTATTGATTATATACCTGTGAATGCCTATTTCATACTTTGTTTCACTGGTTTACATAAATACTGCTCAGAAAGACTATGCAGGAGAGTTGGTTAAAAAGTCACAAGTAATCAATCAAAGACAAATCAAATGAATTTAAACTAAATATTATGGGCCATTGCAAAGTTAATTAATCACCTAGGCTTAAAACCTTGTTTAGCCAAATAGTAACAAGATAGCCTAGGGCAATAACGTAGTATAAGTAATCTTTAACTTAAAACTTTGTTAAGATGTTAAGGTTTAAGTTTAGCCTACTGTAGGCCTAACCTTAAAAACAAAATAAGTTTACCTATTTTTGCTGATATTTTAGTTTTGCAGACTTCGGAAACCCAGAATCTAATCGTAAATACAGTTTATAGATTTCATATTAGTTTTTAAATACCCCCGTCGCAGCAAACCCTGCGTACTCAGCGAATTTCCTATGCATGAATATATTTCTCACTACCACATAAAGCCACTTACCAAGTTTTATAAAAATACATAGATAAATAAGTGATCTATAGCATTTTATTTATTCTCCATAAGAATAACATTAGGGCTGAGAATGCAGGTTTGCTGCAACGAGAAAGATAAAAATGTGTTTTTTTGCAATTATCAATATAACTCAACCAGGTGAAGCTACATACCAAGTTTTAATAATTTATGTTCATAATTAAGGGAGATATAGGACCTAAAGCTTTACTTATTCTCCATAAGAATAAAATTAGGGAGGAGTATGCAGGTTTGCTGCTAAGAGGATAATCAACAAATAATCAATTTTTTGTGCAAATATCAATATACCAGTACTAGTTGAAGTCACAAACCAAGTTTCATCAATATTCGTTCAGAAATAATCGAGATATCAAATTTTAAATATTCTCCATAAGGATAACATTGGACAACGTATTGTGTTTAGCACTTTGAATATCTCGGCAACGGTTGGACATAGAATAACAATTTAAACACCAAAATGATTGTTTTTCAGAGCTGAATTTATTGGTGAAAGCAAATGTGACGTTTACATTAAAATGAACTGAGGAAAAGCCAAAAACCTTTTTCCCGTAAGATTAACATGGGAGATTTTATGAGCAGGTTTTTTGGATTTTCTCCGCAACCAATTAACCTAGGTTAATAATTAAGTGCGGTTTGTACTGTGTACAATTTGTAATTATGTACTAGGTTAATAATTTAAAATACTGTATTTGTTTTATATTTGTTGTATATTTGTTGTTGTGTTTAAGGTTTATTTATTTTTTTTGTTTTTTGTAAAATGCTCAAAACCAAAATTTAGTGTTTTAACAATTTTAGGTTGAAAAGTGCAAAAAAACTGATTTTTGGAAAATCCCCCACAAAACCCCCCCATAAACCCCCCTTCCCATGGTCCCATTTTTCTGGGTTTTGAACTTAAAGTCATGAATGTCACATTACACATTTGAGCCAAATTTTATCGAAATGGGACGTTTTTTACTCAAGTTATCGTGGTAACGGACTTTGAAGATACATTTAAAGGGAAACCTCTTTGTCAGTTGAATAAGAAATTTAGTGTACCATCTCTGAGGTGCCTTGAACAAGCCCATCAAATCATCACTCGTTCAAAAGCACCTCATGGCCTTAATCTTCGTTGATTATTCTTGCACGGCATCATTTTCATATATAATATTCAATTAAAGCACAGATTTCTACAAGTACCTATTCAACATCTGTTCATCAAAAATCAAGAAAGTTTTTTGCGAAAAATTGCAGGAATCATGTGTTATTTTTAAATGTTTAGGTTACAGTATTATTTGTTTTTGTAATGTAGTTTTGTCTGAAAATGGCATAAGGCGAAATATTACGAATTTATAAGTAAGTTGGTCTTTTTATTTTAATATATATATATTTTTTTTAAATATATATATAAATTTGAACAAATAGTGTTTTTGGCATCTGGGGACCTCAAAACAAAAAGTTATCATGGTCTTGGGCTTAAGTCTTACAAGTTTGGGTAAAAGAATATATTAAAGGAGAAATTTCTTCTGGTATAAATATTTTACCAGTTTAAAAAAATGACCATGAGACTTACGGTAATAGCTTCTTCCCTAGAGGGGAAATTCGCTAAAATCACTTAAAACAGGATAGAGCCAATAAGGAATTTAGCATTCTTCTGCTTCAACGGGATTCATTGTTTTCATAAATTCTCAGAGACTTTGAATGACAGGTACAGATAAGTGATTTATTGCTCTCTATTCATGAAAGGTGCTAATGGAAGATGTCTGAAATTGAGCAAAAATCTACCTGGAGCCTGGACACAACAAAATGCCGGTCTGTCTGTCTGTATAGGAGTATTATTTGTGATCACTTCTTTGTTTAAATTGTTCTGGTTTGGTTTTAGCGAATTTCCCCTATAGGGAAGAAGCTATTACTGTAGGTCTCATGGTAAGACTTAAGCCCGAGACCATGATAACTTTTTGTTTTGAGGTCCCCAGATGCCAAAAACACTATTTGTTCAAATTTATATGCATATATGTGTGTGTCCGTGAATGCGATAACTTGAGTAAAAAACGTCCGATTTTGATGAAATTTGGCTCAAATGTGTAAAGTGACATTCATGACTTTAAGTTTGAAATCCAGAAAAATCGGACCATGGGAAAGGGGGTTTATGAGGTTGCAACATTTTCCAAAAATCAGTTTTTTGCACTTTTCACTCCAAAATTTTTAAAACACACATCTTTTGTTTTAACCATTTTATAGAGCTTAAAAAACAAATAATATAGTATTTTGAATCATTCACCTATGTTAAGTGGTTGCGGAGAAAATCCAAAAAACGTGTTCATAAAATCTCCAATCCAATGTTAATATCCCAGTAGCAGCAAACCTGCATACTCAGCCCTAATGTTATTCTTATAAAGAAAAGTGAAGTTGTATATCTGCCTTAATTATGAACATAAATTAATAAAACTTAGTATGTAGCTTCACCTGGTTGAGTTATATTGATAATTGCATAAAACACATATTTTGTGTTCCTTGTTGCAGCAAACCTGCATACTCAGCCCTAATGTTATTCTTATGGAGAATAAATAAAATGCTATAGATCACTTATTTATTTATATATTTTTATAAAACTTGGTACGTGGCTTTATGTGGTAATGAGATACATATGCATGCATTGGAAATTCGCTAAGCACGCAGGTTTGCTGCGACGGGGGTATTATTTTAAATAATGTATACAATTTTAAATCATATGTAGCCATTTGAATATTATGTAGTAGCTATTTTATGGTTAATTTTTAACCTAATTTACAACCTTTGTCTTGTCAATTGCAATTTAGTATTGATTTCACTATTATTCTACAATAATATAAAATAAACAAAATCAGTTTAACTTAAATTTATAATGGGAAAAGAACACAATTATAAAACAATATACATTTCCGTATTCAGGGAGAAAGATGTTTAACAGTGACTGATAATTGCGCTCAGGACCTGTCAAGGTCAAATTTGTTGTCGCAACCAAACTTTCCCCACCCCCCTCGCCTTGCTTCTTTATCTGTTGTCTCCATTCACATACATCCATAAATAGAAGTTCTGATAAACAATGATTGTATTATCCATTATCTC
The DNA here is from genome assembly GCA_963675035.1 of Allygus modestus. Taxonomy (NCBI): domain Eukaryota; kingdom Metazoa; phylum Arthropoda; class Insecta; order Hemiptera; family Cicadellidae; genus Allygus; species Allygus modestus. Next base: position 84,694,757 of record OY776114.1, read on the forward strand.
TTGAACTGATTCACATTTTATTTTATTTGTGGTAATCATACAAACAAAATGAGCCGTCATTTGTCTTAGTACGACAATTAGTTTTGGTTTTAGCATTTTGAACTAGGAATTCCTTACCTCTTGAATAAATTACCGAGACCCTCGGGAAGTCGAACAATAGACCAGCAATTAAGAATGGGACAAAAAATATAGGGTCGCTCTGGCGACTCAGGCCACTAGCTTTGGTTTTCCTCATTCACGTACTTCCATAAATAGAACTCCTGTTAATTCTCCTTTATTGTTAGTTGAGAGTTATTTTGGGACTGGAAAGGAAGTGATTAGTTGTCTGGAGGAGTCTTATTTCAACCACTTATTTTGTTAAACGTTGACTAGCTTGTCATTCGATATTTGTACATTATAATGCTTATTTCCAATACGAGCACTAACTGACAGTGAAAAACCGAAACCGACATTAGACCATCTGTTCTCGGTTTCGGTTGTTTTGTAAAAAACCGGTAATACCGACAATCGACACATCCCCAGTATCAATAGATCGTTCTTTCGAAGTCCAGTTGCTCACTGGCTACTGTCAGCGACTATTGCAGACGTCAGCAAGGGTCAATGCCACTATAATAGCTCCCCTTTGAAACAGTTTTACACAAGATGTACTGTTATCTTGACTGGTATCATGTAATAATTGTGTGGTATAATTGAGGAATTTGTTTTGCAATCTCTTTTTGCGACTGATGTTCAGAAATTGGGGATGACCAGTTTAGCTTCCTCTTTGTCTCTAGTGGTCATTGGTCTCAACGGGAAGAAGTCATTTAATGAAATATCTCTGTCAGATAGATTGATGTTTAATCAAATCTTATCATGAGGATAATTGCAGTACTTTTTGTGTAGTGGGTAAAGTGTGTAACTTTGGTTCACAACATCCTCGGTTCGATCCTGGCAAATCGTCAATGGCTATTAGCTGTGTGATAATGCTGGGGCCCAGTGGTTCAGAATCCACTTTAAACTGGACATCTACCTACATAGAAAACAGAAACTTATCGTTTTGTGAGGCGTTAAGAACTACTTTTGTAGTATAGATCTCCCTCCAATAAAAACCATTTGGTAAATAAATAACCTTGTTTATTTTTAAAAAGTTGTTGCTACAGTTAAATTTTAATATTTTATAGGTTCTTGCAAACGTAGCAAAAATAATCATAGAAGAGTCAGAGGAGGGGGATGTAGAACACAAGACTTGGCTGGATGTGTTCATGCTAGTCGACCTTCTCTGTTGCGGAGCCATTCTTTTCCCGGTTGTCTGGTGAGTACAATTTTTTAAATTTCAAGTCACATCGCGGGCTCCCTGCATCTGAGAAACTAATTCAGATTCTCAGAATCAACCAATTACTATAATTAAAATGCAAAATGCAATCTAGTGTTATTGCCTCTGTATATATTTTTGCCAAGGTATTTTTTTTTACCAAAAGTTATGTGATAGCCTTATCTTTTTTACTTCAAGAGTAAAATGTAATTTAGTTCCTTGCACATGAAGTTTGAACATCTTCATACTTTTAACTTGATTTCATCGTTTTTAAAACACTTTCCTCGAACATAAAACCCAACACTTGACAACCATTGTGCGGAATATGAGCACAGGGACAAGTTGCCCTGACAAGAAGATTTAATTTCAATAAATATATATAATTTATTCTCTACACACATTACATCATAGCTTGAATTTTAGTTACAGCTCTACAGTAAAAAACCTAACAGAGGAGAGCAATAAATAAATAAAGACCTTTTTAAGAAATCTTCAAACAATATTGTATAGCTATTTTACAAAATAACACATAAGTTAAAAGTAGTGATGGTCAAAACCAGAAATTTCGAATCTCGAAACCGAAACCGAAACTTACAAAATCGAATCTCGAATCTCGAAACTCAAATCGTGAAACCCTATTTACTTGCCTGGGTATGGTTTATGAAAAATAAATCCAGAAAAATTAATTAAAACTAATTATATATTTTGGTTAGTGTTGTTCTTTCAGAAATAAAAAATCAATAATCCAAAAAAGGTGAAGGTAGAAGACCGATGACAGTAGGCTTTTGACCTTTGCATTATTGATCGAAGTACGGGCGTGATTTCTGTTAAAAAAACAACAATAAAGACACAACAAATCTCAGCAGTTTCGAGTTTTGATTCTCGAAACTCACCGATCGAATCTCGAAACCGAAACTTTTCCAAAGTTTTGGTGGTTTTGAGATTCAAGTTTTGGTTTTGACACATCACTAGTTAAAAGTAACAAGAGTATTGTAGTGATCTGCCATGAGCATACTACTACTCCCAACCCATCCCAACTACTACTACCCCAATTGATGTTCCTCATGATCTCTCAGCTAATAACCTTTACAACAAGAATTTGTGGAATGGTTATTAATTTGGTAAAAGGATTAATGTTAATTTTGAATCAAGTTTGAAGCGGATAATTAAACCTTAAATTACATTTTTTGTTTGTTTATGAATTCTTATCTTGTGTCTGTTTATGAATCACTTTTTGCTTTTGCCTCTATTGCACATAAGTGGATAAGGGTTTGAAAATTCAAAATATGTCTGATTTTAGGTCAATCAGGCACTTACAGGAGGCGTCCCACACGGATGGCAAAGCTGCGATAAATCTTCGAAAGCTCAAATTGTTCAGACACTTTTACGTCATGATCGTCTGCTACATATACTTTACTCGCATCATCGTTTATTTATTACAGGTCAGATTTTAACTCTCAAATATCGTATTAGTAATTTTAAAATAGGTTTTCTTCATGGTATGTAAATATTAAAAATGTAAATATGTGCGTAGTTAAATTCACCATTATTAATAATAATGCGGAACGGTTCCAGCTTTGATTGATGTTTTTGAATTGTTTTGGCCTTATTTAGATCAGTGGATATATTGGTCATTGTTACAGGGTTTGATCTAACAAATTGAAAAAAAATAAAGTATACTAACACTATAAAAAATTTATTTTTATAATGTTAAGAGAAACTCCTATAAGCATGAGACTCTTTATCATTTCATCACTTTTATATTACAGTTTTCGAAAAGCATATCCTTCAAAAAAATTCTTTCTTTGCGTATCATTATCGTTATTAAATTATACTGATTTATATAAGTAAAGTCTTGAGTTGTATGAACTGAAACACCAGTCTCTGACCGTCCTCCGTTTATTCAATGTTATAGACCTCGCGGAAACATGAATCTCTAAAACCGGTAATTTCAGATGTACTTTCTTAGAAAATTTAATTAACTTAATTGTGTATAACAGGGCTTTAGGAAGATATCGATGAGTTGATAGTTTTAAATCAATTAATATTGGTTCAAACGTAACAAATACAATTTTTGTGATCTCTCAGATTGATATTTTCATGAAAAATGATAAATGATTTTATTGAGCCATTCAGTAAATTCGGTACACTAAGCCAAGTCAAACCAACTAACTAAAACCAAGACAAACAATGCTGCAAACCATGCAGGCACTCAAAACAAACTCCATGCTTTGTGTAATACAAACTTACATACCTTAAATAAGCCTAAAAAACATTCAATGATTCAAAGTCCAAGCTGAAAAATTCATTTATGCTATACACAGGATTCTTCAACATCCAAGCTTTTAACATATTTACGAGAGTAGCTCTAGGCAGGCTTCTAACGTTGTTTGGAATGGTGTTAAACATTCTAATACCTGAAAAAGGATATGACTTCAGAGTTTTGTCTAACCTATTTCTTGGAACAAACAAATTTGAGTTGTTCCTGGTGGTATGCGTATGAACATCGGCTCATTTGTAAGAAATGAGCTCTCAGAATCCTTAATGGCTATGATACAATTTAAGATATAAATATTGTATACAGTTCAAATTTCATTCTGAACAAATAAAGGTATACAGTGTTCATTATTATTACTAGCTTTGATTAACAGTCTTATGGCTTTCTTTTGTAAACTCAGGACTTTGTGGGTGTGGCTAGAATGACTCCACAGTCTCGTTCCATAGCTGAGGTGGGAGTGGAAAAAGGTGAAATAGGCTAACCTTAGAAAGTGTGCATTAAGTTCATCCTCCTGAACAGCTAGAGTACATGACTTAATCTAGTGCAAAGAACCTCAATGTGTGAGTCCCAAATCAGGCCTGAATCAAGTGTAAAGCCGAGAAGCTTTATTGGATCCTCAGCACTGATACCGTGAGCAAGACTGAAGGTCATCATTTGTGTTTTACTTTCATTGAAGGCCAGTTTGTTCTCAATGAACCACTGAGAAGCAGTATCGAGAAGCTAATTTACAGACCTTTCAGCAGCGAGATGGTCACTGTGATATGAGTAGAAAGTCATATCATCCGTAAACAAAATGGTTTTGCCGGATACACTATAATAGAAATCATTGATGGCTGTTATGAAAAGGAAAGGCCCCAAGACCGAGCCCTGGGGCATACATAATTAACAGCCGTCTGTAGCTGAAGAACATTTCCCATTCCAGTCCAATGCTTGCTTTCTATCACATAGGTAAGACCATCAATTCGAGGGCACCATCTCCCTCACGAATAACAACAGCAAGATTCTACAGCAATGACTGTAGAATGACGTGAATGACTGTAGAATGACGTGCGAAAGCCAGACTGGGCTGGGACCAGGAGATGGTGCAGCTCAAGATAATCATAAAATTGCCTAAACATAGTGACCTCAAATATCTTAGCAAATAATGGTACCAATGCAATTGGCCTAAAACTTGAGACTTTGGTTGGTGACCCTTTCTTATATATCGGTACAACCCTGGACACCTTTAATGCATCTGGAAAAATTCCATGCAGGTTGCAAACATTAAGCAAATAGGTAAACAATGGAGCAATTACAAAGAAAACCTTCATAATGAAGTTACTTGTCACACCATAAATATCTTTGATACTTGATGGTTTGAGTCCATCAACGATACTGATTACCTCATGAGTGCTTTACTTGTTGCCACTGAAAAGTGGATGTTACTTGGGGTATTTTACCAAGGTTTTCAGAATTACCATTTACCTGATCTGGAATGTTTTCCAAAATACTACAGATTCCACAAAATAAGCATTGAAGTCATCAGCACAAGCAAACTCGGCTTTTTCCGGATCACACCGCTTGGGCTTGCCCTGATTTATCAAGGACCAAGCAGCTTTGCAAGGGTTAGCGACCTGTGTAATCAAAGCAGCATTGGCTGCCTGCTTGGCTTCTAGCAGTTTGCATTTATATTCTTTCCTCCATGCTCGGAGGTAAGGTAAGAGCTGGGGTCTGTTTCTTGACAGCTCATGCAATAAAACAATATTTTTCTTAAAACTAGCCAGCTCATTAGTGTACCAATCCCTTGTCGGCGCTTTTACCTCACAATGGTTACGATGTGTAACACCCTGACCCTGTGTTATCTTTTTCTCATTCAAAGGAAAATAAAATTCAATATTCTGCTTAAAATTGTCAAAAAAACAAGAAACCGCTTCTTTATAATAATCATACTGCACCAATCAGGGACTTGCGATTGCAAAGCCCCGACAAAAGACTGGCATGCAGAGTTACAAAAGGACCTAAAAGCGATTTTTTTCTAACAATAGGATTGATCATGTTATTCCCAGCTATCTTATGTCTATTTACTAAGCTAAAAGGTATACATGCTTGTAATCAGCTATCTGATCTCTGCTGACACTAGCTTCATAGTCCTAGACGTTAGGGTTGGTCAACACTGTGTCAAGCGATGCATCATCTCAAGTGGGGGTGATTATGCTGCAAAAAACATGAAAACTTCTTAGGATATTCCGGAAGTCCGCTGCATTCCTGGAGCCCCTGAGCAGATCCACATTATGGTCCGTTCCAATAACAATGGGAAGCACGGGAGACACCAGAAAGCCTAGGCAGAGTTCAAGCAATAGGCTTAAATGATTTGTATGAACTAAATCTGGCATTTAGTTCCACACACTCATCACTAACCAACCAAAAATGTCTTCAAATCGGTTTGAGTCACATCAGGAAATAGCCTTCTAACAAAAACCCAGTCAAGCTTCTCAACTGCTTTAATTGTACTGGTGTTGGATTTAGTTCCTATAATAAGCTTCCTTTTGTTAGGTTTATTCTACACAGATTTGAATCCGTGTTTATCCAGCCTAGGCCTACTTAGACTACCTGAGTTAGGGTGACCTAACCTACAATTTCCAGTAATGAAAGTAGAAGACTGTATATTTACAATGTCATGACTAGTACACTTTTTTGAGGTTGACAACACCTTTTGAGGTTGACAACACCTGAGAATAGGATAATGCAGTATTCAATTTCTCACTGGCTTTGGCAATTTGCGAACGTGCGTTCGGATCAATGTCAACATGAGATATCGATGGATCGATAGTGGTAGCATCAAATACAGTATTATCGATATCAGTTTCGACTAATGCACTCGAATTACTAGTGTTTGATTCAGCACAGGTTGGTCTAACCTCAACAGATTTAGTTTCCCTGTTTAACCCTAGGAGTGGCGATCCGCCGGTTTCCGGCGGATTTTTGTGTCGCCTATTGTGGCGACCGCCGGTTTCCGGCGGATTTTGACCGAAAATTTTGCAACGTAAATAAACCACTATTAATCAACTCAAAAGTGAATAATATATATATCATTCGAAAGATAATATTCTGAACTTTCATTTTATTACATAAAAAAACCCTGTAGCAGGTATATAACAATGTCACCACGATTAGAAATCAAATGAATTTTAGGCGCGACACGATACTTGCAGCCGACACTTGGGAAATGTCAAAACATGACTTTTTTGAAATTACCCACCTCGGGTAATTTTCGTCGCACGATGTTGCGGGAAGTACCAATGCACAGCCAAGGAGTTATATTTCATTTTGGTATGGAGTTTTAGATCGATATATTGATTTGACAGATCATATGATTTTATAAACACAGACGATTTTTGTTCTTTTGTAAAATGGCGATCCGGCGGATTGCAAAATCGAATATATATCAAGTGTAATGTTATATTTGCATGACATATAATATCTTATTTGAAAGAAGAAAGAATGGCGAATAATTTGGTGTTGCGCGATGGCAGCACTGACTCCACCGTCAGCTGCTATGAGTTAATTATTACAAGGCTATTTCTAATGAAAATATTTTCCATTCGAGAAATCGTGTTTGATATTTTCGTGTTTTATAACTATTATCAGTGAGTTATTACTAAATAATTTATTATTACGGAGTTTTTAGTGTAAGTGAAGTGTTTGTGTGTATATAACAGTAATCTTTATGCATTATATTATGCATAAATATTACTGAAGTGTGGAAACTGATAAACTGATATCTGATAACTTTATAAAAACAGTTACTAGAGAGAGACTTGAGCTCGCCTCAATTTGATATAGAGCCATTTAGTGAGGACGAGCAGGCTATAGATGAGCCTGAAGCTGTTGAGCCTAATCCTGTTATTGATGAAAATGGTGATTCCCCCGCTAGGCCTACTACACCTACAGAGACAAAAACATTTTAAATCATTCATTTTTTTTAAATGGTGAATCCCCTCCGAGGGTGGAGGGGGTGAGTTTTTGTATGTATATAGTTTTTTAGCGAATTTCCCCTATAGGGAAGAAGCTATTACCGTAGGTCTCATGGTAAGACTTAAGTCCGAGACCATGATAATTTTTTGTTTTGAGGTCCCCAGATGACAAAAACACTATTCGTTCAAATTTATATATATGTATATATATATCTATATATATATATCTATATATATATATCTATATATATATATATATCTATATATGTGTCCGTGAATGCGATAACTTGTGTAAAAAACGTCCGATTTCGATGAAATTTGGCTCAAATGTGTAAAATGACATTCATGACTTTAAGTTCGAAAACCAGAAAAATCGGACCATGGGAAGGGGGGTTTATGGGGGTTTTAAATTTTCCAAAAATCAGTTTTTTGCATTTTTCACCCTACAATTTTTTAAAAACTTAATTTTGGTTTTGACCATGTTATAGAGCTTAAAAAAACAAATAATATAGTATCTTGAATTATTAACCTAGGTTAAGTGGTTGCGAAGAAAATCCAAAAAAACCTACTCATAAAATCTCCCATGTTAATCTTATGGGAAAAAGGTTTTTGGCATTTCCTCAGTTTATTTTAATTTAAACTTCACATTTGCTTTTAGAAATCTGTTCAGTTCCACAAAACAATCATTTTGGTGTTTAAATTGTGATTCTACGCCCAACCGTTGCTGAGATATTCAAAGTGCTAAACACAGTACGTTGTCCAATGTTATCCTTATGGAGAATAAATAAAATTTGATATCTCGATTATTTATGAATGTATGTTGATGAAACTTGGTATGTGGCTTCAAATAGTACTGGTATATTGATATTTGCACAAAAAATTGATTTTTTGTTGGTTATTCCTGTAGCAGCATACCTGCGTACTCAGCCCCCATGTTATTCTTATGGAGAATAACTAAAATGTTATATAGCGCTTATTTATGATTGAATATTGATGAAACTTGGTATGTGGCTTCGCCTAGTTAAATTATATTTATATTAGCATAAAAAAACAATTGTTTGTGTTCCTTGTTTCAGCAAACCTACGTACTCATTACCAATGTTATTCTTATGGAGAATAATTAAAATCGCTTATATGTGAATATATCTCTATATATAATTCCGTAAGTCAAATTTTTGTAAAGAAATTGTGAGTGACTGGATGGCCGTAGAAGGATGGGAGGGGTATCATTTTAAAGGTCTTGACGTGAATTTTGAGGGAAAACTATTCATTTTTCTTATTTTTTTACCATAAATTCGCAACAGAATAAAACTTTTCCCATTAAAACAACATGGGGTTTAATTTGTTTACATCTTTTGAAATTAAAACAGCTGTGCCACAGAGTTAAATTAGCCTTTGATATTGATACCAGCTGTACTTATTCAGTTTGTTTACTTTTAAACTACAGCAATGTATAGTTGTTTAGGAATGGACATTTTATTAAAAACATAAGACAGTATAATAATATTATATTATAATGCTAGAAAATCAGTGCTTATTTATAAATGACCAATGAAGGTTGATAAAAAATTTATGTATTTTGGTTTTTTAGGGGCTTTTGCCCCTACAAGCCCCTAGTTTTTATGAAACTTGGTACGCGGCTTTATGTGGGATTCAGACAAATATTATGCATTGAAAATTCGCTGAGTACGCAGGTTTGCTGCGACGGGGGTATTTATGTATATAGTTAATTTTTTATGTATAATAAATGTTTATAATTGTACTGTTGGCTCTTTTTCATTATTGAGTAGGTCTAATATAATGTAGAACAATTATTTCGTAAAGCCCTACACATGGGAATATTGACCGCACGTTATCTCGTATATAACACGCTAATACCCTATGTATATGTACATATATATATTTTATTGTCTGTTATCATCTGTAGTAATAATAAATATATATAATATGACATTATTTATGTTTATACACATCTCATTGAAAAATATCAGCCTAGGCCCTCGGCTAATTTCAACAGATTTTCCAAGTTCGCGACTATATGTTTATTTTCTATATAACACATATAAAAACAATAATTTACTCTAAGTGTTATACATTTTTATGTAGGTAATTGAATGTACTACAGCATGGTTATATTGGTTTGGGGGTAAAATATTTGGTCAAAAAGTTATATACTAAAAACTGTGAAATTTTTTGTCCAAATACGCAAAAATTCCAAAACGTTATTTTATTTACATGTATTTATAAGTGACAATAATTTTTTACCATAAACCTATGACTTTCAAAATTTTCTTATTCTTTTCACTTTACCGGAAAAAAAGTCTAGATATTTATTATTTTACTATTTCTAGAATCTCCTGTTCTTTCTGAACAAAATGAATATAAAGTTAACTTGTTTACTCTAACGGTTGAATTTATATGGATTTTTAAAAAAAGGTCTGCAAAATCGCCAAATTTAGCTTGCCACACTACGCGTTAACATGGCGCCACTCCTAGGGTTAACAAATTTGAGTCCTCCAGAATTCAGTCACATTTATCAATGGTTTCTAATTTGCCCGAAAGGTCCTTAAGAATACATGTTAGTTGTTCTACAGTAAGCTGGAGAGGCTGCAGCGATACGTTGTGGCCAGGTGTCGGCAGCAACAACGAGCAGGTCTGACTGAACCACTTTACTCCTTTTAAAGGGAGAACACACTTAAAATTCTCATTATCCTTTTCAGATATGTCAATACAGTCAATACGAAACCAAATTTCACAGGCACCACCCACATAATATTGCAGAATGCTTTTTAGTTACACTTTTAACGCAGACACCACATAACTTTTGTCTTCCACTAGCCGCCATTACTCCATCGCTGGACCATGTAAATGCTTTATGTAAATGTTAAAACAATAATTTTAAATTAAGCCCTTATATCAAACTTTCTTATGGCAAAATTTAACTCGCATCCAATGTACACTTTATTTACTCAAGTCCAAGTTTTCATAAAACCGATTTCAGAGTAAGACTGGAAAAGTTCATATACAACTCACTGATCGTGCACTACTTCTGTTGGCACGGCCAAGTAAAAAACTACCATTTAAACATTAAGTTGTTCAAGGAGATCGGCAGTTGTAAAATTTTAAAATAACAAATTCGAAATACTTTTTTCAATGGCAAGTAAAGCCGCATTTACACAATGCATGTTAGGAAGAAGGTACCCTTGTGTAGGGTGTGAGGACAGGAACAGTCGAGCAGCCTGGCACAGTTTTGATCAAGATTCTGATGTTTACACACCCTACTTAAGGCTATCTTCATCCTAACCTGCATCGCGTAAACATGCCTTAAGATAGGACTGTGGTGTTCCAGGACAACCTTAAAACTGGTCTATACCAGTTTTGAGGCTAAATTTGGGTACAGCAAATGAAGTTGTCATTACATATGGTAAGTCTTTTGGCTGTCCATTATGACGAGCTTCCCTTTCACCTTTGGTTCCTCCATTTGCAGCAGCTGGGGACGGAAACTCCGGGTTTGGTCCCCAATCTGAGAATGTGGTACCTAGCTGTTGTACATGGAGACCTGTCAGTTGAGTTGGCCAGTTGGAGGGCAGAGCGGGGTCTGCCTGTTTGAGCCTGGCAAAGGAGCACGGGAGTTGGCCCTCTGAAAGTCAATTTGGCTGCCTGTCCCATCCCAGCCTTTCCTTTCCTGCTATATTCTTTCCTTCCGGTAACCTGCACAAAATTCCCGCTTTTGGAAGACAGCAGCTAATGCTGGGGTTTCCTAATCCGGCAACAACAACAATAACATTAGGACTGTGGTGGAGCTAACTTTCTTATATTTCCTTATTACCATAAGTGACCAAAAAATAATTTCTATAAAATACTTTCACGTGTTCTTTTTATTATTAAAACCATATACAACCAATTTGGTGTATAACAGAATAGGCAGGTTAGTTTCTCTCGAGCTTTTAGATTTGTTAAATTTGTTATTGCCACAAAACAATTTTACAAGGTAGTAAAGTAAACTACATAAAACAGGTGGTTCGTCATAAAACAATAATAAAATCAAAATTGTTACATTTGTAAAAATTTACATAGCAATATAGAAATAAAACTAGTTATTTGTAAATATTTACTAGATTAAATCAGTGTTTCCTGTAAGCAACAATATCTCTTATATTATTAAACTAATTATTTGTGAAAGTTAAAAGTATAGCTATTTCTGGATCTTCCAAAAATTCATTGACTGAATAAAAACATTTTTCCAAAAAATAATCCTTTAAAATATTTTTGTAATTTTTCAACTCTAAGCATCACATTCTAGGCGGAATCTTGTTATAAAGTTAGTAACACTTCATTACTAACAAAAACCTGTTAGTAATGAAGATGGTACTTTTAATTTACTTATGGTGTATTTCATAGAATTTTTAATTTATGTTGTGGGACTTGTAATTTGTCTTTGTGCCTAGTCATATAAGAGTGACATAACTGGTTACTTGAATGAATAGTTGATCAATGTTTATAAGTATACCGGGTGTCCCACGTAAGGTGTCTCAAATTGATTACGGAAAGACGGCTTAACGTACAAGGATGAAATAAAATTATTTCCCACTAAATCGACCCCAAGGAATAACGTAAAGATATTTTTAACTTTTTTCCGATACAGGGTGTGCCAAAAACTGAGGGTCACTAGTTCGAATCTCAGAATTTTCAAATGTAAACATATGTCATGTTATACATCATTTTAAAGGTATTTAATAAACAAACATTTTGGCGAAAACAGAAATTAATTATCTTTTTCCATTTCAAAATGGCGGCAGTTTTTTTTGGGAAAAATCAATATGTTTTTAATACTCTGTGTTTCCTATACCAATGCACATAGCCCTTCTCCGGTTGAATTTTCTTACTCGTTATGAAATTAGCTTTACTGTGATATGCTACAAGTAACGGTTTTTTGAAATAATAAAAATTCCAAAAAAATTGATTTTTGAAAATTTGCAAATGCCCATTGTTCAAAATTTCCGAATAGCAACATATGTCAAGTGGCACATCATTTTATAGGTTTTTTAATTCTTAACAACTTTCTAATTTACACTCACTTCGTATCTCTTTTAGTTTTTGTGTAAATAACAAATACCCCCGTAGCAGCAAACCTGCATACTCAGCGAATTTTCAATGCATATTAATTTATCTTAACACCACATAAAGCCACATACCACTTTTCATCAATATACATTCATAAATAAACGATTTATGACATTTTAATTATTCTCCATAAGAATAACATGGCAGCTGAGTATGCAGGTTTGCTGAAATAAGGAACACTAAAAATGGGCTTTTATACAAATATCAATATAACTCAACTAGGTATAGCCACATACCAAGTTCTATTAATTTATGTTCATAATTAAAGGAGATAACACGTTACTTATTCTCCATAAGAATAACATGGGGCTGAGTATGCAGGTTTGGTGCTACGGGAACTATCGGGCAAAAAATGGGTTTTTGTGCAAATATCAATAGACCACAATGAAATGAAGCAATACCAAGTTTCGTCAGGATAAGTTGATAAATAAGCGAGATATACAATTTTTATTATCCTCCATAAGAATAACATTGGACAACGTACTGTGTTTAGCACTTTCAATATCTCAGTAACCAATTGACGTAGAGCAATGATTAAAACATCAAATTGTGCGTCTTTTGAAGATGATTCCAATGGGAAAAAATAAAATTTTACTTTTTCAAAAATTGTACGTAAAAAACTCAAAAAACCCATTTTTGGGGTACAAAACCCCCCCAAAATACCCCTTCGGATAGGTCGATCCGTCTGGTTTTCGAACTTAAAGTCATAAATGCTGCTTTACACGTTTGTACTAAATTTCATCAAAATCGGACCTTTTTTACGAGAGTTATCGCACCCACGGACACATATATATATATATATATATATATATATATATATATATATATATATATATATATATATACACAGTTTCGAACGAATGGTGTTTTTGGAGTCTGGGGACCTCAAAACGAAAAGTTGTCATGGTCCCGGGCCTAGGTCTTACCATGCCGACTACGGTAATAGCTTCTTCCCTATATGGGAAATTCGCTAAAAACCTAATTTTCCTATATCAAATGCATGTCATTTGGGTTTAACACTAAACAGCTGATCATGGCCCCATTTCATTTAGTGTTAAACCGAAGTAACATGCATTTGATATAGGAAAATTAGGTTTTTTGTTATTTACACAAAAACTAAAAGAGATACGAAGTGTGAATTAGAAATTTGTTAAGAATTAAAAAACCTATGAAATGATGTGCCACTTGACATATGTTGCTATTTGGAAATTTTGAACAATGGGCATTTGCAAATTTTCAAAACTCAATTTTTTTGGAATTTTTATTGTTTCAAAAAACCGTTACTTGTAGCATATCACAGTAAAGCTAATTTCATAACGAGTAAGAAAATTCAACCGGAGAAGGGCTATGTGCATTGGTATAGGAAACACAGAGTATTAAAAACATATTGATTTTTCCCAAAAAAAACTGCCGCCATTTTGAAACGGAAAAAGATAATTAATTTCTGTTTTCGCCAAAATGTTTGTTTATTAAATACCTTTAAAATGATGTATAACATGACATATGATTACATTTGAAAATTCCGAGATTCGAACTAGTGACCCTCAGTTTTTGGCACACCTTGTATGGGAAAAAAGTTAAAAATATTTTTACGTTATTCCTTGGGGTTGTTTTAGCGGGAAATAATTTTATTTCATCCTTGTACGTTAACCCGTTTTTCCGTAATCAATTTGAGACACCTTACGTGGGACACCCGGTATATCAAAATTTAAATTAGATAAAGGCTGGGCATTGTAAGAAACTGGAGTTCATTGAATAAAGGTTTACAGGAGGCTCGGAAAGGGAATTTTGTATTTTTTTGCATTTGAAATATTTCAATAGATCTACTTGAATTACCCCACATAAGTATTCCATATTTCATTAACGAGAAAAAGTATCCATAGTAAACAGGTTTTAATGTAAAAGTTTCAACTATATCCCTTCAGAACATAGCACACGGAGTTAAGTTTAGCCTTTAATTGTGTTATTTGCTCATTATAATTTAAGTTTTTATCTATTTTGAGGCCAAGGAATTTCATTGAGCTTGACACATTGAGCATTGAATTGTCAAAAATAAAATGTTGTAGAACATTCTTATTTTGACGAGTTTTGAATTGGATAATTACTGTTTTGAGAACATTTAATTAAAGTTCATTTTCGTTAAACCAATCATTTAGTTTTACTATTTTTGTAGAAATTTTATTTTGAAGTGATGGAACATCTGGCTCCAAGATGACTGAGGAATCGTCAGCATAAAGAGTAGTAAATTCATCTACTACTGAAGGTAGGTAATTGATATAAATTAAAAATAATGTTGGACTCAAGATAGACCCTTGGGGAACGCCTCTGGTGACGGTCTTCCATTGAGATTCAAATTTATCAAGCCCTGTATTAATAATGACTTTTTGCTTCCTCTCCCTTAAATACGATGCAAACCATTCCAGATAATGAGGGTTGATGCCATAGCAAGAGAGCCTTTGAATAACACTAGCTTGACCAACACAGTCAAAGGCCTTGGACTTTTTTGAAACCATTAGCTAGTATTTCACATCACCATGGTCTTATTCTTTCTCAGGATTATTCTATTTAACTCAGTAAAATTGTTGTTGTTGTTAAACAACTGATACAAACATCAGTTACAAAAATTCAGGGTTAAAAAAAATTTATTTTCAGAAATTCTTAAAATTTTAATATTTGTTGATTATGTTTATGTTTCAGATGACAGTATCATTCCAATACGAGTGGCTGGATGAGATGTTCAGGGAGATGGTGACATACGTGTTCTTCGTCATGACGGGTTACAAGTTCCGACCGGCATCGGCCAACCCTTACTTCCAAGTCACGGATGAGGATGACGAGGATGCGGATGATGAGATGGATGTTGTGTAAGTGTAACAACGAGCCTAAATTTGACGTCACTTTAATTTAATCGAGATTGATAAAAAGAATTGGTTTCTTTCAAAAGTAAGAATTTTGTAGATGTTGCACAATGTGTTTGTGGTCCATCAGCTTCACAGATTCTGCAGGAAGTCTTTCTCATCCACGTAGTTTTGCATGTAACATTGTTTTAGAACATTTGTTTTAGTTAGGGGTGTGTGAGTAGTGATTTTTTGGATCAAGTTGAGTTGTGCCAATTATCCTAGAGTTGTAATATATTGTTGTTGGTAGTTTCAATTAGTGTAATGGGATGTGGATATCACTCCAGATTTGATGATCTGAACTATGGTTTCTAACTAATATTTTAGTAGTAATACACATTTTTGGACAGTACAATCAACCTGGATTGCAAACAAAACAAAACATAGATTTAACAAAGTTTTTAGCATGGTTATATAGTGATTTGGTCAATATCACTTGGTCCAGACATCGCTTATAGTTAGTTATGGCTGCTAATATGATGTGGGCTGGTTGTAATTTTTTATGAAAATAGTGGTTTTATATTTCCTTTCCCGTCCCGCTTTCCTTTCCCGCTTTTTTATAACCTTTCCGTCACCAGTTCTGTTGTAATCGTTTTTTCACGACCAGGTTTCGATACTAAGTTGTATCATGATCACGTGGAAGTCGTCCAATAATCAAGCTGTGACTATGAAGCTGTCCAGTAGACGTTGTCGAAAGTTAAAAGAGAATAAATATACACTCCACGAAGAACACACGCACATTGTTAAAACTTAAAACATGAAAAAATAAAATCTAATCAACTGTAATTAGTCTATTAACCATACTATTGTAGGCCACAAGATTGCAGCCTACAATAGACTGATTAAATTACCTCTCACACCAGATGATTACGCAACAGAACTTAATACCATAAAACATATCGCTCTTTCCAATGGCCATGAAACCAAAACAATAGATAGGCTTGTCAAAAAAAATTTAGATAAAAATAGTAATAATAATAGCTCAAACGAGTCTTTACCGCCCAAATATGTGTCTATTGAATACGGCCATAGGCTCCATAACCTGCTTAAAAATAACTCAAACCTTTTAACATCATTCCCGCCCCCAGAACATCAAATAAAATTGAATGTCTACTGAAACCTAAACCACAGCCAGAAATTAATAAATTAGAAAAAACTGGTCTTTATAAATTGCAATATAATGACTGTGATAAATATTACATGGGCCAAACTGGACGTTCCATTGGTAAAAGAATGAAAGAACATAAGCCCAATCCCAGGATAAACTCTCAGAAATCGAGTTACGCACAACACCTCATTGATGAAAATCATAGCTATGGAATAATAGAAAATAACATAGATGTAGTTGAAGTCTGTAACAAAGGGTTTATTCTTGATACGTTAGAAGAATTTCATATTTACAAGGCCCTTAAATCTGACAGCGGAAAGGTGTTAAATGAGAAACTTAATTAGATTTCACATTTAATATTTAACAAAACATCGAAAATCAGACACAACGGACGAGTCTACTTTTGACAAGTAACAACCCCCGCAGCAGGACAAGTCCAAGGCTGCTGAGGACACAAGATACGGCTTCCATCGTCGCCAGTGTCCTCCCCGCGCCGGTATTGGTTAACGTGTGTAAAAAACGAACACTGTGGCCACCGACCATCCGTTGATTACATTTTATTTTTTCGTGTTTTAAATGATAACAATGTGCGTGTGTTCTTCGTGGTGTGTGTGTATTTATTCTCTTTTAACTTTTGACAACGTCTACTGGACAGCTTCATAGTCACAGCTTGATTCTCGGACGACTTACACGTGATCATGATACAACTTAGTATCGAAACCTGGTCGTGAAAAAACTATTACAACAGAACTGGTGACGGAAAGGTAATATAAAACCACTATTTTCATATGTCCTACCAGTTCAGGGGCAATTCTCAAATATGAATGTAATTTTTTAATGATATTGTGTTTTCTGTTGTAATTTACGGTTGATATTACGCGGTCCAGCCATCTCTGGCCGGTATTGTGTCGCATTATGTTCCACATTACACTTAAATTTTAAGTTGGACCTGCGGGTAAATCTATACACTCACCAATCACCAACTGCAGCTAAATATTAAAAGCCATTTTTTAGGTCAAAACTTTTCACTTACTTGATGTTTTTAAATTTATTTTCAATCTAAACCCAACATAAAATAATTCCAGTTTTAATTCTATGTGGACTACTGCAATAGTGTTGATTGAATCAAATCAAATCAAATCAAAATAATCTTTATTCATAAAAACAGTACAGTGGTGTACATATGAATAGTGTCTACATCATAATCAATTTTCTATGTTATTCATTAAATTATTATTTTACATTACCATCATCTTATAAATTAAAGAATTCATCAATAGAATAAAAACTGTTTGAGATAATATATTTTTTTAACTTATTCTTAAATTTACTTGTATTTTTTTCTTTTTTCAATTCTCCAGGCAACTTTTTGTAGAACTTTGCACCTGCATAGGATGGTTTTTTGGTATAAAATTGTAACCTATGATGAGTGGGTATGATTTCTGATTTCTTTCTCGTATTGTATGAATGTACTATTGAATTACCCATTGGCGTGTTGTAAATTTTTAAATTTTTGTAGACCATAACAGAGTCAAAAATATATTGACCATAAACTGTTAAAATTTTGAGATTTTTGAAATGTTCCCTACAAGATACATCGTGGTGAAGGTTCTTAATAATTTGAATTGCTTTCTTTTGCTGTTTAAGAATTTTATCAAGGTTATCTTTCCTAGTGGATCCGTAAAGACAGATTCCAAATGAAATGTGAGAATGTATGTAAGAATGGTATATCAATTTTCGAGTCGATTCACTGCATAAACATGCCATTTTTCTTAAGGCATACAATCCTGAATTAATTTTTGATATAATTTTGCCTACATGTTCATTCCAATTTAGGTTACTATCGATCAGCAGACCAAGACATTTACTGCTGTGAATAAGTTCAATGGGTTTAGAATCAATCAAAACCATGGGTTCTGTAGTGGTTTGTGACTGAGCTGTTTTAAATCAAATGTAATTAGTTTTTTCAATGTTCAGCCCTAGATTGTGATTTTTGAAGAATTGGTCAATACTTTCTAATTCTATGAATGATGAAATTTCAACTTGTTCTATTGTTTTATCTGAGATTTTAAGGTTTGTATCATCAGCATATAGACATATATTACTTTTTCCAGTGTTTGATAATGATAAAGAGATGTTTTTTAGATAGCATATGAAAAGGAGTGGTCCTAATATTGAACCTTGTGGGACGCCAAATTTTACTGGTTTCAATTGTGAATCATAATTTGAAATCCTGTTATTGGAAAAATGAGTTAATTGGGCAAACTGGTATCTATTTTCAAGGTATGAGCGAAACCAATCCAAAGAAGAGTTATTTATTCCGAGTGATTTTAATTTACTAAGAAGAGTTGTGTGAATTACACTGTCAAATGCTTTTGACAGATCCATAAAGATCCCTAGGCATGGGTCCCCTGAATCAATTGAGTCAATTATTGATTCTATAAAAGAAACATTTGCTGTAATTACTGATTTTCCACAACAGAAACCATGTTGAACGCTGTCTACCAAATGGTTTTTTTCCAGGAATTCTGTTAATTGATTATAAACTGCCTTTTCATAGATTTTAGAAATTGTTGGTAATAATGATAAAGGGCGATAGTTTGATGGATTTTTTTCTTCATTTTTTTTATATATTGGAATGATTTTAGCAATTTTCAATTTATCTGGAAATACACCAGAAACAAAAGATGAATTTACTAGATGACTTAATATGTAACTGATCTCACATTTAACTTCTTTTAACAAAAATATAGGTACTTCATCATACCCACTCGAATACTTATTTTTAAACGAGCTGATAATTTCTTCTATTTCTTTCATTCCTATCTCTCTTAATCTAAACATTGGTTTCGTCTGCCAACAACCATAGATTGAATGTTTGAGTCAATGGCTTGCAATTCATAAATCCCAGTCTTTCTTGTAAATTCTCAAATTTATCAACTTTTTATATTCTAACATTTTTAGCGGGGGTGACCCCTGCCCCATCCACAGCAATAACACAGACGATGGAACGAGAATTATTGTTTGGTTATGGGTTTGTTTTTTTTTCTAAAAGAGATGGTAAAACCAAGAACCGAAACATCCCCTGGATTCCTTAATTTCCGTAATTTTGGAAACTAATAATATATATACAGGGTGAGTTTCTACTCGCAACATTAATTTTACCTGTGTGTTCTACTCACTAAATGGAACAAAAATGTTCCTATAGACCCATGTCCAATTATTAACCGTTTGGTTTGGCTGTGATTGGGAATTTTGTATTTTTTCTAACTTATTTGACTTGACCTCTTTAATTGAGCTATACCATTTTAACCAGTTATTCTACCCAATTTTACTTAACACCAATACAAAGAGCATTACATTTTTAATAAATCTGAGCTTTTACGAAAGGGCATGTGTTTGAAAACACCAGGTTGTAACAAAAATAAAGCAAATGGTGGACATTTTTAAAATTGTCTAAAAAAACTTTTTTAACCAGCTGAACGTCAAAATGCACTTAAATCCGTTAATATCAATGGAAGAATAAATGGTAAACAAGGTTTTTATTAATTATTTAGGTAGTTATACTGTCTTTTATACTAACAAAACCTTATTAATAGCACATCATTTTTAGCGGTGTGCGAGTAGTGATTTTTCAAATCGAGTAGTGCCAATTATTTTCGAGTTTCAAGTCTTTTCGAGCGAGAATTTGCCATTAGTTGGTAGTTTCAAATAGTGTAATGGGGTTTGGATACCACTCTATATTTGATTATCTAAACATGGTTTCTAACTAATACATGAGTACAATACAAAGTTTTGGCTAGTACAATCAAACTAGATTACGTATTGACAAACAAAACACGGTTTGACATGGTCCGGTTGTCATTTGGTCTATCAGGGTTCCCACTCAAACTTAATGATTAAATTCACGGGTTTTTCACGGTTTTCAAGGTCTAAAAATTGTCAATTTCACGGTAAAAATATTAAAAAACATACCTATACCGGTTGCAAAACAAAAACGCAGACGCAGCGCAGCGGTCAAATACTAGTTAAAACATTCCAATTACGATGTCACAGAACCATAAAACCATACCATACATCCCAAGTGAACCTTTTAAAAAATAAGAACTATTTTAGAGTTTCTTATTGCTTTATTGTCGTCGTATGTCATGTCATTAGTCTATCGGTTATCGGTTGCTGGTGATTTCTACTTCGCTCAGTGTTGCCAATCACTTTTTCCCGAATTACCCTCGATCCTCGTCAAAATTACCCTCAAAATCTAAACTCCTGTATTTGAGTAAAGAGTACTAATGAAATAAAGGAAATATGCTTGAAATTTGATAGGTTTGAGGAGCCGCCTATAGATGTCACTGACGTATAATTAATTTTAAAGTTTAGAATAAAGAATGAAAATAGAAGTTGCATACGCCAGCCAGTTTTTGTCTCAATTTTTTCATGCGATATATAACGGATTTTTCTCAGAATTTATTTTACTGCTTAAAAAATCACAGTATATAAATGATTAACAGCTGATGCAATTTTGTTTACAGCCTTAAACGTCAATTATAAAACCGCTAACGCTGTCTATCTTTCAGTCTATCAGCTGCTAGGATTAGGTAGGCGGAGACAGGTGACAATAATCCCCATTTTCTGTTTTTGTTATTTATTGTCTGGTTGACGTTACAACTTCCAGACATTACTGCAACTTAACAGACTTCTTGTCGTCCTGGCACTCTTGGCTCTTTCACGTTTTTAACATGAGACAATCACTGTACATGTAATCCTTACTCAAGCTTGATTTCTGTCATGGAGTTCGTAAGTATTCGTCAGTGTCACGAAAATCGGAAGGTCGATAAAGTAGAGAAATGTAGTAGGCCTAATTTAATCATAAACAAACATCAATGAATGTATAATAAGTGTATGACAGAGGATAATATAAATTTGTATATTTTTAAAGGCTTTAGTAAAATTACCCCTTTTAACCCTCAAAGTTCTAAATTATCACCGGCAAGGGTAATTTCTCTCGAAGTGGCAACGCTGACTACGCACCGTGTAAACGGAATGGGCGAGTTACTGACGCGACAGTTGTATAGTAGTGATGGGCAGTGCGATTCTTCCTAGCGAACCGATTCATTTGAATCACTCGATTCAAAAGAATCGAAATTTGAACCAATTCATTTTGTTCGTTTTGATTCATTATCTGTCCTCGCCGTATAACGTAAACGAATCGGTTGTTATAGATTATTTGGCCGTCCTGTTATGTTACGACTCCAATATGCGATATGTGAACCGATAGTCCAAGTGATGCAATGAAATTTGACTAACGAACATCACAAATTATTATTACGCAGCCGCAAACTCCTTAAAGAACCAATAAGCAAGCGTTTAGACGGATTAGCTGATACTCAAAGTTAGCTGAATGACATAACAACAATCGGTTCGCGAACCGATAGTCCAATTGAATCAGCACCAGCAGATATGATATTGTAAAGAAAGAGAGGTCAAAACAAAATAGATTTGTATGGAATTGTGGGATTTCACAAAACGTTTGCCGCGCATACGCAAACCAATGAGACTGCGTTTAGCGATCTCTCCTCTTGTCCGTCTTCCTCCCCTTCTTTCCGCTTCAACTTCCCCCCCCTAACCATTTCTCAGCGGAAACGCAATTGAATTGTGAACCACGATGGTCTACACCGATTCGCGAATGAAGTGAACGAAACCGAGCAACATAACCGAGGCATATTTACCAGAGTTGATTCGCGCCACGAATCGGTTCTTTTAAAAGTTGAATCATGATTCATCTGATTCACTCTATAATTCGTTCGATTTGAACGTTTCGTTCGAGAATCGCCCATCACTATTGTCTATTGTTAACAGTCTAGATACAGTAGTTGTCTACTGTCACTGACTAATACAAAACAATAGGCAAATGACATACATTAAAGAAGAAACTTAAACGGTCTTACACAAGTGTCAGTCAGCAGTCAGTTGACAGTGAAAAAAACACCAACAACTTAACAACTGTTGCCCGAGTTCTTTTGCACCGTGGAAACCAGAACCAATCTTAAATTAGTGATGTGCGATACATATCGTATCTATCGGAATATCGCGATACGCTAGGGACGATACGATATTTTTGAAACGATACGTATCGTATCACCTAAAACGATACTCGATTTTGTATCGGCACATAGAGACGATATTTCGATATTATTTTCTTGGCTGTAAAACAATAAGGTTATATTTATATCTGACAAGAATTCTTCAAAAGTCTTCTTTCTGTGGTACTACAATTAAAACCAGTGGAAATACCTCGATGGCCGTATTTTTAACTGCAGTGTATAATACAATATACGTCGTATCGTTTATGCACAATATGTTAAGCGATACGATACGCGTATCGCGATACATAGCACCGATACGATACGGCCGATACGATATCTGGCTCCGATACGTATCGTATCGCCGTATCGCGATACACGGCCGTATCGCACATCACTATCTTAAATCATCTGCACAGCTGCAATCTGCAAGTAGGCAGACGATGCGGTATTCACCATATTTACAACGTACTAACAACGGTAATAATTCTGTTGTACATTTCCCTATCTGAAAACAAATGTGATATTTTCTAATAAGATATTTTTTTATTGTTTTTCAAGTTTGATATATTTTTAAGGTTTGATATCGAAATTCACGGCTTATTCCAGGTTTTTTCACGGTATACGAAATTTACGGCTTATTCAAGGTTTACAGTTTTCACGGTTGGGTGGGGACCCTGTCTATACACCTGGCCCAAACATCGTTTATAATCAATATTTGATGACAAAATTATTAGTTTTGGCTGATATTAAGTGGCTTGTTCGCCGCTTTTCCGATATTATGTATACCGTCGTCATTTTTGGCCTTTATTACGTGATCCAGTCGTCATTTTTGGGCGATATTATGTTTTCCGTCGTCATTTACGGCCGTAATTATGCGGCCCGATCATCATTTTCAGCTGATTTTACATTATGTGATCGCCTTTTACGGCCGTTACTACGCGATTTGGCCGGTCGCAATCGTTAGCGATCGTCCGGGAATTGGCAAGAAATAATCGCTCAAACTTTTGAGTATTTTTCAAAACATCGAGTTGAGTTTGAGTATTAAAATACTTGGCCGAAAACTGAAAGTTTCGAGTACTACTCACACACCCCTAATCATTTTAAAGGTTATTAATTAAGGAAGTTTTCCGATTAACTTTACATCACACAGCTTAACTATTAGGTGATAAAATGGGGCCTTGTAATTGCAATAAAAAGATGTGTGTGTTTTTCGCTTTATTTTCGTTACAACCTGGTGTTTTTAAACATATCCTTTCATAAAACATCAGATTTATTGCAAATTTAATGCTCTTTTTATTAGAGTAAATTAGAGTTGGGTTGGATAACTAGTTAAAATGTTATAGCTCAATTAATGAGGCCAAGTCAATTAAGTTATAAAAAATACCAAAATTCCCAATTACAGCCAAACTGTTTTATTGAGTAAAACTCACTGGTAAAGTTAATGTTGTGAATAGAAACTCACCCTGTATATGGTATATCCTTATAGGCATAATTTTTATGTGAGAATGTTCAGTCAAATTAAAATGTTGACATTTAAACATGTTTTATGTTGCAGAGTAAGTCAGTGTGGAGTGAAAGAAGGACTCAGCAAACTTTCTCGGGTCACAACCCTGGAAGCAACTCAGGAAGAAAAAGATCTACTTATTAACAAACGTGAAAGCAGCCACGAATACGATTAAAGAAAACATCTAGTCGTTTTGGCTTTTTATTTTGAATTTATTTATGTGTGTGATACTAGTTCCCTAATCTTCCACGTTTTAACAGTACTTCACACTACTTACAACTCGAGTTTGTCATAACTTCACTCTAAACTTTGTAAATATATTGTCCTATAGCCTAATTATTAATTGTTTATAAACAGTCAGTTTTACACTAGTATAAAGCCCTCCAGCAATCAACCAGAGGTAGTTAAGCATATTATCAGATTAGTGCAGTAACGCTCACAGTAGAAAGCAAATATCTTCATTTAAATATTCACGTCATGCAGTATCATTAACCAGTATCTAAAAGTCCTACGATTTCATTAATTGAATATCCTTTACATTTCTTTATTAAATAGAGAAGAATACAACAAAATTAAACTTTGAAACTGGGAATTATCTTTTATATGCCAGGTATTTTATTTTTATATTTACTCATCAAAATAATATGCAAGTCTTTTTTAGGATTATTGGACATATACAAACAATGGTATAAACTAGTTCAACTAATATCAAAAGGCAGCAGGGACTCTTTGTTCACCCCAGAATAAGAAAGAAGTTATGTGTAATGTTATTTCTAACAATCATTAAATTTAAGAAAGTGCTTTAACTCCATGTTTTTCTTGTAATTTGTGTAGGATTATTAAAGTTTACCCGTATATTTTTGGGGCTGCTACTATTAGAATTAAGTGTTATTGGTCTAGAATTAGAATAACGGAAATCATAGTGGTTGGTTAAATAACTTAGAATTTTATCATATTATTCAAGAAAATTCATACCTGGTTGTTGTAATGTAGACAATTTTAAAAAAGACCACCTTTCTTCCGTTTCCATCTTTTCTGATTTTATAAACTGAAAAATGTACTAAGGATAATTCCGTTGAATTTAATTTGAATGTGTCTGCAGTATTTGATATTGTTTTTTTTTAAGTCTACGTGCTATGAAACTTAACAAGCACAAATCTATCTGAGGGATATCTTGTGTCGTTTTATCCAAGTAAATCTTATACATGTAGACTACTCACTAGGACTTACCAGACTTGGGATTATTGATGCTGGATGACAGTTCAGAAGTGAACCAAAGTATATCTCCTCTCTTAAAACTATAGATTTTAATAGTTATTCAGCTTGTCAAGATCTCAGTGATGTTTTAGCAGTATGGCTGAAGAATAAACCTTAGTTTTTAATGTAAGGGAAAGTAAAAATTACCGCTTATATTAAAAAAGTACACTATCTATCTCTCTGCAAAAAATTCTGTGAAACCTCAAGAAGTCTTTTGAAGGGATGTATCTCATAACAGTCTGCTGCTGGAGCTTAGTTACACGAGAGTGTTGTGACTTCTTGATCTACAGAAATTAGGAGCTGAGATAGTTTGGTTTTGGATTTTGAGATCGAGATCATATCACATACTAATGAGTAAAATTTTGAAATACCCTCTCCCTATTTTGATGTATTTCATATGAATTTTGAAGACAACTCAAAATGTTTGCAAGTTTTTAATAACAACTTCCTCACAGACACCCTCCAATGCTTACAAGGAACTTGTACTTTAAGGACTAGTCTTCTTGACTGTTAGGCCCACAGCTATTTTTAAATCAAAAAGAAATTTATTTCTTCAACATTTTCATTAGGAGTATTCTGATTGAATTTATTGTAAGAAAAATATAAAATGTATCTAAAAGAGTTGGCATCTATATCTATACCTTGTTGTAGCAGTCATTTTCAGACTGAGAAGCAATATGTAATGAATATTGCTGGCGATTTTTGTATTATTTTGTACATAGCATAGCACGGTGTAAAATAAAACCAATGTTTTTATATTTACTGAATATTTTTATTCCCTTTTAAACTGAGTAGATAATTATAAACTATAAAAACCAAATCCCGTATACTAACTCACTCATTGCAAAATCTCAGGAACCACTCAACGGATTGAAATTAAATTTGAAACGTAGCTTCTTAGTTTGTAGATGCTTGCAAAAGAGTTTTCAAAAATTCCCTCAGGACTCCTCTGCATTGGCCTCCAAAATTTCAATGTTCATCTTGAGGATATAACATTTGCAATGGATCAGATGATTATTTAAAAATTAAATTTCATGAACAACTATCTATTTTTTGAATAAGCAACTATTTTTGCTTATTCAAAGTATCGATTAAATTGATACACATTGTCTACAATTTATCAATAGCAGAGACCATTACATTGTTCCATTCCCATTCCTGACAGTTGTTCATTCAGTCTTGAGCTAACGGAGCAATTTTGCCCCCGTTTAATTTTTGTAGTTGAATTTTAATTTGTTTTTTGCAAGGTTAGAGAAGGCTATTTTTTTTCTTTCAAATAATGATTTGTTTTTTGCAATGTTAGGGAAGCCAATTTTTTTGTTATTTTTTCAAATAATGAGGTATTTTTAATATTTTTATTAGAGAAATATTGTTTAATTTGTTGCCTAATAATTTGTAGGGTTTAATTTAAGAAATGGCTGAAATTGATTGATTTGGTAGCAGTTTATGGCCAACTGGTCTCTCACAGCGTGATTGGAGTTTGTGGGGATGGCGAGAGCCTGTTCTACCCTCTGTCAAAAAGTTCACTGCTCGGTCGGTTGGTCATGCTAACGTGTGGACCGCTATCGTGTACCATGTGTCAAAACAATTGGCGGAGGCTCAGGCTGTTCACCTTGTCTGGAGAGGTTGGACCTAATAATTTGTAGGGTTTAATTTAAGAAATGGCTGAAATTGATTGATTTGGTAGCAGTTTATGGCCAACTGGTCTCTCACAGCGTGATTGGGGTTCGTGGGGATGGCGAGAGCCTGTTCTACCCTCTGTCAAAAAGTTCACTGCTCGGTCGGTTGGTCATGCCAACGTGTGGACCGCTATCGTGTACCATGTGTCAAAACAATTGGCGGAGGCTCAGGCTGTTCACCATGTCTGAAGAGGTTGGACCTAAGGGGCCATACACATATTATGTAACAAACATTTTTGTCAATTCAGACCCCCGCCCCCTCACCATGTAACGCACCATAACGCTTTACTATACCCCCCCCCCATGTGTTACATAACTCAATTGTAGTAAGCTTTAAAACAACTTAAACCTTTTAAACGTCTACTAGCAATTTGGAATATGGATTTCCTCCATGGCAGAACAACGGGCGACAGTACGACATTGTTGCAGAAAGAAAGCGAGGGCTGCAGAAAAATCAGCCACACAAAAGGACACGGCTGCAGACAAATGACCAATTTGTTAATAAAGTTATTGCTGCAGAAAAATTCTCCATTCTGCAAACAACAACTTTATAGAGAACCAAATAAATTCAAGTAAACGTAATATTTTAACCTCAAAGTTGCGTAGTCTATTTTTAGAGTTAAAAATATAATTCGCGAGCGTAGACAATTACTTTTAGTAGACTGAATGGGCTCTGAGCTTGTGCCGGTTGGTAGTGAGCGACGCCCAATACCTATCGTATCGTTACGCAATGTTGCGATATGACAAGTTGCGATACAATATTTCGATGGTGCATATGGGAAGCGAAATATATTGTCCATTTCGATATTTCAAACTGCATCAGCACATAAAAAAGATAAATCTTACTTATGTCTTTGAAGTGCTCGTTTTGAAATGAAGACACGTTATATAAAGGAACCCTGTAATATGTGAACGACACAATATGTCAAAAACAATGCAATATTAGTGATACCGTTATACTGCACACTAGACATGTCTGATACGATAGGGCAGTATGATATTTAAAGATAATCGGGATATTCATAGTTCCACTATGCATCGCTCGGATAGGTCACGTGATCGTGCAGCTCCAATCAGTGGCGCTAATACATTGTTTTTGATTCTACCAACCAACCAATGGCCGTTTTGCTCAGTTTGTTTAGAAAGATTATATACAAAAATTTAAAAACCTATTACGCAAGGCATCACCAAGCATTGTCCGTTACATACAAGTCTGCTACGAGCGAAAATATCCAAAAATGATTTCCAATACAGGGTCCTCGGCAAAAAGACCTAAAATAGATGAAAGTCACAAAAGTCATCAAATATCAAATGACATTTCTGGAAAAAAATTGGCCCTTTGTAAAAAATATGATTCTAAGTACCACAACCATTTCAAGCCAGTTTCAAAAAATAAACTAACCAAATGTTTTACGTGGTAACATCAAAAGTTGGTAGGAGAAAACAAGAAGATCTAAATATTTGTTTGCCTTGTTTTAATTGTTAGGGCATAATCAAGTAGGGTAGGCCTACATTTATTACTAGGAGTACGCTCAAATATTCGCATAATGGGAAGACCGAACTCAGAAATGGTTGATGAAAGTTTCTGCTGTTAACGAAAGTTCTAACCGAAATTTTATCACAAAATATTAAATAAATAACCCTGGGGACTTTGTAGAAAAATATCTACTTTTCCTTCGGTTAATGGTCATAGGATAAATCGTTCTTAATTATATTATATTATTAGAGGTGCAAATTCTTCATCAAAAAATGACACAGTAAGTTGCCTATGCAGTGAGGTACATTGGAAATTAGCTGAGTACGCAGGTTTGCTATGATGGGGGTATTTAATATCGTAAACTGACAAAAGAATATATCTGGCAGAAGTAAATACGAAATAAATGGCTGCTGTAATCTAGCGGATAAACTATTAACTCACTCACATTATAGCAGAACGTTACCTTTATTTGTAAAAACTTGTATTAGTTTTTTTAATTTAACAATATTAAAATCATTTAATAAATTGAATTAAATCGTATTAAACGGAGAGTACTTTATTTATTTAATCATAAAACATATGAATAAACCCATTTTTTAGTAGTTTCTTGTAATTACGAAACAATATTGTATTGTACTTTATAAGCAGTAATTTGTCCAATGCTTAATCTTTTGGAAATTTTAAAACCTTTAAATGTTAATTAATAAAAAATTGTTTAACGAACGTGTTCAATTTTTGAACTGGAAGCGTGAAATGCACTGGAAAATAGTTGTGTAAAATCTGAAAACGATAAGTGCAGCCGTTTTCACATTATTGCGTTCCGAACACACACGACCACATACTGACGGACAACAAATCATTGTCTCTGCTAATACATAAGACTCCTTCACTTCGTTCCGTCATCAATTAGTGCAACTTAGGGATGTGACTGGGTAATTTCTATAGGCTATTAAAAAAAACCTAATTTACTTAAGTACTAAATAAATATTGATTAGTTGGATGTAAAGAGTCAACTATGTTTCCAAATGTACCTTTGTTTTAATACAACAAATTATGCCTACAAACCTTGAATCTCAGTAAATAAATTAATTTAGAAGTAAGTGCTTATTTTAGACTTGATTATTTATATTGTACTAGGTGATTAATATTAAATATTATTATTACTAACACTATATAGATATTAGTTTAATATGTTCAGGCTATTCAGGCTACTGTTGTAATTGTTGCAATGCAATTAGTTTTCTTTTGGATTGCCAAATTTTGGAGTTTTCCAATAACATTGGTTTATTTAAATAATTTTCTTATACTAGTTTTTTTACAAGGGGCTTTATATGATTCCAATGTTTGCGGTAGGCGCATGAAAAATCCCACTAGGCTTGCAGAAAGTTTTGGGGTTTTACATTTTCCGTTGCAGAAAGAATGAAAACATTCTGCCTTCGGGTGGATTTCAATAAATAATTAAACTTTAAATGACTTTATTTTAACAACATTTTTAAATAACTTATTTTAAAGCAAAATGAATGCAAAAAACAAGACTGTTAATTATAATATAAACAAAAAAAATACCTCAGTTAAAACTAACAAATTTAATGTATAATATACTAATGCAAAACAATTTAAAAAACCAAAGATGTGGGTGGCATTGCACAATACTGTATCAAGCCATATGATTTTACACTCTAAAACGAACACAAAACATAGGTGTAAAGCAATACAGAACTTACTCAAACCACGTAATATATTTATTGTTAGTTTAACTGTTATTAAAATAGTATGACGGAAGTATTTGTTATGAAAAATGCTTGATTTAGATATTTATTTGATGATTATTTTTAATATTGGATTTATAACATTATAAATAGATACGGGAGTGTGCCAGCTCTTAGGGTTAATATGTGCGAGTTAATTAACGTTGATCCAAACCTCCCCCCCACACATAACGCTGCATAACGCTACGCCATACCCCCTCCCCCCTTAGGTGCGTTTCGTAATATGTGTATGGCCCCTTATTCTAACAAGCCATGTAGTATGTTTCCAAAACATCCAAACCTCACATATGGTACATTATGTGAATTGAGGGCAGAGGGGGGGGGAATTTTCGGATACCGTTTGAGCTTAACTGTGACAGCAACTTATTGCCAAGAAGAGGGCCATTTTGAGCCTATGAATGTGGTGTATTACCTAACTTTCTAAGAAAAATCAGCTAAACGAAGGCGAATCTATATGGGTAAAAGCTAGTGTGAAGATCCATCATAAACAGAGAGGTAAGATCTGCCCACGTAATATCTTTAATCCAAGTAATATGAACAGACTTAATCAGACATTCAAATTGGACACTTAAAGACTTTGTAAAATTAAACTTGAAAATAACACATTAAACTTAAAAATAACATATTTATCTATCATCCTATTTACTATTTAGTTCAGTAAATAGTAAATAATAATGGGGTATCTCGAACCTCATATGGAACGGAAGGAATTTAAATTATTGAATGTTTTGAAATATCAAGGATTCCATAGACTTTTTGAGGGTCACAATAACACAAATTAATGAGTCATGAAGGAGTAAGTAGAATCCTTAGCCTATATCATTTTAGCAATTTCTCCTACAGGGAATAAGCTGGTACCGTAGTTGGCATGGTAAGACCTAAGCCCGGGACCATGATGACTTCGTTTTGAGGTCCCCAGATGCCAAAAACACCAATTGTTGAAAACTGTATTATATATATATACAAAGTCCATGGGTGAGATCTCTCGTAAAAACAGTCCGAATTTAATAAAATTTGGTACAAACATGTAAAGCAACATTTATTACTTTGGGTGTGCCTTCCCCTAGTGATGTTTCATAAGTTCGAAAACCAGCCAGATCGCTCCGTCCAAAAGGGGTAATTTTTTTTTTTGGGGGGGGGTTTGTACCCCAACATTTTTTTAGTTTTTTACACATAATTTTAAGTAAATACAATTTTAGTTTACACCATTGAATTCAGCTTAAAAAATCAAACAATTTGTTGTTTTGATCATTGCTCTAAGTCAATTGGTAACAGAGATATTGAAAGTGCTAAACACAGTACGTTGTCCAATGTTAGTCTTATGGAGAATAAGAAAAATTGTATAACTTGCTTATTTATCAAATTATCCCGATGAAACTTGGTACATTGCCAACTTGGTACTTCATACCATTGTGGTCTATTGATTTTTGCACGAAAAACGATTTTTTTGCCGATAGTTCCCAGAGCAGCAAACTTGCGTACTCAGCCCCATGTTATTCTTATGGAGAATAAGTAAAATGTTATCTCCGTTAATTATTAACATAAATTAATAAAACTTGGTGTGTGGCTTTACCTTGATAGTTGATTGATAGCATTCAAACCCATTTTTTGTGTTCCTTGTTTCAGCAAACCTGCATTCTCAGCCGCCATGTTATTCTTATAGAGAATAATTAAAATTGTATAAATTGCTTATTTATTAATGGATAGAGCTGAAACTTGGTATGTGATAACTTATTAAGGAATTTGATTTATTGAAGTTCCACTGTACTGTTAAAATTAAAATATTCAAATCAAGTAGGTTGAGGGGCATTATTTTGAGTTGAATTTAATTGTATGTCAGCTGTTGACATGGAAAACACAGCGAGGAACACATATGGCCATGAATTTTATTGTAGAAAATACTTCACTTTCTTCTCTTCTAAGTCCCCAAAAGGGATAAAATATTAAGCGTTTTCAGCGAATTTCCCCTATAGGGAAGAAGCTATTACCGTAATTGGCATGATAAGGCCTAGACCGGGGACCATGATAACTTTTCGTTTTGAGGTCCCCAGATGCCAAAAACACCATTCATTCCAATACTGTACGTATATATCTATAATATTATAAAGAAGAGGTAGTTTCTGTCTGTCTGTCTGTCTGTCGATGTTCCGGGTGAACGCAAAAACTACTTAACCAACTGGGCTGAAACTTTACACAAAGGTAGATCTTGAACCCATGCAACACATAGGCCTATTCACTTCCTTAAAATCCCCTCGGGCTATGCCCCGTGAACGTTCTAAGTTTCAATGTTTACTTTTTCATAAGAAAGTAAACATTCAGAAACTGCAATGCGAACAGCTGAGGGCACTTACATTTGACAGCTTAAAGAGCAGAAGCAAGAACAACAGCTGTTTCAAGCTAACTAGAATGCAAATTGCATTGACTAAAGAACGGGTAGAGAAAACCCCTGTGCGAAGAACGGGTACATCAGCTAGTATTTATCTATAATATTATAAAGAAGAGGTGGTTTCTGTCTGTCTGTCTGTCTGATGTTCCGGGTGAACGCAAAAACTACTGAACCGACTGGGCTGAAACGTTACACATAGGTAGATCTTGAACCCATGCAACACATAGGCCTATTCACTTCCTTAAAATCCCCTCGGGCTACGCCCCGTGAACGTACTAAGTTTCAATGTTTACATTTCAGAATAAAGTAAACATACAGAAACTGAAATGCGAACAGCTGTGGATACTTCCATTTGACAGCTTAAAGAGCAGAAGCAAGAACAACTGTTTCAAGCTAACTAAAATGCAAATTGCATTGACCAAAGAACGGGTAGAGAAAACCCCTGTGCGAAGAACGGGTACGTCAGCTAGTAACATTATAAAGAAAAGGTGGTTTTTGTCTGTCTGTCTGATGTTCCGGGTGAACGCAAAAACTACTGAACCGACTGGGTTGAAACTTTACACAAAGGTAGATATTGAACCCATGCAAGGCCTATTCACTTTCCTAAAATCCCCTCGGGCTACGCCCCGTGAATGTCCTAAGTTTCAATGTTTACATTTCAGAATAAAGTAAACATTCAGGAACTGTAATGCCAACAGCTGTGGATACTTTCATTTGACAGCTTAAAGAGCAGAAGCAAGAACAGCTGTTTCAAGCTAACTAAAATGCAAATTGCATTGACTACAGAACAGGTAAAGAAAACCCCAGTGTGAAGAACGGGTGCATCAGCTAGTCTATATATACGAGTGTCATCCAGAAAATAAAGAACGTTTGCTTACTGCACCTAGCGCAGCTCCCCCATCACCGCCATTGCATGTGTGGCAGTCCACTCACCTTCCCACAAAAGTATGAGCCGAGTCTCGTTGCTATGCCGTCACCTGTCTTATTTCTACAGCTATTCAAAATGGAGGTTGCAATCGAAAATCCCGCTAAATATGAAATACGCAGTATTATTCAGTTTCTGAATTTAAAAATGTTCGGGAATATATAATTTTTTTAGAAAAACACCAAAGAAAGTTTATCGTGAAAGTGCAAACAAGTCTTCAAGTCGAATATTCAGGGGAAACAATGATGCAACCAGTTTAATGAAAGAAAATCCATTGTGAACGACGAGGATCGGCGTGGCAGGTCATTGCTCGTTAAAGATGATTTGAAAGAAAGACTTGAAGAAAACAGCTGCTAAAATCTTAGCACATTACATCAATTTAAGATCTTGTTTTTTTGCTCTTTCGCCATTAAATTTTTTTTGGTGTTTTAAAAAAATGTCTAGGTCTGGGCATTTTTTAACTCAGAAACAGAATAACACTGCGTATCTCATATTTGGCGGGATTTTCGTTTACCGCCGCTAATTTAAATCGCTGTAGAAATAAAACGTGTGACCGCACAGCAACGAGACTCGGCTCATACTTTGGTGGGGAGGTGAATGGACTGCCACACTCGGAATTGTGGTGATGGGAGAGCTGCGCTAGGTGCAATAAGAAAACGTTCTTTACTTTTTGGATGGCCCTCGTATATATATGTGTCCATAGGCACAACTTTAATAAAAATGGTCCGATTTTGATTAAATTTGGTACAAACGAGTAAAGCAACATTTATGACTTGGCTTCACCTGGTTGTGGTTTGTAGATATTTCCATTAAAACCTAATATTTTCTGTCCCTTGTTGCAGCAAACCTGAGTACTCAATCCCCATGTTATTCTTATGGAGAAAAATTAAAATTTTATATATGGCTCATTTGGGAATATGTAACTATGAAACTTGATAAAAGTGGCTGTATATGGTATATAAATATATGCATTGGAAAGTTGCTGAGTATGCAGGTTTGCCATGGCCCATTTTTTAAATAGGCCAAGTAGGCCGCTGCCTAGAGCGGCAAATTTCTGGGAGCATATTTTTGTAATTATAAATTTGTCTAAAGATTAGGAGGATTTAAAATATTGTAAGCCTACTTTCAAGAATGCTTTTTATTTGTTTAAACTTTGTAAATCATCTTTAACTTCAAGTAAAACTAACTAGTTTATTTGTTACCCCGAAACAGGAAGACCAAAGGCAGGGAGATCAAAGTATTTAATTTGCTTAGTTGTCTTTGCCAGTCTTGAAGGGCGGCGTCACCACGCTTGTTCACACGGCAATGTTCACCAGCGAGTATTTATCGCGCGAATTAGCGGACAAAAGAAACAAATGGTTCATTGTTTTTTACCCAACAACACTGAATAAAAAGTATGTTAACGAGGCATAAGGTTATTTGGTATATGCTATGTGATTTGAATTGTATTTGGCATTAGTTGTGTAGGTAAAAATCACCAATATGAACATTTCTCATGTTTAAAGAATTGCATAATGACCATCCACTTTGGTGGATTTACCCCACAATTTTCAAATTGCAGATAAAAAAACCAAAATACCGCTAATTCTGCGGTTACTTATTTTTTTTAAATATAATAGTGTAAGGGTATCTTTTTAGGCCCTACAACTTAATCTGGGTTCCACCAGACAGGTAATTTATATTTAATCCCTCACTGGAAACCTTTATGTAGATGAAAAAACTATAAAAGTCTGAATTACTTTAAAATTTATGGAGGATGAACGTAAAATATTACTTTACAAGAAATACATTAGATATCTATTAAAAATTTAATTATTTTGTAGGGAAAAACTATAAAAGTCTGAATTATTTTAAAATTTATGGAGGGTAAACGTAAATATTACTTTACAAGATATAAATAAGACATTAATATTTACTATAATTTCAACCTAACACATCCTAGATGTATAAACAAACTAAGAAAAGTTTCAAAAAAACTAAAATGTTTAGTTTTAAAAATAGTTTGTTTTTTGTAAGTGGTCCATAAAGTCATCTACGTTATAATATCCAATATGTAATAAGAAGATACAAACAATTTTATTTGAATAAATTCCGATTGGTTTCGACTTTAATATAATTTGTTAGTTTATTTATAAACCGACACCTGCATAATGTAAGTAAAATCTCCGGCGCTCGCTGCGATCTCACCAAGAATGGATTGCTTGTGTGAATTGTGGGTCTGCTAGTACGCAGCGGGCTCGCCGCGGTTACGCGACGATTCCTCTCGCTCGTGTGAAGATTGAATGCAACATCTTGTCGATATCTACAGAAACGATCTTGATACATCCCACATGACGATTTTGTCGATGAGTTTAGCAATTTTTAAGCATACTGTGAAGCTACAGTTGAGAAATTCAAAGACTGTTCGTTGGTAGGCATTGTAAATAGATTTATTATTGTAACATTAGATATATGTTATATGTTACATACTATTCTATCATTATATTAGAATGTATACCACATGTGCATTAATTTAAAATTAAGTCAGTGGCAGCGGTCAAGAGCTTAGATCATCATCCTGTTTACACATTCTTATCATGTTTGTCAGTTATTTCCAACACTTTACTGTTTACTACTAATAACTCCTAGAATATTTTGTCACCCTTGACTACTGACACGTATACTTCAATGTTTGTAATAAACAAGCTTTGATAAAAACCACTGTCATGGACCGCCGATACATTATTCTTCCTCCAGACTCATTCGTGTCACTTCCAACTCTCGTGCTCTTAGTAGTTTCTACATTTCTTACAAGTGCTTCTTTCAGTCTTACATCTTAAAACCTACTATTATTTGAACATTCAAAACTCTAATATCGTGTCCTGGTTATTCAAAGCTTGTTTACGCCTTTATTATTTCACATTTTATAAATTTGTGTGTGAAGGCATTAAAGAAGAACAGTTTATTATCAACAGTGACTTATTATTTTCTACCTCAACCAGGACCATGACAGCATTTTAAATTACATGAGGTATCATTAGCTTCAAGGTGTATATCCAAATATAAACAGCACTGAGAATTTTCTTATCAATTCCAGCTGCTAATGTCTCTGATTAGAGGAGGTTTCCTGCCTAAAGAGAGTGAAAAATTATGTAAAATCAACGCTAAGAGAAGATAAATAGCACTTATTGTGGGCCTAGAACACTCTCTCGGCCACTGCCGCACCTTTGCGACAATTGTACTTTGACTTATTTTTTTTTTATCCCTAGTTGGGGTGGAGGGAGCAGCAAGCTTCATACGGCCTGGGGGCGGCACTAAGCTAAAATGGGCCCTGAAGTTTGCTGCGACGGGGTTATTGTGTCTTTTAGCGAATTTCCCCTATAGGGAAGAAGCTATTACCGTAGTCGGCATGATAAGATATAGGCCCGGGACCATTATAACTTTTCGTTTTGAGGTTAAAATACAATTTGTTCGAAAATATATATATATATATATATATATATATATGTGTCCGTGGGTGCAATAACTCTCGTAAAAAAGGTCCGATTTTGACAAAATTTGGTACAAACGTGTAAAGCAGCATTTATGACTTTAACTTTGAAAACCAGACAGATCGCCCTATCCAAAGTGGTATTTTGGGGGGGTTTTGTACCCCAAAAATTGGTTTTTTGAAGTTTTTACATGTAATATTTATTGAAATCAAATGTTAGTTTTCACCATTGGATTCAGCTTTAAGAAACACACAATTTGATGTTTTAATCATTTCTCTACGTCAATTGGTTACAGAGATATTGGAAGTGCTAAACACAGTACTATATCTCGCTTATTTATGAGCGTATACTATCGAAACTTGGTTTACAGCTTCATATGGTTGTGGTCTCTTGTAATTTGCATAAAAAAAGCAATTTTTAAGGATTATTCCCGTAGCAGCAAACCTGCGTACTCAGCCCCATGTTATTCTTACGGAGAATAAGTAAAATGTAATGTCTCCCTTAATTATAAATATAAATTAATAAAAATTGGTATGTGGCTTCACCTAGTTGAGTTATATTGATGTTCACATAAAAACCCATTTTTGTTTGCCTTTTTGCAGCAAACCTGCGTACTCAACCCCCATGTTTTTCTTATGGAGAATAATTAAAATTGTATATATATCGCTTATTTATCAATGAATATTGATGAAACTTACTTACTTACTTAAGGTTAATTTAAGCAATGTAGTGTTGTGTATGTGGCTTAAATTAGTTGAATTATATTTATATTTGCATAAACACCAATTGTTTGTGTTCCTTGTTTCAGTAAACCTACATACTTATCCCCAATGTTATTCTTATGGAGAATAATCAAAATTGTATATATCGCTTATTTATGAATATATTTTTATGCAACTTGGTATGCAGCTTTATGTGGTATTAAGACATATATTGTGCATTGGAAATTCGCTGAGTACGCAGGTTTGCTGCAACGGGGGTATTTTATATGTCTCCTGTGCTACACCTGTTTTATTCTCTTCAGGTAAGCTAGCTGTCCAACCTTTTCCCAACTTTCCAAATTCTCACAGCCTAGAGCTTTCCCAAATAAACCAAATAACTTATTATTATAAAACCGTTTTTTGTTTTGTTTTTGGTTTGTTTTTTAACCATGTTTGGTTTTGATTAAATAATAACATAGTACCTACATTAGCTATTAAAAACCTCTAGTTTCATTAAAATATAAAAAGTACCCAAATAAACCAAATACTAGATTAAATAATAACATAGTACCTACATTAGCTATTAAAACCTCTAGTTTCTTTAAAATATAAAAAGTACTAACTGACGAACTAACCAACAAATAGAATAGAAATACTAAAATAGATCAAATGTAGGCCTAATGAATATCAAGAAAACTTGAGGAAAAATAAGTCTAGTTTTAACTCATCATACTAATTTTAAAGACTTAATTTCAAAGTATTTTTCAAGATAGGCTAGTCAGGCATTAACAGAAAGGTACAAGACATTTTGTTTTCAGTTCTCGTGACACTTTTTACATTCTTCATCAGGTTTTAGTATAGATATTAAATTGTTGTATACTTGTGATAGAAGCCAAAAGAATATTCTACGATAGTCAAGAGTATGAAAAAGTCCCCTCAACAGAAGGGTACAAGACAATTTGTTTTCAGTTTTCGTGACACTTTTTACATTCATCATCAGGTTTTAGTATAAATATTAAATTGTTGTATACTTGTGATAGAAGCCAAAAGAATATTCTACGATAGTCAGAGTATGAAAAAGTCCCCTCAAACTCATTATTGGAGTAGATTTCCCAGACTTTTAAGACTTTTTGCCTATATAGCAGACCTACATTTTTCCCCTTATTTCCCAAATAAGGACATCCTGTCTTTCCATCGTATTCTTTCCTCAACGGTTATTACAAATGAGACCACTTAAGTGTGAAACAGTAAGTAAAGCCAGCTCATATCGGTCATCGAATACAAGGATAAATAAAAATACTATTACTCTGTATTTTGTAATGTATTCAATTGTATACATTTGATAAAACAGTTTTCATTTTACATAAGGAACATTATAATATATAATAGCTGATGAATATTTTTGCAAACCGTGTAACCAATAAATACTCTATGAAATATGTTATGCAAGTCTTACTACATGGAAATGCTTCTGCTCATTTTGTTTTATAAACAAAATTTCAGAAACGATTTACATAAATGCAGACAATATGTTAGTCTTCGGGTGTCAGTAACATTAAACAAACACAACAAGTAGTGGATAACTATAATATATGTACGATAACAAAATTTAACACAATACAGCTTGTAAAACAATAAATTTAAGCTTATTCGTAGCTCGATGTTTAGCAATAATGGAAAACAAACTCACAGGTAATTAATAAAACACAAATGATCTAATATTAAAACGGACAGAACATATGGCTAACAATGTAGTGCCGATAGACTTAAAATACAGTATATAACTATAATTTCGAAACGATAAACTAGACCGAACCCTCAACTTTCCATTTACAACACATTACAAGAATTATGTACAAACACAAAATAAGCCTGAAGAACATGATAAGCCTAATTTGCATTATGTCACTGGGTGGTCTCGCGACCGAACGTCAGTTTGTTTATACACAATAACCAATTTAAAAAGAAGTCATAGAGTACGTGGGGAAGCTTGTGTCGTCTACTTTACACGAGAAGGTGAGAAGAGAAGAGTGGGTTCAAAGTATGTACTTGCCGATGATAATGCCAACAATGACCATAGCGATGGTGGTGATGATCATGAGAGGAGAGTACGCGGAATCATGGGATGCTTGGGCAGGGGAGGAGGGGGGAGTGGGGTAGCTGGCGGCAAAGTGATCCTTGTACTGCGTGGACTGCAGTCTCATCAACTCCTCCTGCAACAAAAAAATCAGGCCAAATATGTAGTGTGTGGACAACACCCACCTTGGTATTCAAATGAGGCAATTAACCTTAATCAATCTAGTATAAACACAAAACGTGAAAACACAAACTCACTAACCGAATGAATCTTGATGCTATCGGCCTGGCTCTGCTTCAATGTGGTAGAGCCTGAACAATAGAAACCTCGCCCAGTAAGGATCCCAGAGTATGACCCGCCTGACAGGTCAGACAGACTTGAGGTGACTATTCCTAGTCATACATCGTAGGCAACAGTTCATGCCTGTGCAAAACTTCAGAAACGATAGCGAGAATATCCAGTTCGGATAAGGCAGTTTGAATATGACTTCACCAATACCAATTTGATCATTCACAGAGGGTTTATTTAAGAAGTATCACACAGCAAAAAGTAATAAAACACTTGCAACGGATGTTTGTAAAATTCACGCTAACAGCCCTCCTTCCATTTTTGTTCTGCTACCGGTACGCACATTCACAGGTTAATTTTCAGCCAAGGGGTATTCAACTGCCAAAAAATATTAAAATAGGCCAAATTACACAAATTGTTGGTTTTTAAGAAATATTAGTTTAGGATTATGTATGGTATTTACATTCTACATGGTGTTATGTTTCTTGAAAAATTAACTAAGTTTGATTCTATACCAAAGAAATCAAACTAAGACTTAAGGACAGCAGGTATTGTATGACGGAGAACAATCCAACACACGCCCACCCTAGGCACACCGTGTATCACTTTCATAACATTAGATGACGACCTACTTAACAAGCAGTTTTAATCCTTCCTCCCAATTGAAAACTATAGCTCGTGTTATAGTAGGAACAAAATCAATCGGCGCTTCAAGGTCACTCTTGAAATTCATTTATATTAAGCATATGATTTATTCTTATTCTGCTGTCTGCATTGTTTGTTTATTAGTGAACCTAACCCATCTAACTGGTGAGTAATCAAACTTAGGCTAAAGTCAAGTAAACATATGCGATCATTGACTGCATGTTCTAGTTTGAAATGTAGCTTTGTATTTTAAAGTTAAAACATGTAAAGTACTTATATTGTAATTATATCTGTTGTAATTATATTGTTGTAACTATGCTGATTTAAGAAAAAAATATGTTACCACTACACTGGTTTGGAGTAAAAAAAATATATTTTGTAATATTTAAGAGTTTTTTTGTAGGCGAACATGTCCTACAAAAACGTGCATATCTCCAAAAGGCACAATGATAATCAAATAAACTTTTTTTTAGGGATCTACATTAATTTTGGTGTCGCCACAAGAAATAAAAAATATGGCATTTTATCTGCTGTTTTTAATAAAACCCAAAAAGTTCATATATAACAATTTTATAACATATAAGAGTACAAAAATGAGTTTCAATAATCTTAAAAATGTTTCAAACTGCTTTAGCCTACAACCATTTAGACTTCTCATTGCCATTGTAAAATGTGTCCCTAGTTTTGTGTATGCCAGGATTGAAAGAGGTCGTAGTTTACACCAATCACCAACAGATTAAACTGCTGTCAACTATTACTTATCCTCTCAAGGAGGGGGCAATAACAACAGTTGGTGTGTCAGGAAGCAAACATAAGTCGATTATCACTTGCATTCTGCGGTGGATATATTTTAAAAGTTAACGTAAATAACTAAAGTAAAAAGTTAACAGTAGCACAATCTGTCGGTGACCCAATCAAACTACTTCAATTTTAAATTCTAGCATACACTAAAAGTGGGACAGCTGGGCCATATGTATGGGATGTCTCCTTCAGTATTTATAGTCAATGCTACAACATATAACAATATAAAGATTTACAATAATGGAAAAATGGGTATTTTATCTGCCTAGGAATTGGAAATACAATTTTTTAAACAAGTAAACTCCACAACCGTAGCAAAAAATTAAACGTGAAACAAATAACTTTAAACGTCAATATTGGACACATAAGTCAATTTAATAGGCTGCTATATAATTTAATCAGTTCTCACTGATTTCAATAAAACCATTTTGCAGAAATTATCACTTATTTTAAAAATAAATTTGGTTTTGTTTCCTTAAATTCTACCAGTTTCATAATGAAAATAAAAATAAACAACTTACTTAATAGTCTGAAATTACTATTTTTCTTTTATTAAAAAGGTTCAGTAAAATTTTTTGAAAGAGTTAAAGACAAATCTTCAACCTGCTGAGGCTACAGTTTTATCTCAGATGATTTAGAACACGATGTTGTTTTTGTTTATGAGACCCAAAAAAGGTTTGCAAGGTTTTTAAATGAAAAGTTTACTCAAGTTATAAGAGTGTACACTATTTCAGTACTGGGTGAGCTGGACAGTATACGAGCTGTAAGAACTTTATAAATCTATG
This sequence comes from Allygus modestus, assembly GCA_963675035.1. NCBI lineage: Eukaryota > Metazoa > Arthropoda > Insecta > Hemiptera > Cicadellidae > Allygus > Allygus modestus. Next base: position 84,737,255 of record OY776114.1, read on the forward strand.
TCACCACCAAAAATATTTTAATTTGAAAGGATGCTGGTTTGCCACAAGTAATGGGAAATCTCCATGTGATGGAATAGGAGGAACAGTTAAATGTCTCCTCACAAGGAAAAGTTTGCAGCTTGACCCTGGTAATACCATTACTGATGTGGCTATAGTTGTAGAGTTTTGCCAATCTAAAGTAGATAAAATATATCTATCAAATTTGGAAATATGTTGAGGAAAAAAATATCCTCTTGCAGGCAACAGCTAGAATCCAGATTTTCACTAACCAAAACAGTACCCAGTACTCGTATTTTTATTGTGTTTCTCCATTGTCGGACAGGGGCGTAGGTACGGGGGGGGATAAGGGGGATATATCCCCCCCTTGTAACTTGGAAAAATTAAAATGTATATCCTCCTGATATACATTATGCTTATGCCTTTTGATTAAAAAGAAATGCTGTTACTGAAAAACAGAACAAATATATGTGCAATATTTCCAAAATATCTTATTTATATACTACGGATATTGTTTGCGTACAATAAATAGTAGCAGATGAACTGCAACGGCACACGGCACGGTATTTGCGCACCACAAGTGGGACAATGACTCACTGAACAGTCTACCCTCACCCCCTAGAAGCCAGTTCGTCAACTAGCGCACCTGACCTTGACCTTGACGTCTAGACAGTCTTAGTGATGTGCTTAACTTACAGTTGCCATATAAGATTTGTAATTTAATTAATTGCAGGGAGACATAAATATTCATACTGATTTTCAGCGTTCTATAACCACAAATAGATATATGTTAAAGTCAACAATATTTCCCAACGAAATAAAGCCAAAGAGTAACAAATAATAGAGGTTAGAGTGAACAAGGAAATAAGGGTTTAGCTTATTTGGCAATCGTTGCATAACGAGTTAACGACGGAGAACAATCCAACACACGCCCATCCTAGGCACAACGTGTAACACTTTCATAACATTAGATGACGACCTACCAAACGACTACTTCTTAACAAGCAGTTTTAATCCTTCCTCCCAATTGAAAACTATAGCTCGTGTTATAGTAGGAACAAAATCAACCGGCGCTTCAAGGTCACTCTTGAATTTATGCCTTTAAGTTCGAAAACCAGCCAGATCGCTCTATCCAAAAGGGTATTTTGGGGGGGTTTTGTACCCCAAAAATGGGTTTTTTGAATTTTGTACATATAATTTTTGAAATTGACAAATTTTAGTTTTTACCATTGGATTAAGCTTAAAAAAACACAAAATTTGGTATTTTGATCATTCCTCTACGTCAATTTGTTCCCGAGATATTGAAAGTGCTAAACACAGTACGTTGTCTAATGTTATTCTTATGGAGGAAAAGAAAAAATTTTTATCTTGCCTATTTATGTATGTATACTGATAAAAATTGGTATACGGCTTCATCTGGTGGTCTATTGATATTTGCTCAAGATAATAATTTTTTGCCAAAGGCTCCCGTAGCAGCAAACCTGCATACTCAGCCCCATGTTATTCTTATGGATAATAGCTAAATGCTATGTCTCCCTTAATTATAAACATAAATGAATAAAAACTGGTATATGACTTCACCTAGTTGAGTTATATAGATATTAGCATAAAAACCCATTATTGGTGTTCCTTGATGCAGCAAACCTGCGTACTCAGCCCCAATGTTATTCTTATGGAGAATAATTAAAATTGTATATATCAGATATTTGTAGAGATGTGCGAGTACTCGAAATTTCGAGTTCGAGCCGAGTTCAGCTCTGAAACTCGAGGTTTTACTGAAACTCAAATGTTTCGAGCGAGTTTACTCCCGCCGTTTACCCGCGCTACCACGGGTCATCCGCAGCCGCGCGTCGTCTGTAAATTCAAATTGAGTGTCAACGCATTTGAGGTATTAAGAGTTGTGATGTGGATTTTAGTGTTTTATTAATAAATAAGTAAGTTGTGGCTTATAAATTTGTGTTAGCCTACTCTTACACCAAAATGGAGGATATACCACGACCTTCAGACTGAGTTGCATGAACACTGCCTGTATAGTCATAGTCCACTTTTAGGTTAATCTAACCTTGTAATATTTTAAAGTAAAATATCAAAAACACATCTGTAATGAAATCTAATAGGTAAGCATAAGAAGTTTATGCTTGTTTTTTGTTCCATAATAATTGAAATTGAGTCAATCCATTAATTTTAGGCTCAACTATTGTCCTTTGGCATTGAGCTGTTGTTAAAGACAAGTGATTTGTTTTGGCCTTGTTTAAGTTTCATTAATGATTTTTTAAATAATTTTTAATATTTTAAAACTATTTAAGACATGGCTTCAATTTTATCAATTGATTTGCCAGGCACTTTCAAACGTAGTATCTTCATGTTTTTACTAACCGATTGTTCTTACTAAGACTATTAGTGTTAAAATTAATGCTAAGATATGTTAGTAAATATATTTTTGTGGTAAGTAGGTTAATGTTTTACCATGTAATAGGCCTTTTAAATATTAGAATAACGTTTATTTTAACTTATAGGCCTAAATGTAATTTTATTTTCTCCATTCGTTGAAAGATGTAGCTTAGGCCTAAACATAATATACAAAACATAGGATAAATAAAAAAAAGGAAATAAAATAAAATACCCCCGTCGCAGCAAACCTGCGTACTCAGCGAATTTCAAATGCAAAATATTTGTCTTAATACCACATAAAGCCGCATACCAAGTTTCATAAAAATATATTCACATATAAGCGATTTTAATTATTATCCATAAGAATAACATTGGTAATGAGTACGTAGGTTTGCTGAAACAAGGAACATAAACAATTGGTTTTCATGCAAATATAAATATAATTTAACTAGGCGAAGCCACGTACCAAGTTTCATCAATATTCAATCATAAATAAGCGCCATATAACATTTTAGTTATTCTCTATAAGAATAACATGGGGGCTGAGTAAGCAGGTTTACTGCAACGAGGAACAAAAAAATTGGGTTTTTATGCAATTATCAATATAACTCAACCAAGTGAAGCTACATACTAAGTTTTATTAATTTATTTTCATAATTAAGGGGGGAGTCATTACATTTTACTTATTCTCCATAAGAATAACATGGGGGCTGTGTATGCAGGTTTGCTGCTATGGGAATAATCAACAAAAAATCAATTTTTTGTGCAAATATCAATATATCAGTACTACGTGAAGCCACATACCAAGTTTCATCAACATACATTCATAAATAATCGAGATATCAAATTTTATTTATTCTCCATAAGGATAACATTGGACAACGTACTGTGTTTAGCACTTTGAATATCTCAGCAACGGATGGGCGTAGAATCACAATTTAAACACCAAAATGATCGTTTTGTGGAACTGAACAGATTGGTAAAAGCAAATGTGAAGTTTACATTAAAATAAACTGAGGAAAAGCCAAAAACCTTTTTCCCATAAGATTAACATGGGCAATTTTATGAGCAGGTTTTTTTGGATTTTCTCCGCAACCACTTAACCTAGGTTAATAATTCAAAATACTATATTATTTGTTTTGTTAAGCTCTATAACATAGTCAAAACCAAAATTAAGTTGTTCAAAAATTTTAGGGTAAAAAATGCAAAAAACTGATTTTTGAAAAATTTAAAACCCCCATAAACCCCCCTTCCCATGGTCCGATTTTTTATATATATATATATATATATATATATATAAATATATATATATATATATATATATAATATATATATATATAATATATATATATATATATATATATATATATATATATATATATATATATATATATATATATATATATATATATATATATATATATATATATATATATATATATATATATATATATATATATATATTAAATTAAATTCACATAGAAGGGCTACTATATGATAGATGAAAAATAAGTAACATGAGTACCCTGGAGAAAACATTTTAATTAATTAACACAACATGTTTCGACTTATAAAAGCCATGATCACGTGCTGATTTGCTAAATACATAACCTTATTTTCATTATCAATCACAAAATGTAAATAAATAAAATTTGATAACAGACAGCTGATTGCGATCTCTACTGGTGTAAGTGTTATATGTATGGTAAAGGCTGGACCATAGTTCTTACCACCATGTTTAACAAATAACATGCATTTTAATGTGGAAAAACATGTTTTTTGTTGATAACTCGAAAACCAAAATAGATACGCATAAGGTTTAAATTTGAAAGTTTCTTAGAATTGCAATACCTTTAAAATGATATGCTATTTGACATATGGTGCTATTTGAAATTTTTGAGTTTTGGCTATGTACATATTTTCAAAAACTGATATTTTTTAAACTTGTTGTTTTTGAGATAATATTGAAGTGTTGCATATCAAAATAAAGCTTAGCTCATAAGGAATGCGATATTTGAATCAGAATCAAGATATCTGCATTTTTAAGAAAAATACAGGGTATTCAAAAAAATACTAATTTTTTCACAAAAACAGCCGCCATTTTGAAATGAATCAATAATAATCAAAATCCGATTCCGCCAAATGGTTTGGATTGAAAAGAGCTTTAATTTGATGAATAACATGATATACGTTTGTATTTGATATTTCGTAGATTCGGACTAGTGACCCTCAGTTTCTGGTACACCCTGTATTTAAAAATCGTTAAAAATATTTTTACGTTATTCCTTGGGGTTGGTTTAGTGGGAAATAATTTTATTTCATCATCGTAGGACCAACGGTTTGTCTGAAATCAATACTGGACAACTTATGAGATTCACCCTGTATATATATATATATATATATATACATATATATAAATTTGAACGAATAGTGTTTTTGTCATCTGGGGACCTCAAAACAAAAAATTATCATGGTCTCGGGCTTAAGTCTTACTATGAGACCTACGGTAATAGCTTCTTCCCTATAGGGGAAATTCGCTAAAACTGAGATTATTTTTTAATGAAACTGTTAATTAATACCATATAGGTTAAAACAACCTTAATATTAAAAGTATTTGACCTTCATGGCAAAATGTTATGCAATTACTATAGTACGATATATTTTCATATAAATGTACTTATCTTTTTCCAATGAAGCAGGAATCCATTTATTTTATACTTACTATTGTTTTTTTTAGGGCATAGTGACTAGAAAAATATATTTTAATAACAACATTTATAAATGGAACCCTATTCACTGTTTTGATCCAATTCAACTCTACCTATGTTTTTTTTTATTTGTATACTCGACTCGAACTTGAGATTCGGATCTTTTGCCATTTACTCGACTCGAACTCGACTTAAAAAACCTGTACTCGCACATCTCTACATATTTGTGAATATATTTTTATGAAAATTGGTAAGTGGCTTTATGAAGTATTAAGACATTTATATCTCCATTGGAAATTCGCTGAGTATGCAGGTTTGCTGCAACGGGGATATTTTTAAAATATGTAATAATTTCTGTAAAACTGTTTTATTGAAATCACTAAACTGGATAAAAAATATAGCCTAGTATCTTATTAAATAGACTTTTAATGTGTCTCATATTGACGTTTCAAGTTATTTGTTTCACCTTTTTTTTGTACGTCGTAGAGTTTACTTATTTAATAAATTTTTCTCTAGGCAAATAAAATACCCATTTTTTTAATTATTGTGATTCTTTATGTTGTTATAATATATGATATAGGCTGAAGCAGTTTGAGTCATTTTTTAAGGTTATTGAAACTCATTTGTACTCGTATATGTTATAAAATTGTTATATACAAAGTTAAAAGCAGCAGATAAAATGCCAATTTTTGTTGTTTCTTGTGGTGATGGCAAATTTAATATAGATCACTTAAAAAAGTTTACTTGATTATCACTGTGCCTTTTAGAGTTATGCTCCTTTCTATACGACATGTTTGCATAAAATACTACAAACTCTTAAAATATTACAAAATATATTTTTTGTTGCCCACACAAGTGACCATGAAGTGGTAACTGATTTTTTCTGAAATCGGCACAGTTTACTTAACAATACTGATTTTTTTCATAGGACTATCATTACAAATGGCTGTGTTAGGAATTCTTTTCATTGAGAGTACACGTTCATCTCGAGGTCTCGGAAGCAGCAAAAACGCATATTTTATTAATATTTAAAGTGCCTATAAAACAAAAACTATTAGAGATAAAGAGATCAAATTTAGTATTTTTTCATATCTTTGTGTATAGATGAAAATCCCAAAATTTCATCAAAATCTGAGATGGTAGGTGTCAAATAATATTTTTTCTGGACGATTTGATTTGATGTGGAATGACCCGATTGTCAGCTTGTGTGATCTGGCAAAAGAATAAAAGTCGGGATTTCTTTTTACTCGCTGGTGACCGTAACAACTTGTCACCATAAGCGCTTGTAACTGAACTGATATAAAAACTTGTTTTAGTAAAATACCTTAAGCTGCAAGTTTTCTTGTCTCAGGGAGCTTTCCTCTTCCCTCAGATGTTTCACTTCTTTTGCCGCTTTTACCAACTCCCCATCATGAGTTACACTGGGCTGTAAATGAACAACCTACTTTACTAAAGGTTATTAAAGATTCTCACATGAGAAAACCTTTGAAGTAAAAAATGTAGCCTAAATTGAGAATCGTAAAAAGGTCCAACATAAATTTATATAGTTAATAGACAATTTTAACTGTAGGTTGAGCTGAGGCTACTACAAACTAGCTTAAATTTGTCTTAGACAGGATCATTAAGTCAAAATTAGTTTAGTGACAGTTTCTCAGTTGGACAGACATTATAATGATATATGTACTCACAAATTTGACTTTGTTGGGTAATAAGATTAATAATATTTCAGTCTTGTTACTAATAATTCTGTTGAAGAATTGACTTTAGGTCTTTTTACGGAGTTATTCGCTCTTGGTAACAGAAAGCTTACTGGTAAGGGTGCTGATGTCATTGATTTAACAATGCAATTGAATATTGAACTCATACTAATTACTTCTGCTATACCAAAATAGTACCACAATTTATTAGTCGTAACTTGATTCTGCACACGGCCACTACCAGCACCTCTTTCGTCAGCCAGAAGTTGGGGCGGGAGCAGCAGTTCCTTCCTCTCAAATGTTCATGCGCTGTAGCCTACGGGAGTTTACTTCTAAGCTATCACTAACTTTTGGGATATTGAATGAGTTAAAAAGTTAATTTATAAAACGTAAGCATATCGTTCATATAAGAATTTAATCATACAACTTATCAGGCTACATAAATGGAAAACACAAATTGAAAATGAGTCAGAAACTCCTTCTGTGATGGTCTGTTTCAAGCAAATCCCTGCATTTTAAAAATATTTGTATGGGGCCTTAAGTAAGTTAACAAAATTTAGGTTTCGCTCTTTCTTCAGGAATACACTTCGGCAGACAAAACATTCTTGGCGGTGTGCAATATATACCATACTGTTAACAGCACTGATAATGTATACATTAGCAATATATGGATCACTCTGGGTGCTAATACAAAAACTGCTACGCTTACCTCTTAATGACCGATAAATCCATTGGATGGGGATGTTTTTAAACTCATGGGTTTGAGGTGCAATGTTTTTATGGGTTGGCGATATAACTACAGCCTATAATACACAATACATCTATCTGGCGAGACAGCTCAATGTTATTATCAGGGCCATTTAACTCAATGTTATTATCAGGGGCATTTATTTTTTGGGTATTTATTATTTTATTATCACTTGAAGATATTAATGTAGGAGTGTGCAATGCATTGAAAAGCATCACAATTTTGTTTTGATTCGATTCTGTAGTAATCGAAATAGCAATGCATCGAAAGTGTTAGATGCTTTCCTAAGCAGCAAAGTTTGTACCATGGAGGTAGTATAGATGGAGCGGTCACGGCGGACGGATAGTGAAGCCACACCACGCCACCGGGGCCGTGCGCCGAAATACCTGATTACCTGATCGAGCACAAAAAATAAATAGTTTGGTGTGTTTGGCAAGGAAAGAAAATAAAGTGAGCGCGGGTTGAAAGATTGATATAATAATTCTTCTAGTTTATTATGACTAGTATAACACTCTTACCATTTGTTTATGGTTAAATTTGGTATTAAAGGTTCAAGGTTCATCAGTTAATAACGGGGGGGGGGGGGGGGGGATCGTTAGATTATTTTTTATTTGAATCCAAATTTTTTGGTCATGAACCTATTTAAAGTCAGCTTGGGTTGAGTTTCCTATAGATCTTCTGAGTAATTATTACTTGTATTAAACATAAACCACTCAGACATGGTTAATATCAGTTACTACCTGATCGAGCACTAAATTATGCACATGAATAAGAGTTTTTCTGTGTATCAACACATTTGATTGGCAAGGAAACTAATTAAAGAGAGCATGTGTTTAAAGAGTTTTATAATTGCTCTAAGTCTATCATTACATTTAGAAAACATATACCCCTCAAATATGGTTAAATTTGGTATTAAGTTTCAGCACTTAATAGGGGGGAAAAAACCTTTAGTTTGTTTGGTTAAAAATCTATTATATAGGCTAGGAGCTAATTTAAAGGAACTTCGGGTTCAAACATTTATATAACTGTTCTTAGTTATAATTTTTTTATTAAAAAAGTAACACCAAAACATGATTAAAATTGGAATTAAAAGTTTAAGCAGTTGGTTCTCAACATGAATTGGTAGTTTTTGTTGTTGTTGCCATTATCACTTTATATTGGGCAGTAACCTAATTCACGTGAGCACGGGTTGAGTGTTTTTAAAATAAATTTTGTATTATTATAATTATTACTTAATAAATACCAATCTAATATGCTTAAATTTGGTATTAAAAAATTCGAGCAACTCATAGGAACACAAACAACTAATTTTGCCCAAAAACTAATTAGCTTTGCGTGAATTCTAATTCAACTAAGCCATGATGCATTTTTTCCTATCATTCCCATGCTAAACGGGAGCGCTTTTGCTATCTTATTGACTCGATTGCCATCTTATCACCAGTTGCGAGGGGGCGTGCCTGGCTTCATCGGCCCTAATGTTAAAGCATTGGCATGTCCTCTCCAGTAATACAACCTCCATGGTTTGTACTGAATTTGTCTGAGAGTTGTTGAAAGGAATAAGTTATATTCTAGAGATGTGTGAGTACTCGAAATTTCGAGTTCGAGCCGAGTTCGGCTCTGGAACTCGAGGTTTTACTGAAACTCAAAGGTTTCGAGCGAGTTTACTCCCGCCGTTTATCCGCGCTACCACGGGTCGTCCACGGCCGCGCGTCTTCTGTAAATTCAAATTGAGGGTCCAACGCATTTGAGGTGTTAAGAGTTGTGAAGTGGATTTTAGTGTTTTATTAATAAATAAGTAAGTTGTGGCTTATACATTTGTGTTAGCCTACTCTTTATACCAAAATGGGAGAATTTACCAGGACCTTCAGATTGAGTTGTATGAACACTGCCTGTATAGTCCACTTTTGGGTTAACCTAACCTTGTAATTTTTTAAAGTAAAATATCAAAAACAAATCTGTAATGAAATCTAATAGCTAAGCATAAGAAATTTGTACTTGTTTTTTGTTCCATAATAATTGAAATTGAGTCAATCCATTAATTTTAGGCTCAACTATTGTCCTTTGGCATTGAGCTGTTTTAATACATTGCACTTACAATTTTATGGCCAAGTGATTTGTTTTGGCCTTGTTTAAGTTTCATTAATGATTTTGTTAATAATTTGTAATATTTTTAAACTCTATTTAAGACATGGCTTCAATTTTATTAATTGATTTGCCAGGCACTTTGAAACATAGTGTCTTCATGTTTTTACTAACAGATTATTCTTATTAGGACTATTAGTGTTAAAATTAATGCTAAGATCTGTAAGTAAATATACTTTGTGTGCTAAGTAAGTGGGTTAATGTTTTACCATGTAATAGGCCTTTTAAGTATTAAAATAAAGTTTATTTTAACTTATAGGCCTGAATGTAATTTTATTTTCCCCATTCGTAGAAAGATGTAGCTTAGGCCTAAACATAATATACAAAACATTGGATAAATAACAAAGAGGAAATAATATAAAAACTGAGATTATTTTTTAATGAAACTGTTAATTAATACTATATAGGTTATAACAACCTTAATACCAAAAGATTAAAAGTATTTGACCTTCATGGCAAAATGTTATGCAATAACTTTGGTATGATTTATTTTCAGATAAATGTACTTATCTTTTTCTAATGAAGCAGGAATCCATTTATTTAACTTACTATTGTTATTTTCAGGGCATAGTGACTAGAAAAGTATATTTTAATAACAACATTTATAAATAGAACCCTATACACTGTTTTGATCCAATTAAACTCGACCTATGTGCTTTTTTTTATTTGTATACTTGACTCGAACTCGAGATTCAAATCTTTTGCCATTTACTCGACTCGACTTAAAAAACCTGTACTCGTACATCTCTAGTATATTCTAATGTTTGAGATTTCATCGAATCCCCATTTTCCAAAAGTATTGTTTAAAAATGTGTTTTAGATACAGCAGCTAGCACATAACAAAGTTTATAACACGGTTTACATGAAAACAAAGAGCTGCAGCAGACAATGATGACGACAATGACAATGACAGATACAAAGCAGTAATGGCAATCACATCTCTTTGGAAAAGTAGTTCCACTATCACGTTGTTAAATCATAAATTTGATGGTTTTTTATATTTAACCCTTTGAGTGGCGCGGTGTCATGGCCGTTTCTTATGCATGAAGTGCCGGGCTAATTTCAATGGAAAATGTAGTAGTTTATATAAAATTGTAGAGGCATCCATGTAATTTTTTATTTATTTTGTGCATAAATCAATTCTCTATGAAGTAGTATAAGGTAACTCCAATTACAAAATAAATTGTGATTAAAAATATACTTTGTTATATACAAAAATTAAAGATTTGTTTTTTTCCCAAATTTGACTTGCATAAATTATCCTAAACAATTTTTTTTTCAACCCAATACTCGGAAAGAGCAGGAAATTCTGATGAAAACTGATATATAAATCTTCAATATAAGTTAAAAAAAGTTTGCAAACAAATTAAATAAAAATATGTTACAATTCCAAAAAGGCCCTAGGCCTAGGCTATGTGGCTACTAAGCAACATCAAAGTAGAATTTTGTAATATAAACAAATATTATTTTTTAGTTTGTTGTCAGTATACATGTTTATTATTACTAGTATATAAGCATTAGGCCTACCAAGGTAAATTAAATACACAATATAACTAGAAAACAAAAGACGTACGTGTACCTTTTATTTTCACCAAAACTTACGTGTCTACAACAATGACAATGTTTTCAAGTTCAATAATTCCCGAAGGTTGCTCAAGTTGTTTACATCTATCCTGCCACTCATTTTTGTTCCATAAGTAAATAGGAAGTAAAATCCACTAGACACAACTTCAATATTAATGTTTAATATGAGTGATATTAACGTAATAACGTGATATTATTACGTCGTTTGCCGGTATAACCTTAAACAACAACAAACACAGCTGACATCTACGACAAAGATGACTAAAATAGCGTCTGCTAACAGACCAAAGGCAACGAAATTGCTATAGAACTGATAGCTGGAAGCTTCTGGATAAAACCAAGATACTTTGGAAGCCAGTACCTTGTTTTGATATGAAGTAATATGTAAAATACCGAGAGTCGCTGTCAGCGACGCTCGGCACTTTATGCGTAATGCATCGCGTCGCTGTGTGCCATGCCGCGGCACTCAAAGGGTTAAAGGAGAGTTAATTTTTCTTCAGAAACTTAGATCGATAATCGTTTGTAACACTTTATAACACGTTTGTAACGATGTAATTGAAGTAAATATAAAGTTTGGTATTCCTCTGCATTAAAACAATGACGGACCACAATGGAAAATATCTGATTTATTTAGTTGTCACTACACACTTCACTACGCAGTGATATTACCTGGTATGATATCAGTGTTGCCAGACGAACTATATTTGTACCAAAGTCCACTGTGATATCGTACATTGTAACGAATACACTATTGTTGTTTACTACTAAATACTAGTTTAAATTAGTATCAAATTAGTGATAGTGAGTTATTTGAATAACGTCATAGGGTCATCTAAACAATAAGTTACTCTGACCATGGTTTTGTCAAAGCAATAATCTTTAAAACCTAACAGAAGTACATGATTCATATAGGCCTATTGTTTTAGTTTACTGCGAATTTGTATGTTTAATATTAATTTACGGTTATTGTATACTTTATCAACAATCCCTGATGCCCATTCTATTTGTTATCTCAAACAAAACAAAATAATATCGCTAAAATGATTTAAAAGGACACGTTATTCAACTCGCGGCTATGGGCTTTGTGCCGGCAGTGACTACTCTGCTCTGTGAGATAGCGGCATTGCCAGTTCAAACGCCTGGGCCTTCTTTAAAGGCGGCTATGGCAATACTCTGATCACTGCACTTAGCACTGCTAGTTATAGTCTTTGTGTATGTTTAACACGTTCGCTACCAAGCGTCATGTATGTGTGGCGCATGGGGGCTCATAGTGGACCAATTGAAACTTATAGTATTAGTATAACCCAATGCAAATATGAATAAACATACCCCCAGATCAAATATTTTTTTAAAGTTTTTAAGTTAATTATACTCAAACACAAATAAAAAATCCCTAACTCACTTTAAAAGTAACAGTTGCGCATATTTGTGGATGTTTTACAGGTTGGCCAACCCTCCTCTGGAGTCAAAATAAAAGTCCCACGCTCGGACCAAGCGACATATATATGTGACAGACATCCCTCCTCTAGCCCGATATGCAGTTATGCGCTAACGATCTAATTACACTAACTGGCAGCCAAAGCCTATTTTATAACAATAAGCACAAGTCACAAATACCTGACGTCGGACTATGTTTGGGTCCCGTACGTCACATGTCTGATGTCGGTCTATAGCGAAAAACAGAGTGTCAAAAATATGTGATCTTGGTCAATACTGAAAGTCCAATTTTTGAGTCGATAGCAAACATGTTAATATATGTAATTTTATCGTATTACAAGAAACAGCTTACTGACTCTTTTAATGTACTTTTCTGGTTATGAACACAATTTTATATATTCTGAAAGAACAATATGCTGCAAACAAAATAATCATTCCATTTTTGGCAGTTTTACATGTATTTTTTATTTAAGGTAGACATTTTGTCATGCTTTATGCCTTTCTATTACGAATTTCAAAAAACATCATGAATGGGCAAGTTTAGAAGAGGACTTTCAGCACAAGGTCTGTTTGCCAATACCCCATGACCTACGTCGAAGTGCTGCTCTCGCACCAGATGGTAAAACCGTAACCTATTTAAAGGAGTAGCAAATCTTATTGATAAACTTGACCAAGGACCAGACCCTCAGGCCGTAGACCTCCTCCCAATGAACCCTCAGTTGGTTGCGAGTTTATTGGTCGGCCCTGGTTTTTAGACTGACTGAACAGATAACTGACTTTTATGACTAAGCTTATGAGTACCGAGTCGCCGACCCGCTTTGTCTTCTCTTCCACGCCACTGCCTGTCTCCTGGCTTGTGGTGCTGGTGGCGTTCTCTTCCACTGGCATCTCAAACACGCATTTGAGCTTCGAGTCCATCAGGTTCTCTGGAGTCACCTCCTTCCACTGTGGAAAACCAATGATGAGTGTAGGACACAAGCACTGATCACTGGTTTGAAACTTTAGTTTGTGTGCAGACTGGTATAGGGAGGATTGGATGGGATCAGTCAGTGGGATGGAGATCAAGAACCACTGGAAAGGTTATTTCGGGTTCCCACCAAAAATTGTGACAGCCTAACAATTTATTTTTATTCACAGTTTTTTCTATATAGGTCCTACTTATTATATCAGCTTAAAAATAAAATCTTTTGATATTTTTTGAGTAAATTTTATTTTATTTCTTATGAATTTATGCAACCAAACTGCAACTTGGCACTAGGGGTGTGCGATGCATCAAAAAGCATTGAAATTTCGATTCGATTCGATTCGATGCATCGAATCGTCGATTCGATGCGGAAGTAATCGAAAGAGCGATGCATCGAAAGTGTTCGATGCTATCCTAATCGGCAAAGTTCGTACCGGCTGTCTCACAGTCGTAGAAATAAATAAATAAAGTATATTCTAATGTTTGCGTTTTAATTTAATCCCTATTTTCCAGATGTATCCTTTAAGATATGTTTTAGATATAGCAGCTAGCACATAACACAGTTTATAACGTGGTTTGATTTAAAACAAATCGGCAGCAGACGATTAAATGACGACGATGACGCAACGACAGCTGCAAAGTAGTGATATGAGAATCGAATAGTATTCGAATACAGCCCAAGTATTCATGTATTCGAATACTTCAATATTGTATTCGAATTCGAATTCACTTGAAAGTTGGCGCAAAGTATTCACTTTACGAAAAAAATCATTAGGACTCATTTATGTTAAAATTGCTGTAAATTGCATTTAATTTAATTTAGTTCATTAAATCTGGATAAATAACTACTAAACTCTAATTATAAGAACAGTTTCTGTTGCCAGCAAATGAGGGTGGTTTCGTTTCAAGTGCATCGTCGTGTTGCTATGGTATTTAAATTTTTTCTTGCAACTTTTACACATCACAAACTCTATCAACTTGATTAAAATGTTCCGACACAGGAGACCTTTTGGGAGGCATATTGCACAGTTAATCACAAAAGGCTACCAATAGTTAATTAAAATAATAAAATTGAAATACAATAACTATATCACATAAACTTTCACTAATGAGTAGGCCTACACAAAAAACTAAACTGTTTTGCACAAAAAACTAGATGCAATACCGCGATCACCGCAGCCGTCCGCGGACTATTTTGACATTTGAAAACAAACAACAGGGTGCGGGGAAGGGTGGGGAAGACAAGTCTAGACATGAATTCCAAGAATCCGCCGCGCCGTTCCGCCACCGCCAGTTATCCAGCCGGCCGGCGCAGCGTTTAGTACCGGAAGTATTCGAGTTCAAGTATCCGAATACGTATTCGAATACAGGGGTGTATTCGATTCGGCAGTATTCGATTCATTAAAGTATTCGATTCTCCCATCACTACTGCAAAGCAGTAATGGTAATCACATCTCTTCGGAAAAGTAGTTCCACTATTACGTTGTTAAAACATTAATTTGTTGGGGATTTTATAATTGAAGGAGAGTTATTTTTTCAGAAACTAAGATTGATAACCGGTTGTAACACTTTCGATATAATTGAAGTTAATATTAAGTTTGATATTCCTACGCGTTAAACAATGGCGGACCACGGAGGAATATTTTTGATTTAGAAGTCTTTATTACGCACTGATGTTACCTGATACGATATTCAGTGTTGCCAGATGTACGATATTTGTACCATAAGTCCTCTTATGATATCGTTAATTGCACCAAATATAGGCCTACTATTGTTGTTTACTATTAAATACTAGATTAAATTAGTATTTTCGTAGTTTTTTAATACGTAAAATTGTGATAGTGAGTTATTTGAATAAAGTTTTAGGGTGGGTACAATAGTATTGTGTCAAAATACGGTGGTTTTACTGGCATGGTAGTAGTGTTTCCACTTGAGGGATTTTTATCCCATATATGGGATATTTTGGAAATCGGCTTTACGTCTGCTAGTTTGCTTACGACCTTACGACCAGACCACCTTAGCAGAGCACTTCTAATCTAGTGGATTTTCTTGTCGCACTGGCAGTTGCGGGGTTTTCAAATTCCCACGTTGTTTGTATAAATATATATGTTGTATGTTTTTGTATAAATACTTACAAGATTTATACAAAACAAGCTGTTATACTTTAATATTGTTTGGTTATTATATGAATATTTCACCACTAGTTGTGCTTAATCAAATTTCCTCAATAAAGATAAAACCTCAGTATCAAGTATTTGAAATTATTTTTCTTGTCATGGTTTGGTCTAATTTTTATTTAGTTAGTCAACAAACGTCAACAGTTCATGGTTATTTCAGGATATTAAGGTTATGAGGAAATAAAATCAGAAAATTATAACTAGACTTTGGCCAAGAAGGTAGATTACCCATGTTGGTAATAAACATTGGTGTATAGGCTGAGTTTTAATCACTGAAACATGTCGCATTGAATCGAATCGAATTGCATCGATTCAAATCGAAATTCTTTGAATCGCATCGTTGCATCGAATCGACATAAAATCGCTGCATCGCACAACCCTACTTGGCACTGCATATAATTTGTGAACGTTTTATAACCTTCAGGTACAGAACAACGAGGTCCTCTTTTATTTAAATTTAGTAGATTGGTTGTTTCAAATCGTCAAGGTTCTTATTTATAATGTTTATAATTTAGTTGTTTCAGAAAGCCAAGATACAAAAAGTAAAGGTTGTATAAATTAGATGAAAAACAACTAGTGTCAAAACGTCAAGTTTCACAACGTCCAGATCAGTAACTCGCTCGCTTTCAGTCCACTTGTATTTGTATTTACAAGTAGTCTGAAAGGAGTGGATCCAGATTTGATTTGGAGTGAAATCGAATTTAGCATTTATGATTTTAACAAATACTAACTTGACATTTTGAACCTATACATTTTGAAACACCTCCGTTTTCAAATAATACCTTTACGTTTTGAAACTGGAGGTTTTGAAAACGGTTTTATTTTTCATTTAAAATAACTGAGACTTGAAATTATGAAACTTTACGTTATGTACCGTGACGTAGCGAAACGGTAATCTCATCTGGTTGTAACTTATGGAGTTGAGTAAAAAGAGTTACAGGCATGCCATTTTAAGACAAATGGAATTTTCAAGATTAAATAATTAGATTTAAATTTGCTAGGACCCTAGAGGGAGAATTAGGAAACCCTAAGTATTCAATGCGATATGCACATAGCTTAAATGACAAATTTAGGACAGAGTTATTAATTATTTAATTTTCTTCCTACTTTTTTCCTGAATAGGCTGGTTTGATTTTACTGGGGTATTACTAATACTAAGATACATATGTATTAATATGCGAGATTACACCAGTTGTAGATGGCCATTGATTTTACCGCTTCAAGTAACATGATCTTTTTTGTCACACAGTTATCCAGTTATTAATGTCTTACAATAGAGAATTTGGAGGTTGTTCTTAGCCGATATTAGGCTGCTGAGAAATTCAGTATGTGTGTAGTAAGGCAACTCAGGATCTCAGTCAACAGAAGACCCACTTCTTTGAGATGAAAAATTAACTTTATTCTACACAAATTTGTTAGCAAAATTAAGTCTGAATACTGCAAAACTTGTATCCTTTTTACTACCCACATGAAAACCAGTGCAAAACAAACTTTGGTTCTCTATAAAACCATTTAACTTAAGAGGGCAAGTCATAATTGTAATCTATACATTTTTCAGTAGACCTAGTTTTTTGAGGACGAATACAAATAATGTTACTGATACTCTAAAATTTAAAAAAAATTATAACTCTATATTAAAAAAAATAATATCCTGTGAAAAACATCCAAAATTGTCCGGATGAGACTGATTGACAATGATTTGTAAGACCAAATCAGAACTTACTAACTTGTACCATTTGTTTGTATATTTGTTGTTTGTGTATTTGTTTGTACTGGTAATCAGTTTACTACATGAGAGTTCAAAGTATGTGCAATTCTATCTTCAAATCAAGACACTCTTTATTAGATCATGGAAATGTAATATAATCTATTCTTGTTACATGTTGAAGTACACATATAATGTAATAAATTATTCTTTTAATTTTTCGTTTCCTTTTTTATTGAGTCTAAGGAATTAAATCCATAAGATCAGTAACTGCAATGGGCAGACATTCTGCAAGATAGGCCTACTACATTGACGTCTTCACTAAGTGGCTATCTACTCTCATATTTACTAAAACTGAAGCATGTAAGAAGTTATGTAACAGGTCATTGTGTTGATTCTACAACGGTATAAATCCCATTAGCACCACCCTTCTCTCCGCTCGGTAAACTTACCAACTGGTCTAAATTTATTTCCCCTTCAGGTGCGATCATCGTTTGAACCATGAATTTGTGTTTGTTTTTTTCAGTTGGATCAAACTCAAATGGCTGCAAACTCACTGGAAAAAACACATTCACTTAATGTTTAGTTAGTTTTTTTTTAATATAACATTTCACTAAGTTATTATACGTAAGTATTTTGCTATTTAAAAAAGTTTCAGTAAAAACATGTTTTTTATTTTAGTGTCCGTTTTGTTTCTAAATTGTTTTAAATTATTGAAATACTGAGCACCAAAAAATTAGTAAGCTGCATCAACATGATATAGGCTAGTGATATTTGTTAATGGGGGGGAAAATCTTATTAAAAGAATATCTGCAAATCAGTAAAAAATTACCCTGTAGGTAAAAATCTCAACTAAAATATGTGTTTAAATTATTTGCAAAATGTAATCCTTATAAGGTATATTCCAAATGTACTCTTCGGCGATACTTATTTATTACATCATACAACATCTATTATAGAGATTATTTTCCCTTAGAGGGATGAGTTGTCAATTTTCCTTATATTACAATACAAAACAATACATTCAATGGTCAAACAAAATAGGCCCTACTAATAACAGTACTACTATTAAAACATATCTCACCAGTTACAAAATAAAGCTACAAGCAAAAATGAAATATCAAAAATTGAGGCTGTTAAAGAATCAATTGACACTATAAAAGTACTTTGTTAGCCTAATTAATATTTGTTCACTTCTGCTTTAAGTATTGTCATATTACAAATGTTTCTGGTATTGGGGGGGGGGGGGGTGTATTAAAACTTTGCTACTTGTTTGTAGGCCTAGAACTGATTTTCCAAAGTATGTTGACTTGTGTGCTGGTATTTGTATTAAGTGTTTATGTTTAGTAACATATTGCTTATTTATATTCACATTTAAAACTTAAGAGATATTTTGCCAAAACCGATAAAATTTTTAGATTGTATAATGTAAATTGCCACTCGATAAATAAATGAAAACCTACAGGTTGATCACCACACTGTTTGCACAGCACTGGCGTCATTAGGAGCTATTAATCATCTTACCAGCAATCTCTATGACATCCTTTGGGCTAAGTATTCCCGAATTGGGTCTAACACAGTACTTCTTTGGAGCTGTGGTTTTGATTTTGAAACAAACCCTGTTGTTTGATGGGTTTGTAAGCCTCATATACGAGGTGACTGGGACGGTAAATGGACCTGCAACAAAAAACATTTAATAAGCAGGGCAGTACAAACAAATAAGCAAGGACAATTAAGCAAGTAAGTATACGCTCTTTATTTGTAAAATAAATTAATGTGACTTAAGTCGTCAAAATAAAATAGGCACACTAGCATAAAATCCAAAATGGTACATCTCACACTTTTTCCTGCCTATGTATCTGTAAGTCATTTTTACTCAATAACACGTCTTAAAAATTATTATATTAACCTCAAACTTGGTATGTTTAAGACTCATATTAAGTAAGGCCTACTATTGAGGTATAACAAGTCATTTTATAGCTTCCGTCGAAATATGGTGGCTATTTTATTTATGGTTTTTAAAACAAATAACTTACCACCACAAAGTAAAATTTAACAAATTAAGCTGTAAAATGTAGTTCCTTAAATACAGAAAAAAGATTCTGACACTGGTAATCAGATTTTAAGAAACAGAGAAATTATAGAGTAAGTATGGCTTATTCTAGTTTAAGAACAGAAATTAGTTTTGTTCGGTAAAACAAACTCATATTTGAAACCGTCTAGAACTATTCAAAAAAGAATCATCAAACATCGGAAATTATTTCTTAAGAAATCTTCCTGGCATAGTTAAAAAGGAAGAAAACAAAGCGAAGTTCATAAAGAAGTAGACATTTTATTTACTTAAATCTGGCTCCTATACCTCTTGAGGAATTCCTGAATGCTAAGTATGAAAATGTTAATTTTGAAGTACACTTGAGTCCCGCTAGTCCGAACATGGGTAATCCGAACGTCCACTTAATCTGAACAGGTTCTGGATTTTTTGTAAATACCGTGCACTAATAAAAATATATATTTTACGTAATTAAAAGACAAAAGATAATGGGAAAGGTAAATAATGTTGTAACAAAATGAAAAAAGTAATATTTTGAAGCATACTAATGTTTTGTTTCATGTGAAAAGACTAAGTTTAAAAACAGTACAAACAATAGCAGACTACGTCAAGGTTTTGTTATGATTTCGGCGCTTGAGCTAGTAGTAGTGGGGAGGGGAGGCAGACGTACAGACTCGGTTGGCAGTGCGTACAGTCCGTGTGCAGTATCGTCATACGAACAGTCCGCTTGCCCGCTCACATCACATCACAATACTACACTCAGTGGGCCAGTGTGCTGTCTGCAATGTACTGTGCATATTTTTAATTCTGCGTTTGAAAGAGTATACGGTCTATTGGTACTTGTTTTTGTGTATCATTCGTTCATGTTACAACACTACAGACCCGTTCAATTGCTTCGTTCTCTATTATTTAAATTATTTTGGCTAATCCGATCGGCGTTCGGTCCCAATTAGTTCGGATTAGCCGGACTCATGTGTATTAATATAAACTAGTTGTCCTGTTGCTCGAATCCGAGCAAGTTTGTACCCAACGAAAGGTTACTTCAGTTGTAAACAAACGTAACAAAACATCTGATATTAAAACGGATGATAACATCTGAGAATAATGTGAATAACGTACTTTCAATCAACACATACTTTAGACATCCGTCAGATAACGCCGCTGTTCCGAAAATTCAACCCTTTCCTGTATTTAAGTTATACCCTTTCTTACAATTCTGAGATGTATTGGAAAATCTACATAAAAATACATTTCATTTGACACCTCAAACGTTAAAATCCGTCCAGCCATTATTGAGTTATGACTGAATAAAAAAACCCTAGCATATTAATACCGTGTGTCCCAAAAGTCCCACCTCCCCAGCTATTTTTTAAACGGCTCCAGATAATGATATTATTTTTTCAGGAAGTCTTAAGTACCAAAAAAGGAAAGTTTTAATGTATGCACAATTGTAAACCCCTTCCCCAAGATTGGGTTTTTGGGGGGCAACTCAAACTTTTTAAATGTAAACCCCCTTCGAGTGACACCTCATTTTAAAGGTCTTCGTAAAAGAAGAAGAATGGCGAAAGTTAGAGGTCTGTATCTTAACCCTGTCTAAAATGATAGCCAATCAACATTTTTAAAGAATTAGCTGGAGACGTACAGTTACACCCAACTTTTGAACAGGTTATAATAGGAAATTTAGACTCAGCATACCTTCATAAAAGTAAAAAATAAATATTTTTATTAGTACCATGATTTTTCCCCCGCCCCCAAAATGCGATATTTTGGGGGCAGCTCACAAGTTTTAAATGTAAAGCCCCTTCATATGAAAGGCTTTTGCAAAAGAAAATGAATGGTGAAAAGTAGAAGTCTCTATCCAGTCTAAAATGGCAGACGATTCAAACAATCAAATTCTATTAATGCATTTTGAAAATGCTGCCATTTTAGACTGGATAGAGACCTCTAATTTTCACCGTTCATTTTATTTTGCAAAGACCTTTCATACGATGGGTCACTCGAAGGGGTTTTACATTTAAAATTTATGAGCTGTAGTATAATTTTAAAGATAATAATAGCATAGTAATAATAGCATAATAATAGTATAGCGGACTAAACAGAGTAATATATTTCTAACATGTATAACTTTTTTTACGCCACTTATATCTTATGTAAGGTGACCAGACGTCCCGATTTCGGCGGGACCGTCCCACCCCAGCGAGGTATGTCCCTGCGTCCCGATTCCTTTGGGGACAGCCAAATATCCCGCTTCGCTTTAGTAGTTTGACATAACAATCATCACCATTATATTAAAAGAATAAGGCGATTATTGAGCAGAAGATTATGGCCAGACTACTGGGTCGATTTTGATGATTTACATGTCGTTTGGAAGCCCTTAACGTCTAGATGTGCCTTTTGGGGCTCTCAAGTCAGTGTATGGAACCAGAAACCCTTGAGAAGCCCTCAAAGTATGGTTTTGGCCGATTGAAATAACATTGGACAGCAAATCAAAACAAAGAAGCAGAACAGCTGGGATTAAAGATACATATGGTTTGCTAGTATATATTTTAAAAATTGCCAAAACTTGAATACCCATCCAAACCCATCACCCATCCAAACTAACATATCGTCAATGGGCTTCACCCCAGTGGCTCCTAAAGATCCCATGTTAATCTTATGGAGGAAGTTTGTTTACAGCAGATGATTACTTAAAACATATTTCATTAAATAAGCGAGTTCATTTGGTTTGCCAAAGAATAATGTAGCAAAAATACAACTCCTTTATTTTTCTCCTTTCTAGAGCTGTTTATATAAATCACAATTTACATGTAATACAGTTTTTTTTTATGAATAAGATAAATTGAGAAAATAGCTGCTTTCTTGATGGGCGTTTATAATTTAATAATATACATGAAATCCAGTTATTATTTCACAATGATAGATAAAGAAAAAGCTTTTACATAAGAGAAATAGGCAAGCAATATGTGTTCAGATGGGAAAGTTTTATTTTTTGGGGTTTTGGTGTTAACTTAGGGCCCTTTCAAAAACCTTTGACCCATTAGAACTTTACGTTTAGAGCTATCAGAAAAACTCACGCACGATCATCGAATTCCTAATCGTTTCGTAATGAGCATCTGTTTCGTAATCGGCAATCTCTCCCCAGAAACTTAAAGAAATCTTCCTATGGGAAATAAAAAGTGACATAAACCTACAGATTTTCTAGAAAAATCTTCCTCTTATGTTAATTTGTTCTTTTTTTAATTTGCGTTGTATACCTTAAGAATCAGTTGAGAAATTTATTTTAAACTTGACATAAGAATTGTATATGGTTTGTTTTGAATTTAGTTTTTAGTGTTCTCAAATGGTGGTTTTAGCACTATGGTATCATATTTACTCCCGAAGTTAGTATAGTAGACTCAAACCTAAGGCTTATTTCACATGACGTCACGAAACGAGTGTCAAAGGCAAAAGAGAACGTAGTGACTTTATTAGTTGATTCGAGGTAACTCTTAAAAGTTTTGTTTTAGAGGTTTTAAGTTATACCGGGTGTGATTAGTTTTTTCTGTAGTTACTCTTTATCAAGTTTGTCAGCATTGCTATGCGCTGTACTAAAAATAAATAAAGAACACTGCAGGATACTTTACCATTAGCTGTCATGAAGGGAAAACAATAATTGATTATATTAAGGGTTTAATCTTTTATCGTGTAATGGGATGAGCTTACAAACGAAGCTATGAGGGAATTTTGGTTTCTTCTTATTATAGAACACAACATTAATAGGAAAATGTATGTATAATCAACCAGCTCTGGGAAAGGCCTGAGAAAATTAGGTGTTAACCTACATTTATAAATATACTAAATAGATTATGTACTTTTACTTAAGGTTGTGCATCCGCCAGGCTAGTCTGGCGGCGAGGAGCAGTAGTTCCGCATATTCCCGCGCACACCGCTAGGACGTCAATTCGGCTGATGCGGGCATGAGTGTGCTTGTGTGGGTTGGCTGGGGGTAGGGAGAGAGGTACTGGCTCCTTCTGCTCCTTCTCTCTCTTTCTCTCCCCCTCTCACCGTGTTTGTCATCGAGGCATACCTTTTACCTTGCGTTGGCCGGGCGGCCGGCTGGGCTGGGCTGACTCGCTCATTGCAAGCTTTTCGCCTTTGATTTAAATATTTTACTAACGGTTACTAATATTGGTGCTATTATTATAAAGCCCTTTCATTGTTACCAATTGTATTACCAACACCAAACATAATGATTGATAAACGGTATGTGTGAACTACTTTAAAAATAAATAAAGAGTTTGCTATTCAAACTTATTTATGTGATTCTCATCTAAATAATTTCCAAATGTAAAAAGTTTTTTGACTAATCGTTTTATATATACAAATATTATTAATTAGAATAAATAAGAATATTCTTACAAATAATACTGATGATTCAATTTTATATTAAACTTGTTATAAACATTTATGGTATACAATTTGTTAAATACTAGTATAATCAGATTTGTGTTGTTTACAATTTTTTTAATTTTTTGTTGAATCTAATTTTAAAGTAAATAAAAACTGTTGATACGAAAAATGCTTGAAATTTTGACCTTGGCAATTTGACCGCATTCCATGGTCGCCGTAATTTTTAGACCGAAAACGACAAGTGAACGTAGTTTATCGGCCAAAAATAACCGCATCAGTTTATACCCAAGCAGCAATTTACAGTAAGGCCAACCATCGATATATAAACCATATGGATCGCTCGCCGAGTAGCCGTAGGTGAGTGATTTTCGGTCCGTTTCCCCCACCACATAGGCGTATAGAAGGCCGCCGAGCAATTTTTAGCATTGGACGCGCTTTCAATTACAAGCTTCTGCACAGTACTAGGATTATTTAAATAGGACAAATTTTATATATTTGTAATCTGCGTAATATGTTGCAACTAACAGTATAAATATCTTCCAGTTTGGTAAATGTTCGGAATTTACACAATAACAAATACTTCGATTTTTTTAAATCGGGGCAAGAAAAAGTAGTAAAGCGTAATTTTTTTTATTTTTAGGGTAGAAAGAAACTTCCAGCGGCAAAGTTGTAGAACATTAGTTGATCTACATATTTTATTTCAAACATTTTTCAGTCAGATGTTTGGTTTGTCCACAAATCGCTTGCAAATAAGCGCAGCAAATATTATCAGGTACGTCGCGTCGCGCCCACGGTCCCACCGGACGCACAACGCATTCGTCGCCGGAAAGACCACAAATTAGTAAGGGTGTCATCAGATGTAATTAGAATAGTGAAATTTATTAACCACACGGTAAATAATTCTGATTCTCTTATTCAAACCGATAGGTTGATTATGTTAACTTCAGAGCATTTGTTGGTGAAGTATTTGTTACTCACCATTCAAATGTTGAGTTTGGATAAGACACTCATGAAATTAGATTAATTAGGTTAATTGGAAAAATGATTTTTATAGTTATGTGTCATAAAATCGCAAGGGAAAAAACATTGGCTCAAAATTGTAGAAAACTGGGAATTCGGCAAAAACTGAATAAGTTAGTGCTTTTCAGCAATGTCTAGTTATCTAACAATGTCTTGTCTGTATATCATAGACCTCGTTGCTGTATACTGAATAAATGACCTTGTATAATAAATATATTAGTATAGTATAAGGTAGACCTATAGTTTAAAATATTAAATATAATTTTCTTTTATACTTACATTGTCCTACAAATAAAATGTTTATTGTGCTTAGAGTACTGAAATAAAACACAAACTCAGAAAAGCCAATGCAAATCGTATTATTTAGTCCCCAACCGATTCGAAAGCTTTCTACACAATAAGTTTCATAATCAGAAAGTATTTTTAAATTAGTGGAAATTACTACTCTGTAATAAATAAATACATTGCTGTCACAGTTCTTGTTTAGTTTGAATGACGAACAAACAGAGCTACGCGGTGCGACTGTGTATAAGCGTAACACCTACTGTTGCGTTTGTTTGAAAGACATTTTTGAACAAACCGAACGTCTGACTGAAAAATGTTTGAAATAAAACATGTAGATCAACTAATTTGCTACAACTTTGCCGCTGGAAGTTTCTTTCTACCCTAAAAATAAAAAAAGTTTACGCTTTATTACTTTTTCTAGTCCCGATTTTATACGTAACAGCACCCTTTTATAATAAATACCGCCGTCGCAGCAAACCTGCGTACTCAGCGAATTTCCAATGAATATATATGTCTTAATATTACATTAAGCCTCTTACCAGAATTTATAAGAAATATATTCATAAATAAGCGATATTTAAAATATTAATTATTCTCCAAAAGAATAACATTAGGGATGAGTACGCAGGTTTGCTGCAAAAAGGAAACAAAAAGTAATGGATTTTTATACAAATATCAATAGAACTCATCTAAGTCAAGTCACATACCAAGTTTCATCCATATACATTCATAAATAAGTGATATATAACATTTTTATTATTCTCCATAAGAATAACATGGGGACCGAGTACCTAGGTTTGCTGCTTCAGGAACCATAAGCGAAAAATTGGTTTTTTGTTCAAACATCAACAAACCACAACCAGATGAAGCGATATACCAAGTTTCGTCAGTTTATATTCATAAATAACCGAGATATAAAATTTGTCTTTTTCTCCATAAGAATAACATTGGAAAACGTACTGTGTTTAGCACTTGTAATATCTCAGTAACCAATTGACGTAGAGCAATGATAAAAATACCAAATTGTTTGTTTTTTTAAGCTGAATTCAATGGTATAAAACAAAAGTTGATTTAAATAAAAATTACATGTGAAAACCCCCAAAAAAACCATTTTTGGGGTACAAAACCCCCCAAAAACCCCCCTTCGGATGGTGCGATTTGCCTGGTTTTCGAACTCGTTCAAATAAATGGTACTTTGGTACTTTACATATTTGTACCAAATTTTATTAAAATCGGACTTTTTTTACGAAAGTTATCGTGCTTACGGACACACACACACACACACACATATATATATATATATATACATATATAAAAATTTCAACGAATGGTGTTTTTGGCATCTGGGGACCTCAAAACGAAAAGTTATCATGGTCTCGGGCTTAAGTCTTACCATGAGACCTACGGTAATAGCTTCTTCCCTATAGGGGAAATTCGCTAATAAGGAGGTTATAAAGCGGCTAACATAAATGTAAAATAACGTTCAATAATAAAATTGAAACTAAACCAATATTTAAAATTTTAAAAACGTAATATTTTCTTGAACCGTAATATTTTTCTTTAATTATAAATGGTCCGCGCTCTAAATGAGCGAAAACCGCGCCATCGAGACCGTCTGAAGGCATAAGAAACTCAATCCCAGAGGTATATTACTGAGGTTACATTTAATTAATATCAAATGCCCCCGTCACAGCAAACCTGCGTACTCAGCAAATTACCAATGCATAATATATGTCTTAATACCACATAAAGCCGCATACCAAATTTCATAAAAATATATTCACAAATATACAATTTTAATTATTTTCCATAAGAATAACATTGGGAATAAGTACGTAGGTTTGCTGAAACTAGGAACATAAACAATTGGTTTTTAAGCAAACATCAATATATCTCAACTAGGTGAAGCCACATACCTAGTTTCATCAATATACGTTCATAAATAAGCAATATATCCCATTTCGATTAATCTCCATAAGAATAACATGGGGGATGAGTACACAGGTTTGCTGCAACAAGGAAGGAAAAAATGGGCAAATATCAATATAACTCAACTAGGTGAAGTCAGGTCTAAGGTTTAATTAATTTATGTTCATATTTAAGGGAGACATAGCATTTAAATCTTTCTCAATAAGAATAACATGGGGGCTGAGTCCGCAGGTTTGCTGCTATGGGAACCTTTAGCAAGAATTTTTTTTCGAGCTAATATCAATAGACCACAACCAGATAAAGCCGTATACCAAGTTTCGTCAGTATACGTTCATAAAGAAGGGAGATATAATTTTTTTTATAATTTTCCATAAGAATAACATTAGACAACGTACTGTGTTTAGCACTTTCAATATCTCGGTAACTGATAACAAAACCAAATACTGGTACTGGTAGAGGAATGATCAAAATACCAAATTGTGTGTTTTTTAAGCTGAATCTAATGGTAAACATTAAAATTTGACTTTAAAAAAATGATATGTAAAAAGTTCAAAAAACCCATTTTTGGGGTACAAAATACCCCTTTGGATAAAGCGATATGGCTGGTTTTCGAACTTAAAGTCATAAATGTTGCTTTACACGTTTATACCAAATTTCATGAAAATCGGATCTTTTTTACGAGAGTTATCGCACCCAAGGTCACATATATAATACAATATATATATGTACAGTTTCGAACGAATGGTTTTTTTGGGGTCTGGGGACCTCAAAACAAAAAGTTATCATGGTCCCGGGCCTAGGTCTTACCATGCCGACTACGGTAATAGCTTCTTCCCTACAGGGGAAATTCGCTAAAACAGGTGAATCTGTCAATTTGTCGCAGGGCCGCAGAATCCGTTTTGCCGGAATTTTACGCGCGAAACTGAAGAAGTGGTGGGAGTGCAGAGGAGAGAGACAGAAAGAGAGAGAGAGAGTAACACAGAAAGAGCGCGGAGTACGGTATGACCTTGAGCGGCAACGCACCTCGCCCCTCGACGCGTGCGGGCACTGTAGGTGATCACCACTACACTTGCAGTGCAGCGTGCCGACCCTACATGGTGCTACTTTTACCAATAAGGAAGCAGAACTGTTATACATAGAAAAGATTTAAAAACGCCTATACAATATCAGATAAAACCCACATCTATTAAAACAAAACTCGTTTTTTATTGTTTAAATCTTAATTTTAAAATAAGGTGTAAAACAAAAAAAAATTAAAAATTGTTTTTCAGATTTTTATTATTTTTATTTTAACGCATAAAGGAAGCAATCAGAAAGCAAAAAATGTATTTTTATTTTTAAAAATATCAACGGGTTGCTTTGCTTATTGGTAACAAAACACCCAAAAATCGCCCCTTTAGTCCCTTGTAATATACCCCTGAATTTTTTTTAAATTTTTTTAAACCTCATTTTCGTGTTAAGTACATTGTAACAAACACATTCATACATAAAAATCTGAAATTTATTTTTTGAACGAACAACCTTAAAACCCCCAAGATGGTCTTATGTTATCACCGCATAACTGTTTTAAGCAGATAAACTGGTAGTAAAACAAAATAGCAGTTATATTACATTTAAAACCCTTTACAGCTGCACTCTAGCGGAGAATATGTTAGGACTTGCAACTTCAAGGTTATCATTATTTATAAACTCCCTGATTAATGTTTTAAGGCAAAAATTATAAACATTAGACATAATTTTTATGAAAACTTAAAATGAAATGTTAAACTAAACGTTGTTACTTTTTATTTTGCAAATAAACATAGTATAAATCTAAATTTATTTTCTTTAATTTTAAAATTAAATTTTTATTTAAAAGCTGTTCCTATAACTATAATTTTGTTTTATATGTTGCCTTACGAGTTTATATAATTTACAATTACATTATTATGTTTTTATTATTTTTAAATTATGTGGTTATGTGGTTATGTGGTTTCAACTGTTAACGTGATGTGGAGTGGAACAATTTACATCAATACAATCCATGCGAAGATATGTATAAACTGCAATAATATTTTAACTTGATTAGACAACACTTATAAATTATGTCACTTTCAAATTTCAACATTGACTGATGCTGCAGATCAGCACGGGTTCTCTAGTACTCTCTGATTTATAAAGCCAACATATTTTTTTACATGTAAACTATAAGACTCCCGGTACGGTATTTTATTTTAATAGTTTTTATACTCAATGGAAATGCGTTTTGCATAACACAGTAAACTGTTTTAATATGTTATTTAGTTGCTAACTTTTAATAAAACGAGCTGTCTACTTTATTAACTGTGTTTTATATTTAATAAATCAATACTTTATTGTATTATGATTACAAAACCTGTTGTTATAATAATAAGTATTTTTTGGGCAAAACTGCCCAAAACTAACAGTTTCATATCACATTGAATATAATAACAATAATAAAACGTCTCTTTTAGTTTAGGCATTTTTATCAGATCTGTAAAGTAGTATTTCTCACAACATAGTGTTTATATTGTGTTTTCGTTAAGCTAACAATTAGATTAATAAGAAAAGCTGATTTCTAATGTACACATGTCAGAATTAACTAATAACAGTGCAGCAAAAATCACCAGCTTTTTAATGGCACTAGGGTAGAAAAGTACCCTAGTGTAAAAGTTTTTGTAATGCACCGGCCTGCATCCCTTTCTTATTAAAATGATGGTCACCCCGACGCAGGTTCGCCTTTGGGGGACCTAATTTCTGTTTAGGTACTTTGTCTAATTTCTGTTTAGGTACTTTGTTTACTTATTAACTAGCACTTAATTATCTTTGTTTTGTTAGGTTAAGACTCTATGTTGAATCATTTTGTTGTTTATTGATTTGTTATTTATTTATGTAATAAGTGAATTCAATGTTATGTTATGTACTTGAATAGAAATAAATACTTTCTTTCTTTCTTTTCTTTCTTTACCACGGTGGTTACGTCTCAAAATCACCAAACCTGAAAATGGCACAAAACACGTATGTTTCCAACAGCATATTTTGGAGGATAACACGCTGTACTACCTTTTGGTATTTTTAGGTTTTTTTTGTACAGTTTACAGTTTGTGGGTATTACCATTTTCAAGCAAGAAATTCCTGCATTTTGAAATGGTACAAAGTTGAAAATTGATACTCAAAATTGAAATAGGTCTTATTAGTCGTCATATACTTATGTACAAAGTTTGAAGTTGATACCTTAAGAGGTTATTAAGATATCATTCATTATTTAAAAAAACATATGCAGACAGACAGACGGAAAACTAAGCGTTTTGGTTTTAGGACCCATGTTTACAGGATTCTTTTCTTATTTTGGCCCAAGAAACCAAAATTTGAAATTTGGCCACTTACTGAGGTACACCCTGTATTTTGATAAAACTTGGTGGCTTTATCTTGCTATGATATATTGGTATTTCAACAATATTCTATTCAGATCAATACATTTCACAAATAATAATATTTTATTAGAAGTTAAATTGAAAACAATAACACTGAGGAATCATCCAACAGACTGTTATTTTGTTATGTAAATCTAGAACATCTAATCAAATTAACTCATTATTAAAACTTATAAGATTCAGGGATATAAACAATCCTCCCTTCTAATTTCACTGTAGTCTATTAAAATATATCAGTATTCACAGCCTAGTTTTGCTGGTTTCCTTTTTCTGGCTGACCTTCTTACAGGCCAGCTGGTAGATCAGACGAAGCTGGCGGATTCTGGTAGGTCAGCGATTCTGGTATGAGTTTTAAACACATGATTACAACTTATAGTATTCAGGGGTATACAAAATAATACCCTTGTCGCAGGAAACCTGAGAAAAAAGATGAATTTCAAACCAAACCAGGTGAACAGCAGCGGGCAGCGCAAGGCTCGACGCAACGCAACGGCGACGTGGAGCGAGTCCCGAGCGCTGTGATGAAACAAATAAATCTTCTGCTTCAACCTAATTTATATCCTGAACCGTTAATCGTATTTTCCCCCAAAATCCTACAGTGACGCATAAACTCTTTATCTAAAACTTTGTCAGTGACAAAAAGTTCTTTGCCAAAAAATGATAAAAATCCTCGCTTACTAACTTTGTTATGTCACAGTTACAGATTTCAATAATTGGTTTTACTTTTTTTAATTATCATAACTAAAGAAATATATATTTTTGTTGTTTAAATTAACTATCAGTTTGGAGTACTAGTCATGTTTCACTGTGCAAACTTTCATAATTTTAAGTAAATTATAAGTGGGTATATCACAGTAGATTTGAAAATAGAGCATACAATTTTCATATTTTAATTTTAAGTAAGTAGATTGGCGAATTGACAATCTATAGGTTTTGTGTTTAACGTTTTTAAGCCGTTAAAGGTTAATGTACAATTAAATAGTCATGCATATAATGTTTTACATTTCACAACTAGTAAATACAATTGAAAGGATAGTTGAATTGTTTGCAAACTGCCGTCTACTACGGGCCCGCGCGGAGTCGGCAAGCTGTTGGTGCAGACTGTACTGTACCACAAAATTGTGAAACCTCGGAGTTATGATATTCTCAATATTTAGTTGATATTAAGATACGCGGAATTATGAAACCTCAGTACTATGATAAACTGCATTTTTGTATTTAAATAAATGGAACTTGGAGTTATGAAACCTCGGAACTATGATCATTTTAGCGAATTTCCCCTATAGGGAATAAGCTATTACCGTCGGTCTCATGGTAAGATTAAGCCCGAGACCATGATAACTTTTTGTTTTGAGGTCCCCAGATGCCAAAAACACCATTTGTTCAAATTTATATATATATATATGTGTGTGTGACCGTGAATGCGATAACTTGAGTAAAAAAACGTCCGATTTCGATGAAATTTGGCTCAAATGTGTAAAATGACATTCATGACTTTAAGTCCGAAAACCAGAAAAATCGGACCATGGGAAGGGGGGTTTATGGGGATTTTAAATTTTCCAAAAATCAGTTTTTTGCATTTTTCACCCTAAAAATTTTAAAAACTTAATTTTGGTTTTGACCATGTTATAGAGCTTAAAAAACAAAAAATATGGTATTTTGAATTATTAACCTAGGTTAAGTGGTTGCGGAGAAAATAAAAAAAAACCTACTCATAAAATCTCCCATGTTAATCTTATAGGAAAAAGGTTTTTTGCTTTTCCTCAGTTTATTTGAATGTAAACTTCACATTTGCTATCACCAATCTGTTCAGTTCAACAAAACAATCATTTTGGTGTTTAAATTGTGATTCTACGCCCAACCGTTGCAGAGATATTCAAAGTGCTAAATACAGTACGTTGTCCAATGTTATCCTTATGGAGAATAAATAAAATTTGATATCTCGATTATTTATTAATGTATGTTGATGAAACTTGGTATGTGGCTTCACGTAGCTCTGGTATATTGATATTTGCACAAAAAATTGATTTTTTGTTGATTATTCTCTTAGCAGCAAACCTGCGTACTCAGCCCCCATGTTAGTCTTATGGAGAATAAGTAAAATGTAATGACCCCCTTAATTATGAACATAAATTGATAAAATTTGGTATGTAGCTTCACTTGGTTAAGTTATATTGATAATAGCATAAAAACCCATTTTTTTTGGTTCCTTGTTGCAGCAAACCTGCTTACTAAGCCCCCATGATATTCTTATGGAGAATAACTAAAATGTTATATAGCGCTTATTCATGATTGAATATTGATGAAACTTGGTATGTGACTTCGCCTAGTTAAATTCTATTTATATTTGCATAATAACCAATCGTTTGTGTTCCTTGTTTCAGCAAACCTACGTACTCATTACCAATGTTATTCTTATGGAGAGTAATTAAAATCGCTTATATGTATACTGTGCAGTACTGTGCACTACTGCATACTGACACTATTCATGTACATGACTTATATATTGTGAATAAAAAAACTTGAATCTTGTGTTTCCAAAGATTTTCTACTTGCACTTTACACAATAATTTAAAATATTTGCTTACTAAACAATACAGACTGTCAAACCGTCTTTTTAAAGTGGCCTTTTAAGTTTTCTTGAAAAGGATTTTCAATTATAATTTGTCAAAAATAAGGATGTGGTAAAATTGTCTCAGATCTATTTTAATTAATTAACTTTCTTTCAATCATTAAAAGTAAAGTTTTAACTGTACTATAGCACGGTCTACAGCATTATATGAATAGGATAAAATAGTGTTTCCTGGGTTGGATATAATGCATGTATAATGTTAATTAGGCATTTATTAAGTTAACACGCACCACAAATTAAAACGAATAAATAATTCAAACTAAAAATAAATTGTATACATGGGTTTTTGCATTTAGATGAGCAAAGGTAACCTTGAATATAAAGGTATCTATATCTATAAAAGGCAAAGCCCTGGCTGACTGACTCACTCATAACTACTACCTTCCCATGTAGGTAGAAGAGCTGAAATTTTGTACACTGTTCATAGGCATGAAATAGGAAAACTAAATGGTTTTCATCCTGATCTGACCTTAGGGTTCCGCCAGAGATCCCAACAAAGTTCCCATGTATTTCTTATGGGCATTCATTTTTGTTTTGAGCTAATGAAAACACAAACAGCTGATCTTGATTCGTAGTATTTCCACGGGCTAACCACAGAATGCAGCACACACAACTGTCATAGTTTTTATAAATTATTTGCAGGGCGAAGCCTGCGGGAACAGCTAGTAGACTATACAATTCTTTAGTTTTCTTCTGAAAATGTTATTTGTTTTTAGATTGTCTTTGAATGAATTCTTCTGTTAAGTTTTCAACTGAAACCATCATGGTATTTTATAATTAATTTCTTTAACCCTAGCAGTGGCCTAATGTTGAAGTGGGAAATGGCCAAGCAGATTTGGCGATTTTGCAGATCTTTTTTTGAAAATTTGTATAAATTCAACAGTAAAAGTAAACCTAGCCAACCTCATATTAATTTTGATCGGAAAGAACAGGAGAATCTATAAATACTAAAATAAAAAAGATCTAGGAAAATACTTTTTCGGTAAGTGGGAAATTTTTTTTTTTAGAAATTTCAAAAACAGCCTCGGTAAAATTTTTTCTACAGATTTTTTATGGAAAATTCATTATATACATTATGTAAAAAATCTAATTCCCTACATAGAAATATATAGCATGTTATGGAAAGAATTTCTGTTGTAAGTTTTAGGGGCGTAATATAATAATAAACGGAAGTCCGAAATATGTGTAAACTGTACAGTGTTAGTTTGTGTTGTAAATAAGTCATGTAATATATGTATATACTAATAATGATATATACATATTTGTAAAGCTAATGAAGTAAGGAATCCAAAAAAGACATAAAGTTGATGGTAAAAAATTTGTATCACTTAGGTTATAAATAAATGTAAATAAAAGAATGTTTTGCTATTTTTGCATGTTTGAAAAAAAAAGATTTCACCGTATTTAGTATATAACTTTTTTGCCAAATGTTTTACCTCCCAATCAATATAAACATGTAGTAGTAAATTCACTCCCCTACATAGAAATATATAACATGTTATACATAGAATACATAGAAATATGCGTATAATTATATAACTCACCACTAGGTCTACCAGATAAATAATCCACCTACGATTACGACACCAATGACACATCATCAAGAAAGTCGTTTACCTCAATATCACTGCCTATATCACCCTCTAAATCGTCATCAATGTCACAAATACTTTCTTCAAGAGCACCCCGAATGTAACTACTATTCATTTTTGCATAAATTCGGCAAAATAAATAACTAAAACACTCTTACACAATTGACAGCGGTCAAACAATAATATAGCGCGCCATTTTGGACTGGACATTGCATATTTCAGATGTCATATCATATTGTTAACTAAAACACAAAACATCGAGACAGACATACGTGAAGAAAGCCTGAAATCTGCTGTTTACAGTGATACCAAATACAATACAGTTTGACGCGAGCCAAACAAACTGACTGAGACTTCGTAAACAGCTGCGCAGTTGCCGATTACGCAAAAATGTGACGTAGGCTAATTAAACAATTCCTTGGTGATAAAGCCAAAGGCAAACAGTGCTGCCAACGGCAAAACTAGAGGCAAACAGTGCTGCCAACGGCAAAACTAAATTACTCTACATTTCTTCCTCTTCAAAGTAACATATTATTACTAGTAACTATAACATACACTGCATATAAACATGATTTTCTGATCCGACCAATCTGGATGGATTGGCCATTCCACAAAAAAAAACAGAAAAACCTGTTTTCATAAAATCATATAACCTGTCCAATCAATATTTCTTTCTAAATATCAATACCAACAGAAAAACGCTACTCTTTAGCTGTGCATTGGTACCAACCGCATCTTACTGCGAGAAAAATTACCCGAGCTGGGTAATTTCAAAAATATAGTGTTTTGCCATTGTCAGAGTGTCGGCTGCAGCAATTGCGTTGCGCCAAAAATTCATTTGATTTCTAATCGAAGTAACATTGTTATACAACTGCTACACCGTTCATTAGTATAATGAAATGAAAGTTCAGAATGTGATCTTTCGAATGATATATATATATATATATATATTGATCAATTTTGAGTTTATAATTATTGGTTTTTTAACGTTACAAAATTTTCAGTCATATCCGACCAATTTGGTCGGTGGCCACTAACTTATAGGCGACATAAAAATCCGACCAACGGCTAGGGTTAAACTATTTGAAATTGAGATACTTTAAACTACAGATGCAAGGGGAGTTGGAAGGGGAGAGGCAAGATGGGGTGGAGAGGCCATGTTGTAACTAGAGTAACGTGGGGGACAGACGTCAACTTGCCTCAGCATTGGTGAATATAGAGCTTTATTGCACCAACAGCCTTGGTCCCTTTAGTATGTGCCTACTTGTTCACTCCCGATTTGTTATTATTTTCCCACAACAACGACTTGGCAACAATTTTTCAACTGCTTTTAAATTTACTTATAAGAATTTTACATGACTTATTTTCAATGCATTATCAACATTTTATATTTATATTATCAGTCGTTATAAATGTAATTTATGAAATTTTGAGATTTACCAGCAAGACAAAACTTGTTTTAAATAAAAAATGTTAGTAAAATGTACTTGTTTATTTACACATAGTAGACACATTTTGATCAGTTGATTACCGCATTCAGATAGTAGCTATTGGGCTTATCTCCCAGATAGAAACACCTTTGTGTGCCAATGTGCACCTCAAGCTGATTGTTGAGCAATCATCTTACTCACCAGAATGACTGGCTCTGCTCACGCACACTAAGTACTATATGACTGCACTGAGTAAAATCAAATCTTTAAAAAATCCTATCAAATAACTATTAATAACAATTTGTATACGAGGGGATATAAATTAGTCATTAGACTAATAATTATAATGATCTTAATAATTGTAGTTTTTTTATTTTCATGCAAAATCTTGAAAAACTTTAATTGAATGCCTGACAAATTAAACAGAATTAACTAAATCTGCATTAAGCCTGTTTATGGTAAGAGCCCCTTTAGTTATAAGTAAGCTCCAATTACTCACTAGGAATAGAAATAAAACTAAAATAGTGTACTAATCAATCACAATTGGTTTTATTGCATAAAATAGTTTTTATCCTAAGGGTGACATTCTTACTTCCTATTTGTTTTATATTACAAATTGGAATGCTCAATTTTATAAATTATATGATAACCAGCTGTTACCCGTGGCTTCGCTCGCAAAAAATTTAAACAAATAAAAAATATGAACCAAACCAGCACTATCAAATATTTAGTTCTATCTTAAGCCTATGATTTATTTTATAGTAACTGACAAACATCTTAACTACAGCTGGTAATTTTATAAATGATATCCTCCCATAAGATTTGTATTGCAACTTATAGGACCCGTAGGGTGGAGCCCTAAGGTTGGATGTAGACATTATTAGGACTATATGTTAATGTGAATGTAAGATATGTTTAAGTAGAATTCTAATTTAATACATCTGGTAGTTTTTGCATTATGGAACTCCTCACATATATGTATATACAAATATACATCCTTTCACATTTATATTATTAGTAGGAAGTAGGATAACATTATACCCATTGTTGTTATAATCTTGGTTACCATGGTAAACCATGAAAAAATACTAAAAACACTGCTTCATTAGGGAGCCAAAATTAATGAGTTTGAAAATTATAAATCAATATATTGATAATTTATTGAATTTTTAAATTGATTTAAAACAAGGTAACAAACAATTCAAGAAAATAATGAGCACTCCAAGGCGTAGCTTGCCTCATAATAAAAAAGTCAGTGGTTACAGTTTGCCAAATCATGCGCTCAGCGAAGGGCAACCACAAAGGCCGCACTCTTTGATAAAAACCACCAGCAGAAACTCTGGGTCATACAAGTACATGTCGGGCTCTCCGAAGCGCTCCGAGAAGACTACCCACTCCAAGTCAATCCGGCTGAGCGACTTGATGGCTGCGATGTACCCAGGAATGCATATCGGCCACAAACATTGTGTCGAAAAGGTCGTATTTGTTCCCAAGACAATGGGGTGGCTCTGGAATACTGAAGATACGGCTACAGGTGTACCGGTAACTAGCCAAAATTATCTTTCAACATCCAATTGTAATGTTATTTAACACGCTCGTGTGGCGCGCCGGATTTCTGCCGGTTGCCTAACAAGGAAACAAATGCATTTATCCTGAATATACCGATTAACGCAGTGAATGCGTTAAGAAGTTATAGTGGACATTTTCCATCACTTATTGAATTTCAGCTAAAATTCCAAAATTGTCCGCAATAATTTCTAAAATAAAACATAAAATTCACCATCAACAACAATGAATTTTAAACAAAGGATCCACTTGTAAATTGAAAAATTATTTAAGTACATTTAAGTTAAAACTTTGGTTCTTATTTATAGACTAAACATAAAAACAACAATATTCTCAAAACCTGTTAGGAATATTGCCACAAAATTTTGTTTTGCTTTAAAAGGAAATTGCCGTGTATAGAGGAGAAAGTGAAACTATTTACAATAGAAATTGTGTGTTTTTCTAGTTTCCTCGGGGATGGCGCCCAGGGGCTATTGCTCTCGGTGTTAGAAGAAAGAAAGTAAGGAGTCGACTGATGTCAGAACCACTCACCACACCAACTGGATCGAAAGGAAAAAAAACAAAAAAGAAAACTGGAAGAGGTGACGCTCCAAGTACAACAAAAAAATCAAAAAGCGGTGTATCTAGCATTGCAATAGATGTACCACCAACTTTATGTATCCAAAAAGAGCATGGCGTCTACCACGTTAAAATGCGACCTATAAAGAAGGGCGGCGAAGATGAAAACGCAGAGGAGGAACAACCAGTTCAATTTAAAATTGCAGATTCTGTAAGTTCAAGCTCAAGACTAGCACAATCTTCATCATCTTCACTCAAAATTGAGTATTTGTGTACTGGAGCATTGAGGAAACCGATCAAAAAGCCAGAACTGGCGGAAATGGGAACCCAATGGGAAACTTCAGATTTTGAAAAGGAACAAGAAGAAAAAGGTGGAAGTGAAGACAAAAAAGGCCAGAGGAAAGGAAAGAAGAAAAAAGGCTCTGACAAGGAAGAGCCACAAAATGAACAGAAATTATAATGGCAGTAACATTGCCTGCATAAAAGTATACAGTATGCAACTCAAAAAACCTCAATAATTAGTCAATTACAATTATTTCATTGCATATTTCTTCGTTAATAAATTAAACTAGCAAGTACCCATAGGTCTCATTCCCAGTGAACATACACATTTTGAAACATAAATGAAAATACCGTAACAATTTTTAACCCAAGCTTGGAGTGTAAAAATAAAGAAATTCAAATAACGCCATTTTACTAGTAAAATACACAATATTCAGTGGATTTCTAATGCAAACTTACATACATCCACTACCACATGAAGCAACTTACAAAATGCCATAAAAATAGGCTATATTCAATTGTATAAATCTGTGTGAAACTGGCAATAGAAGATCCCTAACATTTAAATCCCTCCAATACTGGCTATTTAAACCATGATGTCACTTGTTCTCTATTGGAAAGGGCATTTAAACTATGACGTCACAGCCCAGCTGTTACAGAAAACAACATGGCTGCCACTTCAGTATGACACAACCTCATAACGAGTTTTCCCGCCTTTTAGCAAACAACTAGCTCCCGCCATTACTCATGTCTAACCTACAAAAAGAGATGGCATACAATAATAATGAAACTATTATCATTAATATATATATACACAGGGTGGTCATTAAAGAATGTCACGAAACTTCGTGGGCCAATAGTACTCATCAATTTGAACAAAAAATGTCCTCCTAACATATGTCGAAAAATCCTTCGTTTAGCCGCTAGCCGCCATTTTGATATCTAAAAAACTACCTTAGCTAAAATAACAAAACCTTGCACTGACGTTTATTAAACATCAAAGAAAATTTAGAAATTTTTTTTTGATTTCCACTTTTATTTTCACAATGGCGGCCATTTAAAGTTTTTAAAGTCAAATAATAAAACTGTACATTTTTCAAAACTTTACCTAATAACAAAAAAAAAAAACATTTTAATACTAAATCCAACGGTATTTTGTTTATCAAAATCGGACCACAAATAAGCGAGAAAATTCACTTCTTCGGTAGCCCGCAGAAGCTCCGGTCCCACCAGCAGCCCCAAGTAGCGTGGGCGGCGGCGCGCGGTCTGGCGCAACAATGAAAATCGTATTAAGAGAAACGCACTACTGTCCGCGAGAGGAAAGATGTCTCCTGGTTTTCTGGCCTATTCTAGAAATGAAGGCGCTATTCGATACGCTGCTGAATGCCACTTCCCCCTTGCACAGGTGGGATCACCTACAATTACCGCGCGGCAACGTGCGTTCTTTGCTGTATTTCGAGACTTCTTTTTTCAGGAGACTTCGTTACTCTCGCGGACAGTACGTGAATTACAATTAAAACGTTTAATAAAATACAAAATTGAAAGGATAAAAGGTAATTATTATTTACAAGATACAAACTAGAACTTTGCACAATCAGAAAAATTTTATTATTTAATTTAATAAACAAATTTTTTTACATTAAAAGACAGACCTTATACCAAACATTCACAATAACTGGCTTTTAAATTTATTAAAAATAGATACTAACATGACATGACTAAAAAAGCATAAGAGCATAAACAAATATCCCCTTTTTAGGTTTACAATATGTGCTCTACGTGCCCCCCATTCATCCGAATACAACATCCCAGGCGTCTTACAAAAGACGAGCACATTCGCTCAAAATTCCCAGGCAGTTCTCTTATTTCTTGGCAACAATTAAAAACTCTTTCACGTAGCTGATCAACACTCTCAATTGGAACACTGTAGACTTTGCTTTTAAGATGCCCCCAAAGGTAATAATCCAAAGGATTTAAATCTGGGGACCGAGCAGGCCAGGGAACGGGCCCCTCACGGCCGATCCAATTTTCTTGGAATTTTCTGGTCAGTTTGGCCCTTACATTTAGTTCAAAATGCGCAGGAGCACCGTCGTGCATGAACCACATGCTCGTTCGGTCTTCAAGTGGGATTTCCTCCAAAAACTCCGGCAACGTTTCCCTAATGAACTGAAGATAACTGGCTCCAGAGAGTCTATTTGGAAGAACATAAGGCCCAATCAGTCTGTCAGCAAAAATTCCCGCCAAAACATTCACAGAAAATCGTTGTTGGTGACGGCTCTCAAACGTTGCATGAGGGTTTCCATCCGCCCAAACATGGTTATTGTGGAAATTGTTAATTCCATCCCTGGTAAATGATGCTTCGTCCGTGAACAAAACCTTTGGAAGAAAATCCTGGTTGTTTCGCATTTTGTTCTGGAACCAAGCACACATTTCAACTCTTCTTTCATTATCCCCTTGCAGTAGGGCCTGTACCCTTTGGATGTGATAGGGGTAAAGTTGTTGGGAATGCAATATTCTCAAAACCGTTGCATGCGATCTTACTCCTACTTGTCTCGCGATTCTTCTAGAAGAGACTGTAGGATTTTCTTTGACCAAATTTAAAACTCTTCTAATTGTGGAGTTGCAACAACAGAAGGCCTACCTTGGCCATTTAAATTAGGTTTAAAACTTCTATTTTCACTTAAACGAGCATGCAATCTCCCAAATATTTTAAAACTGGGCTGTGGTCGGATAGGAAATGCCTCCTGATAAAGACGCTGAGCTTCCCTACCATTCCCATTTGCTCTACCGTAGAAAAAATGCATGTCAGTAAGATCCCTGTTTGAGTACCTATTCAACCATAGTCTCCTTTTATCAAAGCAATAATAACAAAAAAAGCGTTTTGAAACTAAATCTGGCAACTGCACAACCAAATCAAAACATTCTTACTTCAATTGATTGTTGACATGCAATTTAGATTGAAGAAACATCAGCTGGTTTCCAGTTTTACCGTTTCCAGTACATTTCCCATTGTTGCGCCGCGCGCCTCGCCGCGCCAGGGAGTAAGCAATAAAAAGTCGCGCCGCGCGACTGTCAGCTGATAGTGATCCTGGAGCTTCTGCGGGCTAACCGAAAAAGTGAATTTTCTCGCTTATTTGTGGTCCGATTTTGATAAACAAAATACCGTTGGATTTAGTATTAAATTTTTTTTTCGTTACCAGGTAAAGTTTTGAAAAATGTACAGTTTTTTTATTATTTGACTTTAAAAACTTTAAATGACCGCCATTGTGAAAATAAAAATGGAAATCAAACAACAAATTTTCTAAATTTTCTTTGGTGTTTAATAAACGTCCGTGCAAAGTTTGGTTATTTTAGCTAAAGTAGTCTTTTATATATAATTTTTTTGTAAAAAATACAAAATGGCGGCTTGCAGCTAAACGAAGGATTTTTTGACATATGTTAGGAGGACATTTTTTGTTCAAATTGATGAGTACTATTGGCCCACGAAGTTTGTAACATTCTTTTTATGACCACCCTGTATGTGTGTGTGTGTGTGTGTGTGTGTGTGTGTATATATATATATATAATATATATATGTGTGTGGTGTGTGTGTGTGTGTGTGTGTGTGTGTGTGTGTGTGTGTGTGTGTGTGTGTGTGTGTGTGTGTGTGTGTGTGTGTGTGTGTGTGTGTGTGTGTGTGTGTGTGTGTGTGTGTGTATGTATACAGGGTGTCCCGGAACTTTCTGGAACATTTCATAAAAAATGGTTACTTAGG
Source organism: Allygus modestus (assembly GCA_963675035.1). NCBI lineage: Eukaryota > Metazoa > Arthropoda > Insecta > Hemiptera > Cicadellidae > Allygus > Allygus modestus. The sequence continues at coordinate 84,779,726 of OY776114.1, forward strand.
TCGGGACAAACATATTTCACAATATAAACATGGGTCTCCGGTGCCTATTTTCCGTCTGTCGGTCTGTATGTGTTTGTTACTTAATACGTTATATCTTAGGAACACTGAATATATCGACTTTAAACTTGGTACATGTAATACATGTACATCTAATAAGACCCATATTGATATGAAATATCAAGTTTCTACTTTGTACCATTTCAAAATGGCGGCCATTTTTGTTTTTCAGTGCTAAATATCTTAAAAACTGTAAAATTTATGAAAAAGACTGTAAGAATCAAAAAAGTTATGGCATTTTGTCCTAAAAGTAATGTTATGAAGATATTAACTATAGGACAATAAATAGGCGAGTTGCTGTGACTGTTAAAACATGATTTTTTGTAATTTCTGGGCTGAAACATCATCTTATAAAAGTCACAACAACTGATGACTTCAGTCTACTACGCTGATGAAATAGTGCTTCATTAAATATTACAAACTTGCACTCAAAACAAGTATCTACAGACTTAGCCTCTTCCAACTTTTATAAAATCAAGACTTGGGAAAAACACTTTAGATTTTGTTGAGCAGTAATACTTTCAGAATAAGGCATTAAGATAAACAGTTCTATTCTAGAGAGGGAACCTCCATAACCTTATATAATTTTGTATCCAATAATATCTTAGTTTTAAGTATAATAAGCAACATAACTTATAGGCCTGATCACAAACAATTGCATTAGTAAGCAAGATTCCTCATGGTTTTACATATTTCAATCCAGAACTCATGACAATATCATACTTATTATCAGTAGTAGCGCAGGTAACATACTTATATAATGTAAAGCTATTACCATAATGGATATTTAAAAAAAACAAATGTGAACCCATGCCTAACAGGCTAACGGCAAATTCAGGATATGTGGAAACAAAAACTAACATTTTTAAGATTTTGTCAAGCAATAATAAGAGCTGAAATAGATGAAACAATATTTAGTAGTAATTTGGGTAACCTTCCCATACCATCATTTAACCAATACTCTGTAAGTTTTTATTTTAATAACCTTTTTACTTTTCCAATTTTAGATCTATTACCAAAAATTGTGATTTTGAGCTAAACCTCTCATTTCTTTTCATATTTCACAATCCAGAAGACTACAAAATATACTAGAGGCCGCCCAATGGTCGAAATTCGTCCAAATATTGAAAAAAGTGTAATGTATCTAGTGGGCTCTGTGGCGCTCATCTCTATCTCTCTATCCTCCTCACCCTCCCCCCCCTGAAACCACAGGTAATTTTGTTTAATGAGGAGTTAAAACGGATAGCAGAGGAGCGTTACCATTCCAGTAATCAGTAGCATTTTTATTTATGCGTGAAACCTCTCCACCTTATCCTCTCCCCGTCCCTCACCCTCACTCTCTCACAAACAGGTCTGATTTTTTTTAAATGTGGAGTTAAACAGATAAGAGAAGGGTGTTACCATTCCAGTAGTCAGTAATATTTTTTATTTATATTAGTTCTGAATTATCTGTTCTTGCTGTTGAGAAGTTAAAACGGATAAGAAAAGGGTGTTACCATTCCAGTAATCAGTTGTCTTTTTAGCGAATTTCCCCTATAGGGAAGAAGCTATTACCGTAGGTCTCATGGTAAGACTTAAGCCCGAGACCATGATAACTTTTCATTTTGAGGTCCCCAGATACAAAAAACAACATTCGTTCAAATTTTTATATATGTATATATATATATATATATATATATATATATATATGTGTCCGTAAGCACGATAACTCTCGTAAAAGAGGTCCGATCTTAATGAAATTTGGTACAAACGTGTAAAGTACCATTTATTTGAACGAATTCGAAAACCAGACATATCGCACCATCCGAAGGGGGGTTTTAGGGGGGTTTTGGGGGGGTTTTGTACCCCAAAAATGGGTTTTTTGGGGTTTCCACATGTAATTTTTATTAACATCAAATTTTAATTTTCACCATTGAATTCAGCATAAAAAAACAAACAATTTAGTATCTTGATCATTGCTCTACGTCAATTGGTTACTGAGATATTGAAAGTGCTAAACACAGTACGTTGTTCCTAATGTTATTCTTATGGAGGAAAAGAAAAATTGTATATCTCGCTTATTTATGAACATAAACTGACAAAATTTGGGATATGGCTTCATCTGGTTGTGGTTTATTGTTGTTTGAACAAAAAAACAATTTTTTGCCTATGGGTCCTGTAGTAGCAAACCTAGGTACTCGGTCCCCATGTTATTCTTATGGAAAATAATTAAAATGTTATATATCGCTTATTTATGAATGTATATGGATGAAACTTGGTATGTGACTTCACATAGCTGAGTTCTATTGATATTTGCATGAAAACCCATTATTTTGTGTTCCTTGTTGCAGCATACCTGCGTACTCATCCCCAATGTTATTCTTATGGAGAATAATTAATATTTTAAATATCGCTTGTATGTGAATATATTTCTTATGAATCCCTGTTAAAAGTGGCTTAATGTGTTATGTTATAATTCATTGGAAATTCGCTGAGTATGCAGGTTTGCTGCGACGGGGGTATTATTTATGTCTGAAACCTCTCACCTCATCCTCTCCCCCGTCCTTCATCCTCTCCCCATCCCTCATCCTCCCTTCCTCACTAACAGGTTTAATTTCCTTTAATGTGGAGTTAAAACAGATAAGAGAAGGGTGATAGCATTCCAGTAACCATTAGTTGTTTTATTTATGCCTGAAACCTCTCCACCTCATCCTCTCCCCGTCCCTTATCCTCACCCCTTCATAAACAGGTATGAGTTTTGTAATGTGGAATTAAAATGAGAGCAGAAGGGTGTTACCATTCCAGTAATCGGTAGCCTTTTTATTTATTTTTGAAACCTCTCCACCTCTTCCTCTCTCCATCCTCCCCCCCACCCCCCAAAAACAGGTATAATTTGTTTTAATGTGGAGTTTAAACTTATTCGAGAAGGGTAATACCATTCTAGTAGTCAGTAAAAAGTTTTATTTATGAATCATATGTTCTTGCTGTTGTGCTACATATTTATAAAACATGTATAAACTGTACATTTTAAACTGCTATTTCCTTCCAATTATTTTTCTTGTAGCGAACTTTAAGAATACAAAACTGGATTCAACAATCAGTGAAATTAACTAATAGTTAGCCTAATTAACTTAGTCTGTGGTGTCTTAGTGAAAACGTTCTATTAGGTTCAAAAACATCAGAAATAAGTAGGCCTAAAACTATCAATTTGTATTGGATAAATGGTTTTAAAATGTTCAAGACATAAGTCTTTCGAGAATTTGCAAAGGCCTATAGATATTGTAATCCCTATAGTTGACCTAAAGTAAATATCGGTATTATTAGTAAAACAGAGCTTAGTGACACCGTTTATAACCACGTTACAAAAAGTTTGACGGCACCGGTTCGATATGAACCCGGCTCGTCTGTTTTGTAGACCGGCACGCTATCGACTGATCTACGAAAGCCAGGGGCGGATCCAGAGGTCATGTTTGGAGGGGGCGGTCACCAAATGTTACCCCTCCCCCTTCCCTGTGGATGGTCCCTGGCATCCCCATTATTGTTTTTAACTATATGAAACTATACAACGAATGAAAGTAAGTTACCGGTAACATTATATATCAAAAACCTTGTACTCAAGAAAAAAGCAATCTTAACTTTATAACCAAGCCAAACAAAAATTAACTTTAGTTCAACTGCGCCCGACCGTGAGTAAAAATAAAATATTTAAGCAGTACACTTTTCTCTACATCATGTGTAGGTGTCTAAGAACAAGTAAGATGCCTAAATAAACAATTTATTTTAGTATTTACCCACACGAAAAACTATTTATACAACGTATTTGAAATCTGCAATACTGAACTATACCATGCGAAAATACAATTAGGAATGAGGCTGACAGCCAAGGTCAACCACTCAAAAAATGAAAACGTAGTACCACATGTCTACAAAATAAAATACTTAGCGTATGAGCTTCTGTTTGCACGCAATTTAATCTTTGTTTCCTCTTATTTCATTACATATAATTTGAGGCATTTTTTACTTCTAGCCTAGCCACTTGATATTTATTGCCTAGCAACAGATTTCGCGGTTTTAAACAAAAATCAAACCTAACCTGTGAACAAAACACCGCTGATAGCAAACAACGGTAGGCGGGCGAAATACAGTAAAAAATAATCACCGAAAACAATGGTAGCAACCTTTGCTGTGTATGGCTAAAATCTACCTCCAAGACCATGTTGAAAACACTGAATTTTCGGTCTGCCAACTGGCAAAACTGCAACAACTTCGCGATACTCGGGAATATCCATGTTTTTGTAAGACGCTTTTAGGTTAAATACATGGATCTAAATAATGAGTTATATACTAAAATGGAAGTTTAAAATTTCACCTGTCTAATGGTGTGTATTATACTTCATTTATCCAACGTTTAGTTTCGTTAGTTTGAATTTTAATGTGTTTGTATTGTATTGTAATGTTAGATTCGCCCCTGACGAAAGCTGATGTTTAAATACTTGTATAAATGATTAATACAATGGCAAATTGTAAAGGGTCAGTTGAAATAATTGGTTTACGTTCATATTAAATACCATTTTTGAGCATACTAAGGAACTAATGCACCGGTCATAATTCAAAGTGTGCTCCAAACCCTGTGCGTGTAAGGAAATAATCAAAATAAATAGATTTATTCCACTCAGCAAGTACAGTGAATTGTTCCGATGTCATGTCGTAATGCTTTACTTTACCGCTTCAAACGTCAGCTTTCGTAGATCAGTCGATAGCGCTCTACAAAACAGATGAGCCGGATTTGAATCCAACCGTCGCCGTCAAACTTTTTGTAACGTGGTTATAAACGGTGTCACTAAGCTCTGTTTTACTAATAATACCGATATTTATTTTAGGTCAACTATAGGGATTACAGAATCTGTAGGCCTTTGCAAATTCTCGAAAGGCTTATGTCTTGAACATTTTAAAACCATTTATCCAATAAAAATTGATAGTTTTAGGCCTACTTATTTCTAATGTTTTTGAACATAATTGAACGATTTCATTACGCTACTAAGGTTTAGGCCTAAGTAAACAATTTAATTGTTATGTTTATAAAATACTAAAGAGTACCTATCTGTATATGTATAGTAAGGTATTTTCATTCCTGTATATTATTGTTTATATTTAGAAGCTATTATTGTTTATAAAGGAAAATACAGTGTTTTTCATAGTAGATGGCAACTGGATTACTTATACAAGGTAATGGTTTGTTCTCCTTTCTTTCCTATCTGTATTGATAGCCCAAAAATTATATTATGTGTATAAAATATTAGGTAGTTAATTTCACTGATTGTTGAATCTATTTGTTCTCCTTCAAATTTGCTATAAGAAAATTAATTGGAAGGAAATGACAGTTTAAAAAGTACATTTTATACATGTTTCGCAACATATGCTCACACGAATGGAGCTGTATCCGTCGAGTATCGACGGGCAACAACTAGTTATAAATAAATACAGTAGCTTAATATGTTTAAAATTATTTAGTAAGTTGATTATTTTTATTTTCATTATGAAACAGGTAGAATTTAAGGAAATAAAACAAAATTTATTTTTAAAATATACCACAATTTCTGCAAAACTGATTTATTGAAATCACTGAACTGAATAAAAAATATAGCCTAGTAGCTCATTAAATGGACTTTTAATGTGTGCCATGGTGACGTTTCAAGTTATTTGTTTCACGATTTTTGTTTTTACTTCGTAGAGGTTACTTATTTAATAAATTTTACTTCCAATTCTTAGGCAAATAAAATACCCATTTTTTTAATTATTGTGAATCTTTATATTGTTACAATATATTTTATAGGCTAAAGCAGTTTGAGGCATTTTTTAAGATTATTGAAACTTATTTGTACTCTTATATGTTATAAAATTGTTATATAAGTACTTTTGGGTTTTATTAAAAACAGCAGATGAAATTCCATATTTTTAGCGAATTTCCCCTATAGGAAAGAAGTTATTACCGTAGGTCTCATGGTAAGACTTAAGCCCGAGACCATGATAACTTTTCATTTTGAGGTCCCCAGATGCCAAAAACACTACCGGTATTCGTTCAAATTTGTATATATGTATATATATCTTATATGTCCGTAAGCACGATAACTCTCGTAAAAAAGGTCAGATCTTAATGAAATTTGGTACAAACGTGTAAAGTACCATTTATTTGAACGAGTTTGAAAACCAGACGAATCGCACCATCCAAAGGGGGGTTTTGTAACCCAAAAATGGGTTTTTTGGGTTTTCCAAATGTAACTTTTATTAAAATCAAATTTTAATTTTCACCATTGAATTCAGCATAAAAAAACAAACAATTTGGTATCTTGATCATTGCTCTACGTCAATTGGTTACTGAGATATTGAAAGTGCTAAACAGAGTAGGTTGTCTAATGTTATTCTTATGGAAAATAATTAAAATGTTATATATCGCTTATTTAAAAATGAATATGGATGCAACTTGGTATGTGACTTCACTTAGCTGAGTTCTATTGATATTTGCATAAAACCCCATTATTTTGTGTTCCTTGTTGCAGCAAACCTGCGTACTCATCTCCAATGTTATTCTTATGGAGAATAATTAATACTTTAAATATTGCATGTCTGTGAATATATTTCCTATGAATCTTGTTAATTGGCTTAATGTGGTATGTTATAATTCATTGGAAATTCGCTGAGTATACAGGTTTGCTGCGACAGGGGTATTTATTTCTTGTGGTGATGTAAATAAAACCTGCTAATGTAAAAAAGTTTAGCTTTTATTTGGTACAAACTGCATGTAAATCGGTCCAGTGGAAGTCTCAGACGAACTGTCCAAAGGATTGAAAAAATTGACTTTTCCCCCATGTTAAATCTCAATAAGAAAAATTTATTTTTAATTTTTGACCCATTTAATGTAAGTTAAATATTTTCAAAATACAAATAAAACCTGCTATTATAGGACCGAAAACCTTTGTTTTGGTATAACGCGTATATAAATCGGCCCAGTAGAAGTCTCAGACGAACTGTCCAAAGGTTTTTTCCTTGAGGCTTTAAATATATAGATATATTATAGTTTTTAACAACTAATTAGAAAATAGAGCACAATTTTAACGTGATGTTTTTGATAACAATTTCAAAACATGGTTCACACTTTTACTTGGTTAATGATTTTCCTTAAAAAAAGTTAGTTTTCCATGACGACTCTCGACTCGGAATGCACACTTTATTTCCAATAAGTATTTGTTATATATTTTTTACTTATTTACATAGGAAAATAAAGAACCAAGAAAAACTGCGTAGAATAACAACGTTAGACGGAAGAAAAGAAATATCAAGTAATTTTGCAACATTCAGCTTCACAGGAACTAAGATACAAAAGGTCGCAAATCGATTCAAGAAATATGGAGTTAATATAGCCTACAGAACGCAAAACACCATGGAACAAAATACTAAATCCCAAGATAGAAGATTGTAACAAATTCGACATGCCCGGCATTTGCAAAATTAATTGTAACAACTGTGATCACTTTTATATTGGTCAAACTGTTAATTGTATTAAAACATTTAAGAACCATATATCAGCTTGGAAGAACAGGAGACCGGAAAGATCAAACGTAGCGAAACATCTTTTAGCAAATGGCCACACCATAGGGAAAATAGAAGAAAACCTCAGCATCCTCAAGAATTGTAAAAAAGGAAATGAAATGAATACATGGGAAGAATTGTTTATATTTAAAGAAAAATGTAAAAATAGAGATAAATTGATTAACGAAAAAGTTAACTTCGACTCTGGTGGCACATTTAGGAACCTGTATCCGGAACTTCCAGTAGCCAATAGGATATAAGTAAGGACGCCATTTTGATTCTGTAAGTTCTCTCATTGGCCTGATGATGACTGGTGTGACTGGTCGAAATCGATAGTCTAGTACCATCTTTTATATATGTTTACCGTCTGTATGTGAATCAGTTTAAGTGTAAATATATCTTAAGTGTTGTAAGACATCTTTTATTACATCCCGTAAGTAATAACAACACGTAATATATGCTAATACAAAAGTTGTTTATATACTTTTTTTATCAGCCTCCAACTTCTCTACAGACATCCATATCGCTCTCCAGTTTATCATGCCATTTTAATGTTTACAGTCTGTTGTGCCCTTTTACCATTTTCACTTCCTCTTTGTTGCACCATAAAACCGATTCAACAATAATCAAATAAGTTTTTATATTTGCAAAGTATTTCTTTGCACGTAAAATTAAATTTAAAACTTTCCCAGACAAGTATAAAATATAAAGCATTTTCCCTGGCCTTCAGCATTTTTTCAACTTTATTCCTGATTTTTCAGAAAGTGTGAACTATGCAAAATGTTGTAAAAATATGATGCCACAGAATGACCAGTAGGCCTTTGTCAAAAACTTATAACTGAATCAATGCTACAAGACAAAAAACTACAAGTAGGCTAATTAACATATACAACTGTTATAAAGTTATTAAAATATATATGAAAATTAGTCAATGAGAAAATTATGAGTTTAGGACTGTTTCTAAAGGAAATAATATAGGCATTAAAACCTTCATGTTTTAAGCCACATTCATATTAGGTGTTAAACTTTGACAATCGCCCTATACAAATCTTTTTTTTAAGTTCTAAAAATAAAGCCTCTGGAATAAGTTGCAGTATATTACAGTATTCTGGCATTCTGACCATCATGTCCTATTGTCAAAATAAATTATAATCTTAAGAGGCTCTGCTAAGGCAAATATTGAAAAGGGACAATGCAAGTTTTAATAACAGTAACTTTGTAATAATAAGACTGGAAATTACAAGCAGACAAGTAATATTTGACTGAAACAGAAAACAAGATCGGAGATGTGAATGTTTTCAATTTCCGTACGGATAATGTTGGAAAGGAAATAAGCCTATCAACGATTAGGAATTTAGCCTACTTTAGAAGTTGCAGAACAGATAGGCAAAATCGCAGCAGAATGTGTTCATTAAAAACTTGATATGATGACTAGAAAATATGAGGGAAAGGTATTAATAGAGGGGACCATCAATTTGGTAATGTTTCAAACTAGTCCCAATTAACGCTTTGCGCAGAAAGAAATTCAAATCCTTCAAATTGGTAATGAAGACCGCCGATCTTACCACCAGACACTTGATTTTTTTTCTCATTTAGGCTTGCTTTAAAATAATTTGTTGTAACTAGTTTAATTTAATTTTGTTTATATAGACATTTGGGTACCGTAAAGGGAAACTTTTTACATAGGCCTAGTAGCTAAACATTTTCTATACGTATAACCGGTACCTAGTAATTTATTTCTAAATGATCTTAACTTGAGTTCCGGTTTATTCTTGTTAAAAGATTTGTTTATATATTTGAATGTTTGGGCATGAATGTTACAATTTTTTAGCACATTTATAAATCCTATTGTTTAAGTGGGCTATTTTATATAGCCCATTGTTGACTGAAGTCTTTGCCTGTAGAAATAAATTGTAGTAACAAGTAATGTGACATGATCTATTTCCTGTATAAAAACAAATGATTTAACAAAAAATCAAAATAAATAAGTAAAAAATCAAGTAGGCCTAATCAAATACTTTTCCTATTAACAAGGGGAACAAAGCATGGATTGAATAAAATATCTAGACATTTAGGCTATGTTAAAAATGAATAATTGCAGTAGTTTTATACCGGGGCTAACAACTTACAAAACGTGCTGAGACGGTTACCTTAGATTACTCTAATTGCCAAGACGTCTTTGATTTACTATACCAATTGATAAACTTACCCCCTCGCTAACTTTTAAAATAGTTACATTATCCAGATTCCCAAGTATGGGAATTATTTTGTTTAAATTTATTTGGTTTGGCACACCTCTTCCCTGCCGTATATTACCGCCCTAGAATGTATTTATCTATCTCCAACCTGCCATATATGGAAGTACCGCCCTAGAATGTATTTATTTATCTCCAAAACAATGAACCAATAGCCCCTAGCATCACGGGCATTACATCGCTCAGTTGTTACCAGCTTGAACGACCCTCACATCGTTCAGGTTAGTAATATTGTTTGAAAAATTAATAGTTAATTATAAGAAAATTAATATTGACAAGAGACGAAGTATCAAGAAGACATGTGATGAGAATAACTGAACTGCGAATCGGGTGGATATATACAAACATGAGTTTGTCATTACAGGTGGTACCCGGTACAGTAAGTTAAGTTAAAATTGTTAAATAGATGAAAGTAGGTTAGTAACATTAATAGTTAATTAGGCTATAAGAAAATTAACATTGACAAGAGACGAAGTATCAAGAAGACATGTGATGAGATAACTGAACTGCGAATAGGGTGGATATACACAAACATGAGTTTGTTATTACTGGTGGTACCCGGTACAGTAAGTTAAAATTGTTAAATAGATGAAAGTACCAGTAACTTATATCCTAATAACAGTTTTGTTCCTATAAACTTGGAAATTGTTCGTGCAGTTACATTTCTCTCCATTTCTTAAGCTTTTCCTAGAACTTTCACGTAGCCTACTGGATATCAAACTATCAGACCGAATATCTAAATCGGCCCTATATCGAAAACAGCTATTTTCTGCGATTTCCACGACTGGCCCAAAGTTATGACACCTACTTAGGTTTTCTTATTCCTCAACTGCAACATAGGCTATTATTCTAACCTAACCACCACTATTAGTAGGCTACCTGCTACAAGTTATGAGTTTGACTTCCACGTCAAGCAATTTTTCCCTATCGGAGGTAACTCTCGCCTTTCACTGTTATTCTATTTAAGTCTAAGTTAGGCCCTCTATTGTTTTCACATGTTGTAACTTTTAATTTGTTTAATTATTGAAACTGTAACTTATACACCATTTAAAACATGTTTGAGAATTATTAATAAGTTAATAAGTTTAAGGAGGCCCTAACCATAGTGAAAATTTACAATGGCATCTCATTATTATTGACGTCTGGTTGGTAATTTTTTTACCACTAATTCTATACTAATTTTTGATATGTTCCTACTAGTAGATACTTGTTCATGTTCAAAAGTGGGACATTGCTATATGATTGAAGCCTAGGTAGGCCTAGCCTAACTGATTGAGCTTTCAGACACACTAAGGCTCTCTCCCACAGTTGAGAATTATGTCCACAACATAACTTATGGACTTATTCATATGAAGTTAGGTGGTCAACAATCACTTTTATCAATAAGGACACTAGTATATTTAAATTGCCTGTGCCTAACTATAAATATAGGGCCTATTGGGCCAAAATTTTACTGTCCCCCCTCCAAATGTTGATGTTCTTAAAAAGTACAGCAGAATATATCAGAAATGTAACTGTAATCTCTATTCACTGGCCAAAATCTGGAGCTGGGCTTAGGCCTAAAATTGGATTTATGCTGACCAGTCAGCATCCAGTCTATCAATAGTTTAATGTGCATCAAAACGTGAAGCATGGAATTAACACTCACACAACCATTACCTATAATAACTATACTAAAATTAAGAGCATTTAACATTCAATCTAAGCACAAGTCAGTCTTGTTAGTAATATATAATATGCTGTATTGTTTCCCAAAGTATGACGAGCAAGATATTGCAATTAGACAAGTAAAGAGAACGAACACTTACCTCGGAATTTTAGTTCATGTAGAGGATCTATAATTAATACTTGTTCTTGTTTCGCCATGATAAATATTAAAATATGATATATTTAAAACACAGCTTACAAATTTATTAACCGCACAAAATGAGAATGTAATCCCGGGAGGGCTTGAACTAGGTTTTCAACATACGCATGCGTCATTCGCAAAATTTGTTTGTCGTTGCACTGACGTCATAAAATTTGAAAGCCAGCAAAAGAACAGATCGCATTCTTTTTCAACTTAAACTCAACGGTCTGAACATCCATTTTCTACCTAAGATATATGTACTGATACATTATGTCACAGACAAAGGGATATAATGGATTCCTTTATCTGTGACTATGCATAACTGTGGTCAGATTTACCAATCCCCACCTCTTTATGGTTATTATAAACTAAGGAAAATAAAATATTCTATAAATATAATTTAAATGTAATTTTACTAATTAACCATGCAAGAGATGTGTTTTTTTCTGTAACATTACAATGCCTGCGTCATTTATTACTCTTTAGTAGGGAACAGGAACAATAAGCCTAATTTTGTTTCTAAGTCCATGTACAGTATATATGTAACAAAGCCCTCGCTGATACATCGCTGGCACTAAGTAACTCTTCCACTTTTAACAAAAAAACTATTTAAAATTGACATGGATTCCTAGAAAGATTAATTCAGTTCTATGATTAGACAACCCCAATGGCATTGTATGCAGTCCTTCAAATTCTCCTCGAAAAGGGAGAGCCGAAGTGGAACAGTTCGGACCTCCCGCAGCGCCGTCCTCACGCAGTTTAACGATAACGTTTCGTGGGGAACTGGCGCTGTCTCCCCACCCCGCAGCCGCGAGTACTACACCAGGAAGCCTCGCCCTCGTTCCCACTCCATACATAATAACAACTGCAGTTCTGCCAACTGACAAAAACATCAGAATTGTCATTTACTCCTAAAATACGACAATAATTTCAAACTACGAATCCTATAATTTCCAGAATCTTATATATTATTACGCTAAGGCGATTTTTGTTAGGAGAACTCCTCCGTTATTTCTGAACCGATTTTAACAATTGAGGTACCTAAAATATTCCAATTGTCTTTTAAAATATAATACAAAATAAAAAATAATTTGTATTCATTGAAAATCACAATAATTTAAACTAGCAGATTCCCCGCTCTCCGCACGGGGATATAGCAGGTATAGGAGCCAGACATTGTGTTAACTTTTAATTAATTTGTCTGTCTATTTACAAGCCAGATTTGTTCCGCGTTACACAACAAAAGACTGCACTGAATTAAATAAAACATTTTCGTGTGGGAGAGGAAACGTTTAGGCTAACAACTTAAACAGCGCGCTGCAGCGGTTAGGTTAGGTTACTATAATTTCCATACACAACACGATTGTTTCTGACGGTCCCATAATTTTACGCTGGATACTGGAAGGTGGCAGAACTGCTGTTGTTATGTATGGAGTGGGAACGAGGGCGTGGCTCGCTATTGTAGAACTCGTGGTGGCGGGGTGGGGGGACAGCGCCAGTTCCCCACCAAACATTTTTACTGCGCGAGGACGGCGCTGCGGGAGGTCCTGACTGCTCCAATTCTATCGTCTCATTGAAAATCGAACAAACACCGATCACAGATCGAGCCCCAGTTGCGTATTTATGTCATCGGCTTGAAGGGGCCATATCCCCTAACCTTGCTCCAACACTCCGATCTCTTTACTCTTTAAATGCTGAGTAAAAACAGTGTAAGTAGGAACATGTCAGTTTGTAAACAAAGTAGACACTTAATCACATGTTTTAATGTAAACAAAGCAGAACTTTTTAAATCCCCATTTTTTCATATGGGGGATGCGTTACGTTATTCATTGTTTGCTGCTAACATTTTGGAAATACTGTTATTTTTCCCGAGTCACTGGAATCAATACCTTTAATTTGAGATCCCCGCCAAACTCCCACAATTTTGACACAAATTTGGCTTACAGAATTATATGTAAAAACCATAGAGGCTTGAAGGGGTGATAGTCCCCTAATCTTGCTCCAATACTCTGTCTCATCTGATACTTTTACTCTTGATATGCTAAGGAAAATAAAACAATATAAGTGTAGTGACACATGCCAGTTAGTAAATAAAGTAGACACTTAATCACATGTTTTAATGTAAACAAAGCAGACGTTTTTAAACCCCCATACTTTTCTTATGGGTGATGTTTTACGTTATTTATCGTTTGGTGGAAAATTTTTAGAAATACTACTATTTTTCCCGAGTCCCTGGGATCAAGACCTTTAATTTTAACCGTCTCCCATCATACTACGATTAGCCAAACTTCCAAAATTTTGACTTAAAAATTTCGTTTACAGAATTATTTATAAAGATAAGCAGGCTAACCAAATGTTCATTCCACCGAAGCTGCCAATTAATTAATTATTGCATACGAACTCTTTGAACATTCTTTATAATTTGGTAGCAACATTTGTTTTGACCCCATTACGACTTTATTGTGCTGTTTTTTTGGCAAAAAATAATCAAGGTCCATAGAGAGCAGGAGCACACACATTGCTTCCAGGAGTGTTCGATACCTCTGTGCTTGTGTGGCAGCACATGTTAAGGTTCTAGCCACTAGTATTAATTATCATCCATTCATTATCATGTATTTATATTTTAAATGTGTTCAAAATAAATAAGTTGTTTATATTAGAATATAAAGGCATCAATGCGGTTGTACCACTCATTTTAAGGTAGGTATTTGTTTGTTAGAATATAAAAGCATCAATGCGGTTGTACCACTCGTTTGAAGGTAGGTATACATAAGAAACTAGGTATCACATTTGACGCAGTATGTTTGATAAAAATAAAATAATAATAAAATATATAAAAAATACAAAGTAATAGAAAATAATAAATATAAATAAAATGTTATAAATAAAAGGTATAATGAATATGGGGTAATGTTGCTGTTTCTTGCTCAGCTGCTCTCTTGTCCCTTAGTTTATTTTTGGAAACAAGGAGAGGTTGATTTCTCGGAGTAGTTATTGTTATGTTATATCTCTCTTTGTAGTAGTTCATATAGGAAACTTGAGTTGCATTTTTATCAAAAGTCGATAGAGGAGTCTCATCCCAATTCACATCTGATATAAGTCTTGTTGTTGTAATTAGTAAAAACGACTGTTCCAACAGACATTTAGTGAGTGCATTCTAAATTTGTAGTAATTTTAAGATTTATGGTTTATTAACATTGAATAATTAGTGCATTGTATTGTTAAAGATGTAAGTAGGAATATTGATTGTGTTAAAAATTTTTTTTAGTGATGTTTAAATATTAATTAATTGTAATAATGTCTAAAAATGTCTTAATATCACATCATGAAAAACATTAGTCCTCTTCGAACAGTATATCTTGTACCTGTGGTTAAATGGTGTTAGTGAAACGTGTGTGTGCATGGATGAAGAAATAGCATAGTACAACACAGTAATAAACAAACCGGAATCCAACAATGTACCTAAGATGAGAAGGAAGAAGTTAAAAATACCATATCCAAATAAATACTGTATTCAAAAAAGATGTTTAAGAAGAGGAATCCAGTAATTTACAGAGGTAAACTACAAACATCTTGGAAGGTATGTGGAATCATCAGTGATATATGAACTATAAAGAACATTTTGTACATGAACTTTTACCATGATGTAAATTTTTAGATTTTAAGATATCAATTTAAAGTGTGTCTTTTATTTCAGTGATGATATGTATGAGAATTGTTAGATTTAAGATTTTGTAATAACTTGAACACATTTAAAACGTAAGGTTTTATAATAATTTGAACAAATTAGGGTATTAAAAGTTTTATTTCATAAAAGTCACAAAAGTAAATAGTAGGCCTATACAATAGCATTCACTGTGCCATTAGGTGGTGAGTTTTGCCACACGATGCAATCGGGTAGCAAAGCTCAAGGGGGTTTTGTAACAGGTGGCTCAGTTCATTGCTAAATTAAATACATTTTAATAACAATAAATGACAAAATGACATGCCACAAACTTTTGAGTTAGTAAAAATGAAATATCTTAAAAATTATGAGTCCAACTGAAATAAAAATCATACAGGAACAAACTATATGAAATTCTCTAGCTTGTGTGAAAAAACTATAAAATTCTATCAAGAAATAAAAAAGTCAATTTTTAACAGTTGAGACCAACAGTTTAACTATTGTGTAATAATTAACTTCTTAGTAAAACGGGAATATCTTTGAAACTAAGCGTTCAATTAAAATTAAACCTACATAGGAATAAACCATATGAGATTCCCTAGCAGGCCTGAGAAAATTATCAAATTCGGTTAGAAAATAGAAAAGTCGATCTTTTAATGAGTAAATATGTCAAAATTAATAAAGAGGGAAACCGGCCATATTGGCGAGGTCTACCGCGCAGAAACGCGGGGCAGTTTAGCCCAAAACCTGGTGGCGTGATCTCGACAGCCAATCAGATTGCTTGGTACGAGTGAGTCATCCTCTCACATAAATAGAAGGAGAACGCGCAATTCTTGGTCTTTTGTCAGTTTCATCGGTGCGTGAAGGTGCTGGGAGATGTATTCTGAATCTAGCTGATAGACGCTAAGATGGCGTCTCCGGTGTGTTGTGAAATCCGTTAAAAAGGGCATTTGTGAACGGTGTATTATCTGTGACAGTGTAATTAGTGTCTAGGCCTTGTGGAAAAAACATCGAATTGATAAGTATTTAACTTAATCAAAATGATTTATTGTTGATACTTCTGACAAATTTACTTAAATTATTTGAAACCTAGGGCTGAGGATAACCTATTTTGGGTTATAAAAAGACATAGCCTATCTCGTTGTGTTAACTGAAACTATTTGGAAATAGTATAACCTATTCTGAACATTGAAATTATCAGAGGCTAGGGCTCGGTCAGGACCATGCTAGGGCTGATCAATACATAGAGGCATAGCCTATCCCTACTAAAAGAAGGACTATAATCAAAATCCAGTTAGTCAATATCTAACTGAAAACTAATATTATCTAGACAACGGCATAATATTTAATGGAACTTAAACAACAGTAAAAACATAAACAAAACTCTACAAGAACTTTTATAAATAAATTGTTTTATTCTCAGTGACATTTATTTGTTTCACAAATAAATTCACAGGTACAAGATAGTTATTAAATTGTCTGATGTGATTAGGGTGTATTGGTTTTATCTGTATTTAAGGACTAATTGAACTTTTTTACAACCTTTGTTAAGTTAAGATGTTTATAAATAAATAGATGTGTGTTCAGAATCATATACTCTTTTATTATCAAGGCCTAATTTCCAACAAGCTCCACACGAACTCACAGGATTTCACATGTGGATAAGATTCAACATGGGTCCACCCTGTCGTTAAGAATATTATGTTTTGCCGGCTGAGTTAGTAATTAATAAATCAATGAACCCTGAGATAAATTAAATGGAACCCTGAGATAGCTTAATTGAATATCATTGATTTTTGTTGTTTGAGATATTAATTAAAATTAAAAAATAATAATTAATTAAAGAAAAAAGAGATTAATTAAATAATTAATAAGTAAAATAAATTAAAAGGTATAGAGGTTACAAAGTGGCGCGCCAATTAGTGGGGCTTGTTGTTGAAGATGGCTAATGATGATTGAAAGAGTATGAACTAGTTATTGTGAATTTTATTATTAATCGGGTGTTAGTTTATAGCTTGATTACAAAATGTCATCTGAAGATTTGAGTAAAATGGAGGAGGTAGCAGATCACAATGTACTAGAAAATAATAATCAGAGCCCATCTAATGTGTCTTCAATGTCTGGAGAAGATTGGCCTGGTTGGGATTTAAATGGACTAGGTGTAGGCTCAGTAACAAAACAAAATGTTGTAGGCCCCGTAACAATGCAAAATGAAGTAGGCCCGGTACCAAGCCAAAGTAATGTAGACCCTATCCCAGACCAAAATAAGGAATTTCAAAGCCAGTTAATTAAAATGTTGCAATCAATGAGTGACAATATGAATACTAAATTACAAACAATGAGTGATGGTATTAATGATAGGTTTGAAAAAGTTGAGGCTAATTTTAACGCTAGGTTTGACAGTATGGATCAGAAGTTTAGTGCTAGGTTTGACAGTATGGACCGTAAGTTCGAGAGCATTGATGTAAAACTAAACGAACATAGTAACAGACTGGACGAGATTGACATTAGAATAGGTGCGGAATGTAAAAAGCTTGATTGTAAAATGAGTAAAGAGTTAGGTGAGGTAGAAGATAGGGTTAATAAAATGCAGTCCAAAATCGTAGAATCTGATGGTACATTTCAACAGGTAAGTGAACGCACTGTTGCGTTAGAACATAGAGTTAACACTAATGATGGAGAGTTAAGGAAAATTGAACGACAATTTAATGAAGGTGAGTCAGATAGTAAAATTAGAGTTGAGGAGTGCGTTAAAAAGCAAGACAGATTTGAAGAAAGATATGATAATGAGGCTGTTGTTGTAACAAATAGAATAAAGTCAGTTGAGGTTAAGTTAAATGATATGGAATGTGAGGTAAATGACCTTAGACAAAAAACTCAGCCTACATATGTAGTAAGCCAGGAAGTCAAATCAACTAAGCCTAGCACCATAAGTGCTAATGCAGAGTTGTTTTTAACAAAATTTAGTAATGAGCCTAACTCGGTACATCCTATGATTTATTTAAAGTTTGCAAGGAAGTTTGTACAAGTATCAGGTGATAACTGGGAAGTGCAGTTATTACATTTGATTAAATACTTGAAGGGTGAACCAGAGACTTGGGCTAGACAACAGGTAGATAAATTTGATAATTTTCAATATTTTGAAACTGAGTTTAAGAGGAAATACTGGGGTAACACTAGGCAGCGGGAATTTGAATGTGACTTAATGAGCAGTGGTAATTTTAAAATTGGTAAGATGGATTTGCAGACCTATGTAATGAATTACTATGAAATCAATAAAGTATTAGACAAACCTATCAGTATGGAAATGTTCTTAAAACATATTTGTAGGCACTTACCAGAAAGTTCAGCCGCAGCTGTTCAAATGATTATGACAGTAAAAGAGATTACGACAGAGGGTGAACTAGAAAATATGTGTAGAAACCTGGGAACGATACATGATAGGGAAATTTTACCGATAAGCTACGGTAACTATAATAACAGGAACAGAGATAACTTGGGATTCAGACAAAATAGTCCTAGGGCAAATGTAGGCCAACACAATCAGAACTCGGAGGTTAGGAACCAGGCAGATAATGTGGGGGGTGGAGCTAGATTAGATGACAACAATGATGGTGGTAATGGAGGGTTTGGTAGGTATGTTGAGAACAATAGAAGCAACTATAGGGGAAGTTACAGAGGCAATAACAGGGGTAACTATAGGGGTGGAATAAATAAAGATTGACTAGTTGAACCACATGTTAACTGTATTACTTTGGATAAGCCAGAAGTAATAACAAAACCAGTCTATAATGGTTATGAACTATTGGGGGATTCTCAATTAGTTAGATTTTCAAAACAATGTATGAATTTTCAATCCCAGTTAATATGTGGAAAATGGACAGCAGGCTTATGTAGGGGTGGACAAACGATTAAGGAATTAAATGGACTAGTGAACCAAAATATTAAAAAAATAAATGAACAGGTAATGGTATTAATAGGGACGAATGATTTTTTGAAATGTAGGTCAACTAACGAAATAATAAGTGATTATAAATTACTCATTGAAACATTAGTGAGGGCAAACAAAAACATAATAGTGTTAACTATCCCGCCTATTCCTAAGTTAGCTTTGAGTGATGTTGACCATTTAAAAAAATTAGAACAAGTAAATGCTTTTATTCATAGCCTAGCCTACATAAACAAAATCAAAATCATAGATGTAACAAACCCATTAATTGATAGTAGAGATGAATCCAGGTGTAAGAGAAGCCTATATGAGGAAATGATTTTTCTAGGCAATAAACAAGTTTTAGACCTGGTACATTTAAATAAGAAAGGATTTTTTTGAAATTAAGAACGTTATAGATAGCTATACCCAAGTCAATAGGACAGATCAGATAAAATCAGATAGGCCTAAAGGTCAAATAGACAAAGAAATGGGGGGTAGAGAAAAGGGAGTTTGATAAATAAGAAGAGGCAAATATAAGGGCAGTTCACACCTCCGTGTATCACCCACAGTCAAATCCAACAGAAAGAGTCAATAAGGAAATAAATAAAATGATTAGAATATATTGTCATAAAAAACACACCAATTGGCCAGCAGCATTGGAGTTTGTTGAGGAATGTTTGAATAATTCAGTTCATGGAGTAACAGAACATTTACCGTCAGAGGTTATGTTAGGTAGAGTAAATAAACATTTCTTAGAAAGTGTGATTGAGTTTCCTTATAATAGACAGTTGGATTACCCTGAGTGTATCAAATTAGTTAAAGATAAACTTAAAAGTAAAGCTGAAAAGAGGAAAATTAAGTTTGATAATAAAATCAATCCAGTAAAGTTTGAAGTGGGAGATAAAGTGTTAGTAAAAACGCATCCTTTATCAAGTAAGCTAAAAAAGAAAATTAAAAAGTTCTTTTTATTGTTTGTGGGTCCGTTTGAAATAATTCAAATCAAAATGGACAATGCATATGTAGTCAAGGATACAAAAACAAATGAAATTATAGGAACTTACAATGTTACACAGCTTAAGAAATTTTTTGAATAATTTGGAAAATACAATGGATTAGTGATATGTCTGTCATGCTTTTTTCTGGTACAAAGTAATAAAGGATATTACTATAATATGGGCCGTTTGTATTTATGTTACGATTTCTGTTTTTGGGCCCTAATAATACAAAAATCAAGAAAAGATACAAATATTATTTTGGTCAAATATGATCAAAATAATAGGACAAAATGTAAAGTATGTTATTCCAATACAAATTATATAAAAAATAATTGTTTAAGGAGTCATATAGTAAAATCATCTAAAACCATACAATTTTATTGTAAGTTAATTTAAATTCTGTCTTGTAACAGAATAGTAATGTTGTTTGATTATATCTCATCAAGTATAAGTAACTGTTAAATTTAATAGAGGAATTTATTATTAAAATGTGAAAATTGGAAAAACATAATTTATAATAAATTACCTGAATTTGTCGATAAAAGTATGTATACCTGAAAGTTGATGAATGAGAAAAGAAGAATGCGCTGATCACTCAACGGAAGGCCGAGTATGTATGTGTTTTTATATTTTAGGGTTAAGGATATGTAACGGTGGGTTGATTCAGTCTAGGCAGAATACCTAGCTGAATCGACGATAATGTTTTTGAACTTTTTTGACCATATTGAACAGTGAAGCGAACGTGCCGTTAGGTAACGATTGGCGTAGGGCCTTTGAAGAAAAGGTAACCTATTGCCTACGGCGTGGAGTGATCAGTCAGTCCCCAAAAATAAAATATGCTCTGTAACCCGTCCCAAACTTTTTCTAAAAATGGAGCATAGTAGTCAGTGTAAAAACTGACTAACAATTAAATTCACCAATATAACCTCTGTGTCTATGGTGCACATGTTAACAATTTTCAGCCATAGGAAACTCTTCATTCTTTCCACTACCTCTGTGCTTGTGTGGCAGCACATGTTAAGGTTCTAGCCACTAGTATTAATTATCATCCATTCATTATCATGTATTTATATTTTAAATGTGTTCAAAATAAATAAGTTGTTTATATTAGAATATAAAGGCATCAATGCGGTTGTACCACTCATTTTAAGGTAGGTATTTGTTTGTTAGAATATAAAAGCATCAATGCGGTTGTACCACTCGTTTGAAGGTAGGTATACATAAGAAACTAGGTATCACATTTGACGCAGTATGTTTGATAAAAATAAAATAATAATAAAATATATAAAAAATACAAAGTAATAGAAAATAATAAATATAAATAAAATGTTATAAATAAAAGGTATAATGAATATGGGGTAATGTTGCTGTTTCTTGCTCAGCTGCTCTCTTGTCCCTTAGTTTATTTTTGGAAACAAGGAGAGGTTGATTTCTCGGAGTAGTTATTGTTATGTTATATCTCTCTTTGTAGTAGTTCATATAGGAAACTTGAGTTGCATTTTTATCAAAAGTCGATAGAGGAGTCTCATCCCAATTCACATCTGATATAAGTCTTGTTGTTGTAATTAGTAAAAACGACTGTTCCAACAGACATTTAGTGAGTGCATTCTAAATTTGTAGTAATTTTAAGATTTATGGTTTATTAACATTGAATAATTAGTGCATTGTATTGTTAAAGATGTAAGTAGGAATATTGATTGTGTTAAAAATTTTTTTTAGTGATGTTTAAATATTAATTAATTGTAATAATGTCTAAAAATGTCTTAATATCACATCATGAAAAACATTAGTCCTCTTCGAACAGTATATCTTGTACCTGTGGTTAAATGGTGTTAGTGAAACGTGTGTGTGCATGGATGAAGAAATAGCATAGTACAACACAGTAATAAACAAACCGGAATCCAACAATGTACCTAAGATGAGAAGGAAGAAGTTAAAAATACCATATCCAAATAAATACTGTATTCAAAAAAGATGTTTAAGAAGAGGAATCCAGTAATTTACAGAGGTAAACTACAAACATCTTGGAAGGTATGTGGAATCATCAGTGATATATGAACTATAAAGAACATTTTGTACATGAACTTTTACCATGATGTAAATTTTTAGATTTTAAGATATCAATTTAAAGTGTGTCTTTTATTTCAGTGATGATATGTATGAGAATTGTTAGATTTAAGATTTTGTAATAACTTGAACACATTTAAAACGTAAGGTTTTATAATAATTTGAACAAATTAGGGTATTAAAAGTTTTATTTCATAAAAGTCACAAAAGTAAATAGTAGGCCTATACAATAGCATTCACTGTGCCATTAGGTGGTGAGTTTTGCCACACGATGCAATCGGGTAGCAAAGCTCAAGGGGGTTTTGTAACAGGTGGCTCAGTTCATTGCTAAATTAAATACATTTTAATAACAATAAATGACAAAATGACATGCCACAAACTTTTGAGTTAGTAAAAATGAAATATCTTAAAAATTATGAGTCCAACTGAAATAAAAATCATACAGGAACAAACTATATGAAATTCTCTAGCTTGTGTGAAAAAACTATAAAATTCTATCAAGAAATAAAAAAGTCAATTTTTAACAGTTGAGACCAACAGTTTAACTATTGTGTAATAATTAACTTCTTAGTAAAACGGGAATATCTTTGAAACTAAGCGTTCAATTAAAATTAAACCTACATAGGAATAAACCATATGAGATTCCCTAGCAGGCCTGAGAAAATTATCAAATTCGGTTAGAAAATAGAAAAGTCGATCTTTTAATGAGTAAATATGTCAAAATTAATAAAGAGGGAAACCGGCCATATTGGCGAGGTCTACCGCGCAGAAACGCGGGGCAGTTTAGCCCAAAACCTGGTGGCGTGATCTCGACAGCCAATCAGATTGCTTGGTACGAGTGAGTCATCCTCTCACATAAATAGAAGGAGAACGCGCAATTCTTGGTCTTTTGTCAGTTTCATCGGTGCGTGAAGGTGCTGGGAGATGTATTCTGAATCTAGCTGATAGACGCTAAGATGGCGTCTCCGGTGTGTTGTGAAATCCGTTAAAAAGGGCATTTGTGAACGGTGTATTATCTGTGACAGTGTAATTAGTGTCTAGGCCTTGTGGAAAAAACATCGAATTGATAAGTATTTAACTTAATCAAAATGATTTATTGTTGATACTTCTGACAAATTTACTTAAATTATTTGAAACCTAGGGCTGAGGATAACCTATTTTGGGTTATAAAAAGACATAGCCTATCTCGTTGTGTTAACTGAAACTATTTGGAAATAGTATAACCTATTCTGAACATTGAAATTATCAGAGGCTAGGGCTCGGTCAGGACCATGCTAGGGCTGATCAATACATAGAGGCATAGCCTATCCCTACTAAAAGAAGGACTATAATCAAAATCCAGTTAGTCAATATCTAACTGAAAACTAATATTATCTAGACAACGGCATAATATTTAATGGAACTTAAACAACAGTAAAAACATAAACAAAACTCTACAAGAACTTTTATAAATAAATTGTTTTATTCTCAGTGACATTTATTTGTTTCACAAATAAATTCACAGGTACAAGATAGTTATTAAATTGTCTGATGTGATTAGGGTGTATTGGTTTTATCTGTATTTAAGGACTAATTGAACTTTTTTACAACCTTTGTTAAGTTAAGATGTTTATAAATAAATAGATGTGTGTTCAGAATCATATACTCTTTTATTATCAAGGCCTAATTTCCAACAAGCTCCACACGAACTCACAGGATTTCACATGTGGATAAGATTCAACATGGGTCCACCCTGTCGTTAAGAATATTATGTTTTGCCGGCTGAGTTAGTAATTAATAAATCAATGAACCCTGAGATAAATTAAATGGAACCCTGAGATAGCTTAATTGAATATCATTGATTTTTGTTGTTTGAGATATTAATTAAAATTAAAAAATAATAATTAATTAAAGAAAAAAGAGATTAATTAAATAATTAATAAGTAAAATAAATTAAAAGGTATAGAGGTTACAAAGTGGCGCGCCAATTAGTGGGGCTTGTTGTTGAAGATGGCTAATGATGATTGAAAGAGTATGAACTAGTTATTGTGAATTTTATTATTAATCGGGTGTTAGTTTATAACTTGATTACAAAATGTCATCTGAAGATTTGAGTAAAATGGAGGAGGTAGCAGATCACAATGTACTAGAAAATAATAATCAGAGCCCATCTAATGTGTCTTCAATGTCTGGAGAAGATTGGCCTGGTTGGGATTTAAATGGACTAGGTGTAGGCTCAGTAACAAAACAAAATGTTGTAGGCCCCGTAACAATGCAAAATGAAGTAGGCCCGGTACCAAGCCAAAGTAATGTAGACCCTATCCCAGACCAAAATAAGGAATTTCAAAGCCAGTTAATTAAAATGTTGCAATCAATGAGTGACAATATGAATACTAAATTACAAACAATGAGTGATGGTATTAATGATAGGTTTGAAAAAGTTGAGGCTAATTTTAACGCTAGGTTTGACAGTATGGATCAGAAGTTTAGTGCTAGGTTTGACAGTATGGACCGTAAGTTCGAGAGCATTGATGTAAAACTAAACGAACATAGTAACAGACTGGACGAGATTGACATTAGAATAGGTGCGGAATGTAAAAAGCTTGATTGTAAAATGAGTAAAGAGTTAGGTGAGGTAGAAGATAGGGTTAATAAAATGCAGTCCAAAATCGTAGAATCTGATGGTACATTTCAACAGGTAAGTGAACGCACTGTTGCGTTAGAACATAGAGTTAACACTAATGATGGAGAGTTAAGGAAAATTGAACGACAATTTAATGAAGGTGAGTCAGATAGTAAAATTAGAGTTGAGGAGTGCGTTAAAAAGCAAGACAGATTTGAAGAAAGATATGATAATGAGGCTGTTGTTGTAACAAATAGAATAAAGTCAGTTGAGGTTAAGTTAAATGATATGGAATGTGAGGTAAATGACCTTAGACAAAAAACTCAGCCTACATATGTAGTAAGCCAGGAAGTCAAATCAACTAAGCCTAGCACCATAAGTGCTAATGCAGAGTTGTTTTTAACAAAATTTAGTAATGAGCCTAACTCGGTACATCCTATGATTTATTTAAAGTTTGCAAGGAAGTTTGTACAAGTATCAGGTGATAACTGGGAAGTGCAGTTATTACATTTGATTAAATACTTGAAGGGTGAACCAGAGACTTGGGCTAGACAACAGGTAGATAAATTTGATAATTTTCAATATTTTGAAACTGAGTTTAAGAGGAAATACTGGGGTAACACTAGGCAGCGGGAATTTGAATGTGACTTAATGAGCAGTGGTAATTTTAAAATTGGTAAGATGGATTTGCAGACCTATGTAATGAATTACTATGAAATCAATAAAGTATTAGACAAACCTATCAGTATGGAAATGTTCTTAAAACATATTTGTAGGCACTTACCAGAAAGTTCAGCCGCAGCTGTTCAAATGATTATGACAGTAAAAGAGATTACGACAGAGGGTGAACTAGAAAATATGTGTAGAAACCTGGGAACGATACATGATAGGGAAATTTTACCGATAAGCTACGGTAACTATAATAACAGGAACAGAGATAACTTGGGATTCAGACAAAATAGTCCTAGGGCAAATGTAGGCCAACACAATCAGAACTCGGAGGTTAGGAACCAGGCAGATAATGTGGGGGGTGGAGCTAGATTAGATGACAACAATGATGGTGGTAATGGAGGGTTTGGTAGGTATGTTGAGAACAATAGAAGCAACTATAGGGGAAGTTACAGAGGCAATAACAGGGGTAACTATAGGGGTGGAATAAATAAAGATTGACTAGTTGAACCACATGTTAACTGTATTACTTTGGATAAGCCAGAAGTAATAACAAAACCAGTCTATAATGGTTATGAACTATTGGGGGATTCTCAATTAGTTAGATTTTCAAAACAATGTATGAATTTTCAATCCCAGTTAATATGTGGAAAATGGACAGCAGGCTTATGTAGGGGTGGACAAACGATTAAGGAATTAAATGGACTAGTGAACCAAAATATTAAAAAAATAAATGAACAGGTAATGGTATTAATAGGGACGAATGATTTTTTGAAATGTAGGTCAACTAACGAAATAATAAGTGATTATAAATTACTCATTGAAACATTAGTGAGGGCAAACAAAAACATAATAGTGTTAACTATCCCGCCTATTCCTAAGTTAGCTTTGAGTGATGTTGACCATTTTAAAAAATTAGAACAAGTAAATGCTTTTATTCATAGCCTAGCCTACATAAACAAAATCAAAATCATAGATGTAACAAACCCATTAATTGATAGTAGAGATGAATCCAGGTGTAAGAGAAGCCTATATGAGGAAATGATTTTTCTAGGCAATAAACAAGTTTTAGACCTGGTACATTTAAATAAGAAAGGATTTTTTTGAAATTAAGAACGTTATAGATAGCTATACCCAAGTCAATAGGACAGATCAGATAAAATCAGATAGGCCTAAAGGTCAAATAGACAAAGAAATGGGGGGTAGAGAAAAGGGAGTTTGATAAATAAGAAGAGGCAAATATAAGGGCAGTTCACACCTCCGTGTATCACCCACAGTCAAATCCAACAGAAAGAGTCAATAAGGAAATAAATAAAATGATTAGAATATATTGTCATAAAAAACACACCAATTGGCCAGCAGCATTGGAGTTTGTTGAGGAATGTTTGAATAATTCAGTTCATGGAGTAACAGAACATTTACCGTCAGAGGTTATGTTAGGTAGAGTAAATAAACATTTCTTAGAAAGTGTGATTGAGTTTCCTTATAATAGACAGTTGGATTACCCTGAGTGTATCAAATTAGTTAAAGATAAACTTAAAAGTAAAGCTGAAAAGAGGAAAATTAAGTTTGATAATAAAATCAATCCAGTAAAGTTTGAAGTGGGAGATAAAGTGTTAGTAAAAACGCATCCTTTATCAAGTAAGCTAAAAAAGAAAATTAAAAAGTTCTTTTTATTGTTTGTGGGTCCGTTTGAAATAATTCAAATCAAAATGGACAATGCATATGTAGTCAAGGATACAAAAACAAATGAAATTATAGGAACTTACAATGTTACACAGCTTAAGAAATTTTTTGAATAATTTGGAAAATACAATGGATTAGTGATATGTCTGTCATGCTTTTTTCTGGTACAAAGTAATAAAGGATATTACTATAATATGGGCCGTTTGTGTTTATGTTACGATTTCTGTTTTTGGGCCCTAATAATACAAAAATCAAGAAAAGATACAAATATTATTTTGGTCAAATATGATCAAAATAATAGGACAAAATGTAAAGTATGTTATTCCAATACAAATTATATAAAAAATAATTGTTTAAGGAGTCATATAGTAAAATCATCTAAAACCATACAATTTTATTGTAAGTTAATTTAAATTCTGTCTTGTAACAGAATAGTAATGTTGTTTGATTATATCTCATCAAGTATAAGTAACTGTTAAATTTAATAGAGGAATTTATTATTAAAATGTGAAAATTGGAAAAACATAATTTATAATAAAATTTATAACCAGATGATGGAATAGTTATTCTAAAAATTGTTTTTTTAGTTATTTTTTAAAACGTTGAGTGAAGATTGGTAATAAATAACATAAGTGGATATATGATCTAAATCTATATTTGTCAGACTCATGCACTCACTGACATAGTGATCACTTTATCTAAGAAACGACAATGTCTATTGAAGATACAATTTTGGATGGTGGTTCGCCTTATGCTGCAGATTCACAATAAGAATACGTTTAAAAAAGTCCTATAGGGTTCTTCGCTAATTTACTTGTATGGCAATTGTATGAGTAATTAGTACTTTCTGGACCTTTGTAAGTTACATTTCGGTAGGAACAAAACTAATTCATCAGAACAAAACACAAACCTATTCCTGTTACGAAAATGTTTATGGGCTTCGCTCCCCGGAATTTCAAAATACAATATTTTAACAATCATGCACATCCTCTTGGACTGATGGATCTGAAATTCGGTAGGAATGTAGCTGATAGCTCAGTGCAGACATTTACCTACTCCAGACACAAATATACTCAAGGACTCTGGCCCAATGGCCTTTAATATAAGCGCGTTAGTCATAACACACAAACTACTCAACCAGTAGAGCTGAAATTTGATGCCTTAAAGGAAATAATAAACAACATCATGGGGAGTCACGGTGTTGTTCTCTGGAGATCTCACACAGATCCTTTGTCGTAAGTGAGATATGAGTGGACGAGTCTACGCCTCTCTAAAAATATATTTTATGTAGCCGACCACTGAGCGTCTGAACTTAACAGTAAATATGAAAATGTATTTTTGAGAAGATTAAGGGGTTGATCAGTTTTCTTATGCGCTTTTAAAAGTTGAGATTGGGACATTGAAAAACAAATTAAGGTCTCAGAAACATCCATCCTTCACTCGGCACTATCGATGAATCACAGGATTTATTGATTAACAGTTTGTTACACCGAGGTTCATAAACAGTTTAATCTGTAAAGTGCCTGGCTCTGTGATTGCGCCATCCTCACGTCCACCAATGAACAAGCAACGGAGATCAACACAAATGTAGGTCTATTCCAAAGGGAGGAACGAACATATACAATATTTAATACCGTTCATTTAACCATGACCACTGTTAGAACAGTTCGTATATATTGATTTACATTTATTTAAGCAAAATCAAGTAGTCATATGTTTTTAAAACATATGATTTTTCCAAGTTTAAATTGTTTATTTACAATTAATTATATTGAAAACAGAACCTGGCAAGAATGGCGATTTTAAAAGTGGTTTGTCAATGTTTTTCAAGTTTAATGTTTCGTTACATTACTATTAATTTATTGGAATGTAAAGATTAATGTATCAAAGTATTTAAAATGTTAAATTAAACAGGGTTAATATTTTGTTGTACTTGAGTTCTTTTATTTCTAAAATCGAATCCAAAGTGTTACGTGTACCGATTTGGAGTAGCAAAAACCACACCGTTCACTACCCGACAGAGTTCCTCGACTTGGCAGCAGTACCCGAACTATCTGCCATAGTACATTTCGTTAACTTTAATTTAATTCTACTTTAAAAGTGTAAAATGTAATTTTAATGTTGTAAAATTATGTGGGTTGTTAATATTTTTAGTTAATCTGCCATTTATGTACAACCCGTACGAAGGACGGGTACATCAGCTAGTTTCTCTATAAAAAAGTTTCCTGCACAACTTCACGTTAGGCTCTTTCCAATGACACCAAAAACATGAAAATAGGTTCAGTAGTTTAGGAGGAGTGATTGTCACAAAAAACCTGCTCGCCTATTAAAGAAGTATAGATTACATTTGTAATCAAACTGCGTTTCAAAACAACTTAATAAACATTTTAGGCTAGGACTATTTATTTTAGTGTGCGAGTATTCAAAAATTCAAGTATTTCGGCGTAGTATTTCATTACTTTGCCTTGAAGTTTTAAAAATGACTCGAAAGTTTGAGCGAGTATTTCCCAAAGGGCCGTTCTCAGCTTTTACGGGCCCCTGGGCAGGCATGGTGGTGTGGGCCCAAGTTGCCTTCCGGATCCCAGTTGGTGACCTTTTTTGTAGACTAAAGTGTCCTAAGTAAGACACCTCCCGATAGAGCAGCAGAACCCCGGACCCCCCCCCCCCTGACGGGCCCGGACCCTGGGGCAGTTAGTTGTCTCCCCCCCGTGTACGACCATGATTACCCACATCGATCTCCGGACAATTGTGACATTCCAAATCACGTAGTAAGCAGAAAAACCCCCGTCGTAGCAAACCTGCGTACTCAGCGAATTTTCAATGTATGATATATGACTTAATACCACATAAAGCCGCTTACCAAGTTTCATAAAAATATATTCACAAATAAGCGATATATACAATTATTTTGATTATTCTCCATAAGAATAACATTGGGGATGAGTACATAGGTTTGCTGAAACAAGGAACATAAACAATTGGTTTCTATGGAAATATCAATATAATTCAACTAGGTGAAGCCACATACCTATAGTTTCATCAATATACATTCATAAATAAGCGATATATTCCATTTTGATTAATCTCCATAACAATAACAAGGGGGATGAGTACGCAGGTTTGCTACAAAGAACGAAAATAGGTCAATATAACTCAACTATAGGTGAAATCATATAAGAGGTTATATTAATTTATGTTCATAATTAAGTGAGACATAGCATTTTAATTTTTCTCCATAACAATAACATGGGGGCTGAGTACGCAGGTTTGCTGCTACGGGAACCTTTAGCAAAAAATTGTTTTTAAGCAAATATCAATAGACCACAACCAGATAAAGCCGTATACCAAGTTTCGTCAGTATACGTTCATAAAGAAGCGAGATATAATATTTTTTTTTATTCTCCATAAGAATAACATTAGATAACGTTCTGTGTTTAGTACTTTCAATATCTCGGTAACCGATTGACGTAGAGGAATGATCAAAATACGAACTTGTGTGTTTTTTAAAGCTGAATCCAAAGGTAAAATCTGACTATTTCCAAAATTATATGTAAAAAGTTAAAAAAAAATTTTTGGGGTACAAACCCCCCCCAAAATACCCCTTAAGATAGATCGATATGGCTGGTTTTCAAACTTAAAGTCATAAATGTTCCTTTACACGTTTATGCAAAATTTCATCAATATCGGACCCTTTTTACGAGGCTTATCGCACCCACGGACATATATATATATATATACACACATATACATATATACAGTTTCGAACGAATGGTGTTTTTGGGGTCTGGGGACCTCAAAACGAAAAGTTATCATGGTCCCGGGCCTAAGTCTTACCATGCCGACTACGGTAATAGCTTTTTCCCTACAGGGGAAATTCGCTAAAAGACAATCGCACCACGTAAAATCGACCATAACAAACTAAACCTGTTTAAATGACGGCCTGACCGCGAAATATCGGCCTTCATACGGACGCTATACTATCTTTACCTTTGTATAGTCCGTCGTCGCGGCGGCACCATCTGTTGTATCGTCGCTCCGTAGGACCATATAGTATCGGCCACTATACTGTGGAACTCATCGGAAGACCCTACACATTATATTATCCGGAAACGACTTTACCACGTAGCCTCGTCTGAATAAACCATGTTTAGACTATCAAATATGGAATGTTATCCAACTCACATTACTCTATTTTAAATTACCAACAATACATTGCTGATGGCAAATACTCGAAAATACTCGAAACTATAGAATAATATATTGGCACTACTATGACTCGATCCCACAGACCATAGAAAAAAGCAGACTGGGCATCAAGGGTATAAAAGTGATGAAGCACAAATTAAATCAGGACCACCAAGATAGCGGCTTGTAATTGCTCTTGAGTCCCAACAGACAGCGTTACTTGTGTTGTGAATTTGGTCCTAAAAATACACATAAGTCAAAACATATGATGTTTAAGCTCAATTTCTCCTTGCTTTCTGGGGTGGAAATATTTTAAAAGTTAACGTAAATAATTAAAATAAATAGTTGACAGCAGCACAATCTGTCGGTGACCTAATCAAACTACTTCAATTTTAAATTCTAGCATACACTAAAAGTGGGACATCTGGACCATATGGACGGGATGTCTCCTTCAGTATTTATAGCCAATTATGTATAATTATTTGAAACCAGAGAAATACAAATTATGTTTGAAATTATAACCATTGACTTCAGTATTTCTAGTCAATGCTATAACAAAGTAACGACAACGTGCTGCATATTGCAATCGTGGTAAAAGTACCGCTAAATATTACAGCTCAAGGGGCATTAGTAACATATCAAACTAAGGCCACTATTATACTTGGTGACGTCACCCGTCAACTCTTTTAAAATTGCTGTAAATGGGAGCTATTATTATAGATTAAGCATACTCCTAAGGAGTATGCTTAATCTATGCTATTATACTCAGACTGAGTTGCGACTGCTGCAGCTGCAGGTGGATCACAAACAGTCGACGATCGGCTGTTAGGCCGTCAGTGTTGCCAAGATGACATAATAGTGAAATTGCCCACAGCACCTATAAAGCAATTACGGCCAACTTTTTCTAATGAGAAATAATAGCTCACACTTTAGCCATTTTTGTATGTGAAATATCTATTGAATGTGACGTAAAATTAAATCATTTTACAATTTCAAATTATTATAAAAAATACAA
Source organism: Allygus modestus (assembly GCA_963675035.1). NCBI lineage: Eukaryota > Metazoa > Arthropoda > Insecta > Hemiptera > Cicadellidae > Allygus > Allygus modestus. The sequence goes on from OY776114.1 coordinate 84,812,267, forward strand.
GATAAACAATAAATTGTTTTTTTATAGTAGCCTAAGTATATTTTTACCTATGTATTGTGAAGTTACATGCACTAAATTAATTTATGATAGAAATTTGCGTATCACATTCTTGATATACATAAAAAAAACTAAGAAGAGGGTTAGAAGCAAAAACCCTCCAACTTAATATCCAACTGAATGGGATCCAACTTAATATCCAACTTAATGGGATACTGAATATTTTAGCCCATTTATCGATACATAAATATTATCAACGACTGCGGAATCATGCGCGGCGGAAATAGTAAAAATATTTCGATTTGTTGGCACAAAGTTCATCAAAAAAGGTGTGGTACAATCCTTTTTCTTTCTTAACCCTTATTGTACGGTGAACATCAAACGTCTTCCTCAACTTTCGTTGTCGTTTTCTAACTAGGTATACGCTCCTATGTCCCGTAATAGGATGAAGTGAGGGTTTGTAATACATCACCATAATAGGCAATATATAGGTGCCGGATTAATTAATTAAAAGTAACTTACCTAACCTCACCTAGGTCCACATTAATACTTCGACCAGGATACCACATTCCAGTTTATTGTTGAATCTAGTAGGCCTATATTAGGCGAGGAACCAAAATTTATTCGCCCTGAAAAATAACTACTTACCACATAAACATTCCTCTCAGAATAGTCATTGAATTCTGTATTGTTAATTTGAAGTGGATATAAATAGGCTATAGTCAATATATGCATGTATTTGAGAAAGTCTCTAAAACCCACTTACTTCTGGCCTACCAATGCACAACTTCAATCAATGTCACTTTTGAGAATCAGGCAATAATTATGGGTCAAATTATTGCCAGGGAAGAAGCTAGTACAGTATCCGGTAAGACCTATAGCTAAGCCAAATGTGAAAGTATTCTCGTTGGTTGAAATCTATACAAACATTATCATATTTGTAACGTGTCGCAGATTAATTGACTACAAATAAGTAACTTACCAAACCTCACCTAGGCCCACATTAATACTTCAACTGGTCTACACACCCCAGTTCGTTGTAGAGTCTAGTAAATTAGGTGAATAACAAAAATGTATACACCCTGAAAAAGAACTACTTACAACATATAAACATACCTCTCAGAATAACCATTATTTAAAATTTGTCTTTGAATAGAGTTAAGTTTAAGAGAATATAATAAGGGTAACCCCAGGGGCTCTGAGGGGTGGGATATTTCCGACTCAAGAGCCCTGGGGTTACCATAGTAGCTAGGCTATGGGCAAAAATTTGAGTAAGTCTTTAAAGCCCACTTACTTCGAACCTACACTAAGGCATAACTGTAGTCAATTATACTTTCAAGAATCTGCCATTACCTACATTATTATCAAACATTATAATGTAATATCAAAATCGCAAATTAATATAGCTATGAAACTATGTTAGGATAACACTTACCTATGACTGTTTTTATGACTTTATACGATATATGAGTTGAAAAACAAAATTTGAGTTTTGCCAAAAGCCAAAATGTTATTTGAACACATGACATGACAGCTGATTTAAAAAAAAAATAGTTACGAAAAACAAGAAAAATTAATGGCGTTTTTCCAATGGCACTAAACACTTCCGATTTAACCAAAATTACTGACACTACGTTAAAAAAAAAAAATATCAGCACTTACAAGTCTCATGCACAAAATTGTGTTCAAATTAGAACTACAATTAGGTTATATTGATCCGTTACTGCTAAGTTACCTACGAGGTAATTTTGTATATAATAAACGGTATCAGGAAACTGACACATACTTTCTCCCTTTTAGCCCAACCTTAACGAATAAATTACTTTTTATTTAATAAATATAGAATACAAAGCACGGTCGAATGTACAGAAAACCTTGTAAACAAGTTGTTTTAAAAAACATCCTCCCAAATCCCTGCTTTGGAGGCACTACAGAATCCATTGCTACACTCGTGGTTTTAAGAGGGGAAATGCCCCCTATTACCTCCCCCCAGGGTTATTAAGGGGCATCATATTTCGAATTTCCTCTGTTGGTCAATGCCAGCTTGACAAGCATATCAAGTTTGAATGAAATTGATCAGTAAATAAGAGAGAAATAGTAATTTTTGTATTCCCCATAAGAATAACATGGGTACAACGTACTGCGTTTACCGAAAAATGAAAATTTCAATTTTCTCCGAAACCAGCAATTGTAGAATAGTAATTCAGGATACTAAATTATTTAGTTTTTTGAGCTCTTTTTAATGGTGAATAGTAATTTTTTTTATATTTATTTATTTTTATAAAAAATCCAAAAAACTGAATTTTTGATGTTTTAAGTCCTGTAATTTCTGAACCCGAATTTTTACAGGAATCCGGGTGGTGTCATTTTGTTGGAAAACTAAAGTTCTACAAACTACCAAAGTTTAATCAAAATCGTTAGAGCCGTTTTTGAGGAATTTGGATTTTTCATGTTTTTTGGCGATTTTTGGGGGATAATTACCCTTAAAAATCAAAAATCAAAAAATGAAAAAGAAAATGCCTGGAGATATCGAGGATTAGTACCTACATACCAAATTTCATAAAAACCGGTCCATTGGTTAGGGCTCTAGCTCTGTACACATCCACACAGACACACACACACTCACACACACACACACACACACACATACACGTTTGACGGTCGGGGTGAGATCCACGTTGTGAAACAGCAAGATGAGATCCGGCTGAAGGAGAGCTTTTTAAGGAAATCTGGAATTAACTTTTTGAAAGAAATACTTACAGATTACACAAGTAACATTGTCTATGCAATTTTCTTAAATCTCACAATAAGATATTTACTATCTCAGTGAGATCCGGTATGTAAGGCTTAGTGAGATCCTACTGACCTTGAACGAAATGGGGGGGATACACACATTAAGTAGCCCAGGCCTTTGGTGAGATCCGGTGGTAACAGTGTTGCCAGATGTAATATGGAACAACACAACGTTGTATTTGCTCGATAAATGTTCGCGGCTATTTCCCAAACGCACAACGCACTCGTTCCACCTTTGTGTGGTCGGGCTGAGATCCATCCCTTAAACTTGTCTCTCTGGCATGAACTGTACTATTTGGTCCATTCAAATAGTGATTTTACCAGACAAGTTTTTGGGGGTTATGTTTTCTTCGATTCATTGTTGTTTTGGGGTGCTGGATTCAAATAAAAGATTGTTATCTTATGAAGTTTCTTGACGGAACATTGTAAAAATCTCATTTCCGGAGGATTTTTGCTTATAACTCGAAAACGGTTAATTTCGCGTAAGTATATATTTTTCTAAATTGAAGTATTTAAAAAAATATACTTTAAAAAATACGGTTATAATTAGAAACAAAATTTATACGTATATGTTTAGCTTCCAGTCCAAGTTAAAATATTATGGAGATTCTTAAATAAATCCACCAGCAAAATCTACGGATTTGAATCTTTTTCTGGTATAAAATAGATGGTTTTGGCCTAGTAGTTATGTCATCAAATATTTTCCTTTGGTTGAATGTGTTTTTATCAATGCTGAAGGGACCTTGAATTGTTTAGCTTCCAGGGAAGCTAAAACGTAAGCTCCAGCTAAGGGAACCTTCCAGGGATGTAAGCTCTTTGTCGATCAGCCAATTTCCAACCAATACTCGAGGCTAGTCTTAAAATATGAAATGTGTACAAAATTTGCTTCATTCTGACAAATTAAAATTTTCGGCCGCCATCTTGGATCCACCAATTTGGAATAATATATTTTTTTCTTATGTAAAGGTAGGGTTGTGACACATCATTTCCAACTGTTTTCCGACGCTGAAATCAATGCCGCAATGTTTTTTAAATATCACCTTTCGTTTTCATGATACTGTCAATTTTTGAAATGTTAAACAGAAATCTTTTAATTTCATGAAAACTAAAGAAATAATAATTCTTGTTTACAGTAAGTCTGAGCAAATTATAGATTGGTGATTAACAGAATGCAAGGAATTATAAAAGGTCTATTTGGAAATTGGTTGTACTTGTAAAAGCTGTGACAGTAATAAATACATATATATATATATGTTAACTTTGATCTTATTTATTTAATCCTGTAAATCCTGTGGTATGGTGTTCGCTGGGAGCGGTTGTTAGTGTCATGGCGTTGGCTGGAGGTCATAGTTAGTGTCATGACTAGTTAGTGTCAGGGGTAGTAGATGTCATAGGGTTGGCCGGGGGCAGTTCTTAGTGTCATGGCGTCGGTTGGCGGGTAGTATATGTCATAAGGGTTGGCCGGCAGTTCTTAGTGTCATGACGTTGGGTGGAGGCGGAAGTTAGTGTCATGTGGTTGGATAGGGGCGGTAGTTAGTGTCTTGTGGTTGGCCGTAGGCGATCGTTAGTGCCATATGGCGTTGGCTGGGGATGGTAGTTAGTGTCATGTGGTTGGCCGTGGGCGATCGTTAATGCCATGGCGTTGGCTGGGGGTGGTTGTTAGTGGCATGGGGTTGGCTGTGGGTGGTAGTTAGTGTCATAACGTTAGCTGGAGGCGGTTATATATATCATGGGTTTGGCTGGGGGCGGTTGTTAGTGTCATGGTGTCGGCTGGCGGGTAGTATATGTCATAGGGTTGGCCGACAGTTCTTAGTGTCATGACGTTGGGTGGAGGCGGTAGTTAGTGTCATGTGGTTGTCCGGGGGCGATCGTTAGTGCCTTGGCGTTGGCTGGGGGTGGTTGTTAGTGTCATGGCGTTGGCTTGGGGGTAGTTAGTGTCATGCGGTTGGCCCGGGGAGATTGTTAACGCCATGGCGTTGGCTGGGGGGGGGGGTGGTAGTTAGTGCCATGACGTTGGCTGTTTGGCTGGAGGCGGTTGTAGATGTCATGGGTTTGGCTGGGGGCGGTTGTTAGTGTCATGGGGTTGGCTGTGGGTGGTTTTAGGTGTCACATTGTTCCCGGGAACTTATTATATTTCTTCAAATTTAATTTTTCTTCTGTAATGCATGTTGAACTCTCGTGGAGAATACTGAGCAAAATTGTTGTTATTAATACTATTTTTAAATGAACTTACCTTCGACAAACCTAACTCTTAAAAGAGGTTTTTGTCCTAAAAACTATGTAAAACTTTTTAGTTGAGCGACAGCGCTCCCATGTTAAAACAGGTATTATTTAAAACTCTGCCCAGAATTTATTTTAAAATTTGGCATACTCGTGGGTTTTATCATTATCTAGCAATTTCAGTGATTAGACTTTTCATTTAGGTGCTTAAATTAATTTATTTTTAAAAGGTAAAATTCACATTTTTATGATTCTTTAGAAAAAATTAAACATAAAATCAAAATTCTACTCACTGAAGTCGTTTAATTATTTTTTAGCGAATTTCCCCTATAGGGAAGAAGCTATTACCGTAGGTCTCATAGTAAGACTTAAGCCCGAGACCATAATAATTTTTTGTTTTGAGGTCCCCAGATGACAAAAACACTATTCGTTCAAATTTATATATATATGTGTGTGTGTGTGTGTGTGTGTGTGTGTGTGTGTGTCCGTGAATGCGATAACTTGAGTAAAAAACGTCCGATTTCGATGAAATTTGGCTCAAATGTGTAAAATGACATTCGTGACTTTAAGTTCGAAAACCAGAAAAATCGGGCCATGGGAAGGGGGGTTTTAAATTGTTCAAAAATCAGTTTTTTGCATTTTTCACCCTAAAATTTTTGAACAACTTAATTTTGGTATTGACCAAGTTATAGTGCTTAAAAAACATTAATATCGTATTTTGAATTACTAACCTAGGTTAAGTGGTTGCGGAGAAAATAAAAAAAACCTACTTATAAAATCTCCAATGTTAATCTTATGGGAAAAAGGTTTTTGGCTTTTCCTCAGTTTATTTTAATGTAAACTTCACATTTGCTTTTACCAATCTGTTCAGTTCCACAAAACAATAATTTTGGTGTTTAAATTGTGATTCTACGCTCAACCGTTGCTGATATATTCAAAGTGCTAAACACAGTACGTTGTCCAATGTTATCCTTATGGAGAACTAGCTGTGTACCCGTCCTTCGTACGGGTTGTATATAAATGGTAGATTATCTAAAAAAAATAACAACCCATATAATTTTACAATATTAAAATTACATTTAACACTTTTAAAGTAGAATTAAATTAAAGTTAACGAAATATACTATGGCAGATAGTTCGGGTACTGTTGCCAAGTCGAGGAACTCTGTCGGGTAGTGAACGGTGTGGTTTTTGCGACTCCAAATCGGTACACGTAACACTTTGGATTCGATTTTAGAAATAAAAGAACTCAAGTACAACAAAATATTAACCCTGTTTAATTTAACATTTTAAATACTTTGATACATTAATCTTTACATTCAAATAAATTAATAGTAATTTAACGAAACATTAAACTTTAAATACATTGACAAACCACTTTTAAAATCACCATTCTTGCCAGGTCCTGTTTTCATTATAATTGTAATTAAACAATTTAAACTTGGAAAAATCATATGTTTTAAAAACATATGACTACTTGATTTGATTTAAATAAATGTAAATCAATATACGAACTGTTCTAACAGTGGTCATGGTTAAATGAACGGTATTAAATAATGTATATGTTCGTTCCTCCCTTTGGAATAGACCTACATTTGTGTTGATCTCCGTTGCTTGTTCATTGGTGGACGTGAGGATGGCACAATCACAGAGCCAGGCACTTTCCAGATTAAACTGTTTATGAACCTCGGTGTAACAAACTGTTAATCAATAAATCCTGTGATTCATCGATAGTGCCGAGTGAAGGATAGATGTTTCTGAGACTTAATTTGTTTTTCAATGTCCCAATCTCAACTTTTAAAAGCGCGTAAGAAAACTGCTCAACCCCTTAATCTTCTCAAAAATACATTTTCATATTTACTGTTAAGTTCAGACGCTCAGTGGTCGGCTACATAAAATATATTTTTAGAGAGGCGTAGACTCGTCCACTCATGTCTCACTTACGACAAAGGGTCTGTGTGAAATCTCCAGAGAACAACACCGTGACTCCACATGATGTTGTTTCTTATTTCCTTTAAGGCATCAAATTTCAGCTCTACTGGTTGAGTAGTTGGTGTGTTATGACAAACACGCTTATATTAAAGGTCATTGGGCCAGAGTCCTTGAGTATATTTGTGTCTGGAGTAGGTAATGTCTGCACTGAGCTATCAGCTACATTCCTACCGAATTTCAGATCCATCAGTCCAAGAGGATGTGCAAGATTGTTAAAATATTGTATTTTGAAATTCCGGGGGGCGAAGCCCTTAAACAACTTCGTAACAGGAATAGGCTTGCGTTTTTTTCTGATGAATTAGTTAAGTTCCTACCGAAATGTAACTTACAAAGGTCCAGTAAATACTAATACTCATAAAATTGCCATAAAAGTAAATTAGCGAAGAACCCTATAGGACTTTTTTAAACGTATTCTTATTGTGAATCTGCAGCATAAGGCGAACCACCATCCAAAATTGTATCTTCAATAGACATTGTCGTTTCTTAGATAAAGTGATCACTATGTCAGTGAGTGCATGAGTCTGACAAATATAGATTTAGATCATATATCCACTTATGTTATTTATTACCAATCTTCACTCAACGTTTTAAAAAATAACTAAAAAAACAATTTTTAGAATAACTATTCCATCATCTGGTTCAATATAAATAAATGCTTTGTCCATAAGAATAGCATAGGACCTTTAAACCCTTATAGAGCAGTGTCCTAAGGTAATTTAAAACAATCAAATTAGTCTAAAACCTTCTAACGCACATATAGAACATAGAAAAAAGTTGCATAATAATCGGTGCACCCGTTTTCCTGTGAAAAGCGAACAAAAAATGACCAAAACCGCACAAAATCATGTTTTTGAGCGGCCGCCATTATTAGTGAATTTCCTTTGGAAAGTGAACTATTAGCATGACCCCGCACGGTGAAACTTAAGCCTGGGAACACCATAGAAGTTCCTAACGTGACCCCCTGAACACGTTTTGGGGGGTCGTTCAAAATTATATATATATATATATATATATATAGACATATATATATATATATATATATATATATATATATATATATATATATATATATATATATATATATATGTGTGTGTGTTTGCACTCTAGCGGTCGCATTTTTTGTCCGATTTACTTCAAATTTGGTAGGGACGTTCCTTTCTGTAATCAGTTGGACAAGTTCGTTGGGCAAAACAATCGGAAAACTCTAAACCCCTTTTTTGGGGATTAATTTTTCAAATTTTGAGTTTTTGGGCCCAAAAAGGGTCAGAAAAGCCCCGTATGTAAAATTAATTCATGTAACAAGATGGGAATTAGTAAGGCAAAAGTTTTAAGCCCTCTCTCGTCATTCTAGCATAAATATTTATCGAGTTATTAAAGAAAATGTGTTTCGACTAAACACAGTACGTTGTCTTATGGGGGTTTTACACTATAAAAGCCTGTTATTCCTTTGTTAGAGTACTTTCATCATCCCCAGCAACCTCACGCCTACTTTCAAGCCTGCCTGGACCTTCTCCTAACATTATAATGCGCAAAATTGTATTCCCAGCTTTGCAGGTAAATGAAACCAGGAGCATCAGAACAGCCAAAAAATCACTGTTTTCAGATTTTAATACAAATTTGAATAAATGTATATTTTTACACTGATTTTGAGTTTTAACAGTTTTTAAGTGGAAATTCACTTCCCTCACGTCAGCGTGCTGCGTGCGAACTCGTTTTTTTTAAAGGCGTATGCCAGTTTATAGTGCTCTAAAACCTTCTCACGCATATATAGAACAAAGAAACAAAGTTTCATTAATGTCAGTGCACCCGTTTTTTTCAGTGAAAAGCGAACAAAACCCGTCCTTGAGCGTTACCGGCAGACAGACGGACAGACATAAATTGAGATAAGATTTGTTTTGGTTTCCCTAGGGTGTAAAACGTGGAAATATGCAACAGTTTCATAATTCCAAGCAATGTACAGACAAAACTCTAATTTTATTTATATAGATTAACTATACGGTATATTGAAATAAATATATTTTATATATATATACTTTGATGTACACGTTCTTCGCACAGGGATTTTCCTTACCCGTTCTATAGTCAATGCAAATTGCATTTTAGTTAGCTTGAAACAGCTGTTGTTCTTGCTTCTGCTCTTTAAGCTGTCAAATGTAAGTGCCCTCAGCTGTTCGCATTACAGTTTCTGAATGTTTACTTTCTTATGAAATGTAAACATTGAAACTTAGAACGTTCACGGGGCGTAGCCCGAGGGGATTTTAAGGAAGTGAATAGGCCTATGTGTTGCATGGGTTCAAGATCTACCTTTGTGTAAAGTTTCAGCCCAGTCGGTTAAGTAGTTTTTGCGTTCACCCGGAACATAGACAGACAGACAGACAGACAGACAGAAACCACCTCTTCTTTATAATATTATAGATAGATAAATAAAATTTGATATCTCGATTATTTATGAATGTATGTTGATGAAACTTGGTATGTGGCTTCACGTAGTACTGGTGCACAATATTTGCACAAAAAATTGATTTTTTGTTGATTATTCCCGTAGCAGCAAACCAGCATACACAGCCCCCATGTTATTCTTATGGAGAATAACTAAAATGTTATATGGCACTTATTTATGATTGAATATTGATGAAACTTGGTATGTGGCTTCGCCTAGTTAAATTATATTTATATTTGCATAAAAACCAATTGTTTATGTTCCTTGTTTCAGAAAACCTACGTACTCATTACAATGCTATTCTTATGGATAATAATTAAAATCGCTTATATGTGTATATATTTTTATGAAACTTGGTATGCGGCTTTATGGGGTATTAAGACAAATATTTTGCACTGGAAATTCGCTGAGGATGCAGGTTTGCTGCGACTGGGGTATTCTCTTTCAAATAAGTCATATACCAAAAAATCTTATTATCCGTTGAATTTGAAATTTAACATTGCTCTTTTGCTCTTAAAAAATAAAATATATAACATCTTATACATTAAATTATTAACGGAGAGTAGAAACAAATGTTTATCATTATTAAATATAGACGAACATACTTATACTTTTAATGCTTAAAGAATTAGTGAACGTTTTAGGCAGCAGTAATTCTGCTCCTTTCCCACGCTTTACACTATACTTTCATTTCAACATTTGTTATTACTTAGAAAATTGTCAATGAAATAATGTTTTTAGATTTATTATGTAGAGATAAAATATAAGACGTTGCCAAAATTATAACACACGATTAAAAATCAAATAAAAACAAATTTTTGAACGAATCCTTAATTGATTTAAACTTAATAATAATTAACTTAATTTGTTTACACACGATATAGGATATAAGGGAAACATTTGCCTATTGAAATTGAACTCCCAATAAAGCCAGTATCAAGAGACTATATTTTACAACATTTAAATACTTTTTTGTTCGTTTAATCCTATATAGAGTTTAATATTAGTATACATATAAACAAATATGTGACAAAAATTAAAAATTGAGCCAAAAGGACACAGCAACTGTTTAATAAATTAAAACTATTATTCAAAATTAATCCATTTAATTTTTATTTTTTTATGTACATTTGTGAGGCCTGAAAACACATAGTCAATATGTGTTTATATTGTCGCGGGGTAAAATAATAATGGAATATCTAAAAACAACTAAATTACGGGTGGCTTATTTGCAAAAAATGTTTTTAGTGCCTGATTAAAATGCGATCCACATCTATAACGGGGTTATCCTCTCACCACGCGCCGGCAGCAGACGACTTTGCAACGAATGCAACAATCGAGAGAAAACATCTCGATTGTACAAACAATCGATAAGCGGAACCTCTCCAGAAGGAACATTTTGATTGTTTTAACCTCTCGCAATCGCGCATCACTATGTCGAAGAAGTCGTCAGTCCATGTCCACGAAGAAGGATTTCCCGCCATCAACAGTATAGTGTGCATAACCGACGCTAGCGCGACGTGGTGGCGTTTTACGAAAGCTCATGCACACGCACACTTTGGAAACATCCAGCTCTGTGAGATCCACTTGATTTCGGGTGGTTTCGGGCATTTCCGTGATCCCCTCGTCATCATGAGGACGAATCACAGGCTTTCGCGTTCTGAGATCCAGGGGGTGGATCTCACGGCGCAAAACGGATCTCGCGGTGTGCGTGTGTTAACATACAACGGATCTCACCCCGACCCCTTTACAAACCCACACACACACACACACACACACACACACACACACACACACACACACAAACACACACACACACAGACAGACATCACGTAAAAACCACTTTTTTGGGTTCAGGGAGCACCAAAACGAATATTTCCACTAACAACTCAAATTCGAAAATGTTGACGAAAACAATACTTTCTCCATATACTATGTATAGGGGGAGAAAGTAAAAATGAAAGTTAAGAATATCCTCTTTTAATTTATTGTCAGAATCACAAATGAAGAAAAGTTGAATATGAAACGATGTTTAGGCCTACTATAACTAAACTATGAATAACCTACCTCGGCGCTTAAAAAAATTGAAATGTTGTAGGTTAGAAATCTATATCTCTTACTGAAATATGCCCTATAAAGTTTTAAAATAACAATTTTAACCCACAGCGTAGGCATAGAACAACGATACATTAGCCTCAGGCTGTTTGGTGACTTTAGTACCTATTGTTATTGTTGGCTAGGACTGATTTTTTTACATTTCACAGTTTCTTTTACTGTCAAAGTCATGACCTAAGTTATTCAAACAATAAGAAAGTCATAATAATTAGATATGTAAAACATTAGACTACGCCTAGGCTTAACCAAATTTTTCATAAACAATAACCAACATGTAACAGGGGCGTATCCAGGGGAGAATATCCCCCTGAAATTTCAAAAATACATGTGAAAAACGGGAGAAAGCATGAGATGTAGGTAAGGCCAAAAAAATCCTATCCACCGCAAAAAAATCCTAAATAAATACGCCACTGACAAGCATAAAGCTAACGTAAAATTTCCGTACTACTTACTGAAAATTATATCTTAAAAATCAACCCATTCTATTGTAAAAGGAGACAGTTTGGGATTTTTGTGTGATGGGCTATCAGAATTTTTCAAAGCTGTAGATCTGTTGAACCATAGTTTACATCGTACCGTACCTTACATAGGTTAAAGACGTAACCGAGTAGTCACAGACTGTGTATAGTCTTTCCATATGGCCTACAACTTCCATTACATCGTATAGGTACTTTCATTATAATACTGAATACATAATTCTAATTGTCTTAAAACGAATAAATGTGGAGTGATTCTATTACAAATTCTTGATTCAAAACTCATTTATTCACAAACGCCATTAACTGAACTACTGAACACTAAACTTAACGGCCACTGCCGGCCAGGAGACCACAGACGTCATAGACCTCGTGCGGATCTTCGTGAAGTCTGGGTGTTATTGGTTAAAGTGGTTTAAACCGGGTTTTTAGGGTGGGGGTGAGTGATTGACATCTTTTCTTAGTCTGTTGACTAAAAATCGCTTGTGAGAATCATTCGTTACGTGCCAAACCAAAAACATTGCAAACACTAAGTGATTGTTGTGCAAAGAGCTTAGGTTATGATTGTTCCACACATCTTACGAACACGCCTGAACATTCGGTAGAACATCCTCCCTAATTTTAACTGAACATTCTGTCCCGTGTACTTACTACCAGTACACTATGGCCCAACAAAGGCGAACTAAGGCGAGCGCGAGAGTGTACTCAGTGTGCTCGTGTATTTTCGGGATATTTCCCCTCCCCATTGTTCGTGTTTGCCGTGCTCCGTTCTTGGCACGAACCCGTTTTGGTCGGGTTTTTGGCACGAATCAAAAGAGACGAACGGAAACGAATGGGCGTGCATGGTATTGCATGGTGAGCGTGTACTTCGTTCGCTGTGCACATTCGGTTGATTTGGTACAAGACTCGTTGTCGCAACTCATTCCGAACATTCGCGGGACATTCAAGTGAATCATTTGGCGATAGTGTACTGGTACCAAAAGGTTCGTGCAGCTCCAACATTTCTCGCGACTGATCCGAACATTCGGGGTTCGGCCAAATGTTCGGGCGTATTCGAGAGAAGTGTGGGGCAGCTTCTATTTATTAGGCCTAACACAATTATTTTCTTTTGCCTTCAACCTAGTGAGTTCGCTGCGCCCATATGTTTAAACATTATAGGAAAAAATATTGAAATTTCAATTAAACAATCAGCAAAAGCAAGTAAACTTTTTTGAGAGAAAAAAACAGCTGAACGTACAAGAACAAATATTCCAAATAATAAACAAATGTATTCCGCAGGAATAGTATTATAACACATGGTATTGTGAACTTCCCCTCCAATTCTGATCCCCGCCCCCACTCTTCTGCTGGCACCCCCTACTCAGGCTTCACGAAGATCCGCACGAGGTCTATCAGTTGTTTTGTTTTGGTTAACTGCTATTGTCAACATCCGGCCGTAGTCTGTTTGACTGCAAAATCAGTTGAGTGACTGTTTGCTTACCACCTACTACCCAATCCAAGACACATCTGAATATTTCCGGAAAATGAAAAAATAGAAATATACCAAAATAATAATCCAATTGTAGTTTATTACCACCCTTTTTACGATTAAGAGAAACCCTTAAAATTTCAAAGCAATTCATTAAACCGTTAAAAAGGAGTTAGTGTAACAAGAGAGTGACTAAACACGAGTATGAATAAGGATTCAACCCGCTTCGCTCGCTTCATCCAATTAATAGCATAGTAAAGGAAACAACATTTCCTTAGACGTCGCCATGTTGAAGATACCGCATTAGGGAATAACAGAGAGGCCGGGTATTAAATCGGCTGGGTTGGCAACAATGGGTGCGTGACGATCGCGCTGAGCCTATTATACTTGTCAACTGTTGACGGGCGATAGTCGCCTAATATACTAGGGGCCTAAGGGAAACAAAAATAATTTACTAATATATCTGCGCATATTTAAAAAAATCCTGTTTCACTCACTTCCTGAAGTTAATACTTAACCGATTTTGATGATTCTTTTTTTATTTAAAAGATAATTTCAAGTTCTAAGTCGCTATGAAGCCAGAATTTCAATTTAGGCCCCAGGGCTCTGACCCACGGGACTTCCAAGTTCCCATATTATTCATATGGAAGAGTTTTTTATTTGGTTTATGTCAAACACGTTTTTAATTTAATAAACAGCTGTTATAAGGATTATATCCTTTGCTGGAGAGCAGCTAGTTTGTTATAAAATGTTAAATAACTAAATATATTGTGGGCCTAACAACTCTACAAAAATTAATGCTTTAGTTTCCAGTATCCATTATTTTTTAAATACAATGCCAAATATTATTAAATCTCCATAATTAATATTTTAGTATTTTTTATAAAATTTTGGACCACCAAACAGATAACAATGATCTATAGAGTTAGTTTTGAAGGGTTTTATATTGGTGAAATCCTATTTTTTGGCTGAGTTCAGTTTTAGCGCTCCGTTATTGAACTAGTATTTAAGAAAGTTTGGTGAAATCCGGCCTTAAACTTCCTCAAAACAATCCAAAATATATGAAAAAAAGTCTAAGGCGTGATAAATCAGGTTTTAATAACTGTAATTTAATACGAGATAAAACACTCGTAACTTTAAAATAAACGGCATCAAGAAACCAACACCTACTTTCTCCTTATCAACCCAACTCTAACGAAGAAATAATATTATATTTTATCATTAGGGCCAAAAGTGACGCTTTTCGATACGAGCTCAAGTTTAACTGAGCGAGGATCGAAAAGCCACTTATGGCCCGTGTGATGGAACTATATTTTTCGTCATACTGCACAATATTAACCTAACTACTTCTCAAAACTAAAATGTCACAATAACTTGTTTACCTTTAAATGTTACAAAAATGGCATACATTTTATTCTTGCTATTTAATACGAGTTCGCATGCAGCACACGCTGACGTGAGGGAAGTGAATTTCCACATAAAAAAACTTTTAAAACTCAAAATCAGTGTAAAAACATACATTTATTCAAACTGTTATTGTAATCTGAAAAAAGTAATTTATTTGCTGTTCTGATGCTTTTGGTTTCTTTTACCTGCAATGCTGGAAATACAATTTAGCGCATTATAAGGATAGGAGAAGGTCCAGTCAGGCTTGAAAGTAGGTGTGAGGTGGCTGGAAATGAGAAAAGTACACCAAAAAATGAATAACAGGTTTTTCTAATGTAAAAACCCTATAGGACAACGTACTGTGTTTGGTCGATACACATTTTCTTTAACAAGTTGGTAAATAGTTATGCTAGAACGACGAGACAGGGCTTGACAGTTTCGCCTTACTAATTCCCATCTTTTTAAGTGCATTAATTTTACATCCAGGTTTTTTTACCCTTTATGGGCCAAAAAAATGGACATTTGAAAGATTAATCCCCAAAAAAGGGGTTTAGAGTTTTTCGATTGTTTTGCCCAACGTCCAACTGGTTATAGAAAGGAACGACCCTACCAAATGTGAACTAATTCAGACAAAAAAATGTGACCAATAGAGTGCAAAAACATATATATAAAATTTTGAACGACCCCCAAAACATGTTCAGGGGGTCACGTTAGGAACTTCTATGGTGGCCCGGGCTTAAGTTTCACCGTGCGGGTCAAGCTAACAGTTCACTTTCATAGGAAATTCACTAACAAATAGCTGGTACAGATCTATTAAACAATTGTCTGTTACGTTTGTGATAAGACTAAACAATTGTCTGTTACGTTTGTGATAAGACTAACTATATACCGAACGCTGATATATCGAACGCTGTGGACTGTATCATTACACCGACAACAATGGATTATAATCGATTACTACTCTTGATACAATTGATTACTTACAATTGTCATAGACAAGTTTTCAGTTTGGTTTTAATACATTGATAGCAACAAAAACGAACAGCTGATGATCTTGACACCAGCTGATTATTTTTCGCCATAGGGCTAAAAAGAACTACTTTAGCGCATTGAAAACAGCCAAGCAGTTCTATTGGTATTACTGGAGGCAACACTGGTGAACAAAACTGCGAGCCGTTCTTTCCAAATTTTGGTAAGGCAAAGAACTACTCGCTGAAATCGAACGAGTTGGCAAAGTGACTCAAGCAAATACTTACTCATGATTTTAACATTAATAAACTTGCATTTGTTTTTTTGCTCATAATCTATATCTATAAAAGAGGAAGTATGTATGTATATATGTATGTAGCCTATGGACTCCGAAACCGCTCGACAGATTGTAATGAAACTTTCAGGCATTATTAAGCATTATTCAAGGATGGTTTGTGTGAAGTTTGGTGCAAATCTGTCCAAAGGGCTCCGACCCAGAGGGCATAAAAGGGTGCAGTGTCAGGTTTTATAAATTTAGTGTTTACAAAATTAACAGCTGTAATTAAAAAAATTCAAACAGCTGTAATTAAAACAATTCAAAGTTTTGGGCGCAGCAACGCGCACAGGGTAACTGCTGATATTTAACAACAAGAGCAGAGGCATAAATCAAACGAACAAATTAATTTGTTCCAATTTGTACTACTTTTATTCCAGTGATTTGCACCAGTAGATTCACTTATAGGAATAAAACAACCAATCAGGATAGTTCAAAGAACGAGGAATTTACCTCACCAGTGACCAACCTGACAAAATCTCCGGCTCGCTTTTTCGACAAAAATAGTGAAGCAGTGTTACCTCCCAGTTATACAATAAACCTCCCTGAAAACAGCAGTTTTGAAGCAGTACGACAAAAACTACTTTTTATTTACTAAATTATATAGAATATATATAAAGTATGGTCAAATGTATAGAAAATCTTCTAAACGAGTTGTTTCCAAAAATATCCACCCAAACCCCTGTTTTGGAGCCACTTCAAAATACTTAGCTTCATACACAGTTTTTAAGAGGGGAAATTCCTTCTCACCCCCCCCCCAAAGGGTTAAGTGGCAATATATTTAGAATATACTCTGTTGGTCAATGCTAACTTGACCTGCATATCAAGTTTTAATGAAATTGATCTGTGAGAGAAACAGTAATTTGTGTATTCCCCTAAGACAACGTAGTGCGTTAACCGCAAAATTTAAATTTTCTCCGTGATCAGTGATTATAGAATAATAATTCAAAATACTAAATTATTTAGATTTTTAGCTCTTTTTAATGGTGATAAATAATTTGTTTTAAAATTTATGTTTTTTATGAAAACTCCAAGAAACTTGATTTTATAAGTTTTAAGTCCTGTAATTCCTGAACCTGAATTTTTCCAGAAGTGCGGGTGGTGTATTTTGTTGGAAACCTAAAGCTCTACAAACCACTGAAGTTTAATAAATATCGTTAGAGCCGTTTTTGAGAATCCAGCGTGCTCTTCTGTTCGTCTGCCTCTGCGATTCCAAGTATGTTGCCATAATGTCTACTAGGAGGAAGCACATGCTACAGCCCCGTTTGCCAACCGCACCCACTAGATTATGCTGCTTTTTTTGTTAACAGATCTTAGCATTGGGTTCACCGTCTACTACAGGTGTATAGTCAATGCTATAATCATCAGCAGATGAATGTTGAGAAAAATATGGAATAAAACAAAAGTGCACAGAACTTAAATCATTGGCTCCTCAGGTTCTACGCATTGGCCTTCACAAGAATTGGAACAGAAAAAAAATATAAAAAAACTGGTGTTGATATTTACATGAGTAACCGATGGAACAACAGAGGCTGTTAAACAAGAACCTTACCAAGATAAAACTGATTATAACAAGGAGAGGTAATTTATCTCAATCTTTAAGTTACTTTAAGTTACTGGGGCACTTCTGGTTACTGAGAAATTTTGATCCAGACCTTTGTAAAAAATTGTTTTTTTTACAAAGGTATACTTTTTTGAATGTTTTGTTTGGTGATTCAGTTGTAAATAAGAAAACACAGTAATAAGAAAACATATCCGCACTGTATTCATAAAAGAAACATCTTTTCAATAACAATAAAAAAATCTTACTCAAAACAAAAAAGGTTAAAAAATGAAAGAAATGTATGTATACATAATGAACTAAAAATATGAAGTAATATAGGTTCAAGAGTTGAATACAATGATTTACTACTACACACATTTTTCTAGTGAGTTTAACTAGTTAGGCCTATGTATAGAACATTTTGGAGGTGGATATCAAACAAGCTCAAAGTACTAATGCCTTACAGATTACACTATTTATAAACTAATTGAACTGGAATTTACAAAAAAAAAAAAAAAAAAAAAAAAAAACCTGCTTGGTTAACAACTTTTAAAGAACTAATTTAACAAGTAAAACCTAAACTGCCTAAAAAATTAACAACCATCGAAAAGAAAAGTAGTTAAATAAGCAGAATAATTTAGCATCACCTAAAATATTTTGGCTTTGTACTTTTAAATTACAACCTGACTAATGAGATACTAATTTATCAAAATTCATGATCGGATATAATTGACAAAGAACCATAATTTGGTTTATATATTAAAAGTTCCTTTTTGAAACTTAATCTTTGCAAAATTATTATCACTAACATGTATCCTTCTTTAAAATCCAAGAAGACTGTGAAATTCGCTAAGTATTACGCAACACAGTATGTGTCTGATAAAAACATACAATGCTAATATAATCTTACAGTTTATTAAAATATTTACAAATTTACAAATATAACATTATTATGTGTGCCAATTATTAAGACAAAATTAAATCCTTTACACATAACTTTAACTATAAAAAATAGTGTTTTTGTCTCAAATTACCTTGAGAGTAACTAATACTTAGTCACAATACTTAACATTAATACTTAATAATTATATGTACAAATCATATAAAAAAACAAAAACTCTTAAGACATAATTTTTACAAGTTTTTTAAGAGAATTAGTCAATTCTAAACCCTTCTGTTTGCATATTAAGTGGTACTTTACATCTTTTAGGCAAAGTTCCTCCATTATCAGATCTTATTTTTGCCAACTGGTCTTGCGTTAAACTAATTTTTCCACCGTCCGGTAACATCACAGCATAACCGAAACCACCACTGTCTGTCATACTCACTACAAGAGTTCCTTCAATGTCGGGAGAGTCGTTAACGGGTGGGAAATCGTTCACCGGTTTACTCACAGGTTTTGCTGGACTTCTGTTGAAGCTGAGATTCCTCACGGGCCCCTGCTTGACAGGCGTGACAGGTGCTCTTCCTCTCATGGGAGACGGTGTTCTGGGGCCGACTTGCGTAGGAGTTCTCATCACGGCGTTGGGTGTGGTTGGAGTTCTGCCCGTGAATCTCTGGACGCCTCCACCTCGAGGAGGCGTGACCGGAGACCCTCGTGGAGACCCTCGGGGAGACCCCCGTCCTCTGGGGGATTGGTTGGGAACCACTACCATAGCCTGCCCTCTCTGTCTCGGGGAGTATGTCGCGTTACTCCTGGGAGATGCACCACGACCGCCGAACCAGTTTACATTCTGCATTGTAGGGGTGGTAGGGAAGTTATTCTGAGCTCGGGGGCCTTTATTCACAAACTGGTTCGCCTGATTGGCGTTGTTAGCGTTCGGTTGTAAAACAACAAATTTCTGATTTTGTGTGATGTTGGGTCGAGTAGGAGTAGCCTGAAGACGAACGATGGTGGGGTTTGGTCGAATTATAGGTTGCTGAACTATCTGTTGCGCAGGCTGCATCTGATATGTGATTGGTTGTGGGGGTTGGTATACCTGTGGCTGAGCGACATTCACTGGTACAAACTGACCCTGATTAGGGGCCAAATAGTTCCCCATTGGTTGCTGTTGCTGTTGTTGGGGAACAACATAATTAATTGTTTCCACATTATTATGCTGATTCAGCAACTTGAGGTTTGGTTTGATATCCGGTGAGTCTTCCGAGTCGCTGATGTAAACCACGTCAGCCTCAGGGGAGTTTGAGCGTTTCACTTTGGACAGGTCAGGCGCAATAGGCTTTGAAGCTTTTTCTATTTTAACATTATTAGCACTGACGGGGGGTACCAAAGTTTGAATGACACTATGTTGGGACGGAGCAATAGGTGCTGTCATAGCATTAGGTTGAGAAACTTCTGTGAATTCTTTTTTGACTGATATCAACTGCTTCTTTGGTAGTGAACTTTCTTTTTGTGCCTGATCTTGGTTCAGTTTAGACTTTAACAAAGAACTTTTAGAAGCCTTATCATTAAACTGATTTGAAGGATCATCAGGATCAGGAAGCTCTTCTTTGATTTTCACTGGTGGTTCAGAACCAGGAGTTGACACATTTCCTGCTTTAACAGTACTGCTACATTTACCCCCACTAGTGGATGTGAGATTTAATTTATCAGAATCTTTTGATTGTTGCATTTTGTCTGATATATCAGCTAACTTTTTAAGCTTTTTCGCTGAAATTAACTTCTTCTCTTTTTTCTTTTTAATTTCCTTATCTTTTTTACTTGCAAACCATTCATCTTCTGAATCGTCATCAAAATCTAGAGGGCTTTCTTCAGCAGACTCGTCATCTAATCCGTTTTCTTCCTTAGAAAGCATTTTCAAAGATGATTCTCGCCTTGTTCGTCTCTCTCCTGAAAAATATAAGATTTGATTTCAATCATTTATGAGTAAGGGTGACATTACTTTAGTTGAGTTTAACACATTTGTGGTGGAACAATATTTGTCTCATGTAGGCCATATAGACTGCATTATAATTTTATGAAATCCCTTCGTTAACCAGTAGTTTACTCAAAGAAGACAGATCTGCCTATGGAGATACAAATATAAAGTGAACTTCAAAATCCATGGTTTGGACCTTTCCCTCTAAAAATCAAAAACAAATCAAAATATTCATGGCATCTCAGAGGGAATGCTGGGCTGGGCTCACTAGTCAGACATGTCACAAGACAGTAGGGGTGGGCGAGTACTCGAGTTTCGAGTACTAAAGACAACTCGAAGGCCGAGTTGAGTAGTAAAAATACTCTAAACTATCGAGTCGAGTAGTTGACTACTCCCGCCGTTTACCCCGAATAGTTGAACATTGTATATACCCCCGCCATTTACCCACATTAACAAATGTTTAGCAAAATAAGTGACTGAAATAAAGAAAAATAAGCTTAAAATCTATTTTTAGCTCATATGAAGGAGACAACAGGTGGGTTATTTTTGGATACCTGTGAGTTAAGATAAGTAAGAGAGGGGGCACAGGGAGTGTTTGCGTCAGAGGCAAAAAATCACTTTCTTGTTCAAATGCTCTGGTTTTGATAAACTAACCCAAAATCTTTTTATGGATATGTATTTGTAATACTGGTATTTTGTTTGTTATTGTTGTTGAAAACAATATATATTTATTATTTTTAATTTAAATCATTATTCATTCATGGTAAAATAAAGGTTAAAATAAAATAAATAACATTAATAATTCAATAACATTTTATGTTTATAATTAAAGTTTCATATGTAAAAAGCATTGTTTTCCATAACAAAATAAAATTAGTTTTTTTTACTTTTTAAAGAACTACTCGACTCGACTCGATACTCGAATAGATAATCAATACTCACCTCAACTCGACTCAATTTAAAAAACACTACTCGCCTACCCCTACACGTTAGTTACAGACTTGGATACTTTTCTATGAGCAATCACATCTGGCTTGCTCATGTGACTATGTCTGTTGCGGTACCTCAACTGCCTTAATATTACCATTCCGTCCTATAAAAACCAAGCATTTTGAGGTTTAATAAGTACTGCAGGGTTTCAGTTTGTTTAGTTGGACAGATAAAGGTTGGGAAAATTACATCGTAATGTATATATGAGGGCGAAGGACCGTAAATTTAAAGTAAGTGGTGAAATGGTAAGAAATGATACAGGTATTTGTACACAAAAAAATTGAATCCATAAATACAAATATACAATATTATATTCAATTATGCAATGTTAATGTCTAGGTAAATAAACTGGTACAAAAACATTCGTTGAGCTTAAAAGATACCACTAACCAGTAACCACACATTTGAGTTCGTTGATATCACTCTTGAGGTAAGTCCAAGATCAAAATGTTTATCTTCACACACAAAATCTGGTTTTAAAAATGTTCTACATATATTTGGTTGTCATGATACACAAGACAAAATATTAAATGAATGAGTGATTGGAGCTTATTAAAGGATAAACAAAATCTTAGTTTGAGGTTTGATGTACTATGGGACAAAGAACAAATTAACTGGTTAGAAAAGAAAATATTTATATTTTAAAAACAATGGAAAATAAACATATTATGAAAAATAAAGGTTTTAAAAACAGATGTAAAGAGATGTTTATGAAATCAGCAAAATTTTGTTGAAAGTTGGGAGGTCGTGATGGGCACACTTTCTTGTTAACCCTTTCAGTGCTATGGCCCGATATATCGTCTTTTGAATCTGTTATCAATAAACACTGTTACTGCTTCATAAACGATTGTACCGTTAGGAGCTCAGTCTGCAGTCTGAGTCTGACATGTGGTGAAACCTGGTAGACACGAATTGAACTACCTCGTCCAGCGCCTAGTCTCTAAAATACCAACTGATCCACTGCAGCTGCTAGCCTGACCAGTGGCTGTGCGGTCTAAGGCGTTACCTTCCCGGCCGGGGGTAACACTTGGATCGAGGGTTCGAATCCCGTCACAGTCGGTGGTTTTTATGTGCAACTCATGGAGAGTTCACCTGTCTGTGGCAGAGTTGAAGGGGAGGGCGGACCTTAAGCAAACGGTGGACGGCTCGGGTCCAAGCTGATGGGATGGGTGGATTCTTTGTGAGTTGCACATCTGATCAGGTGTTTTGCTACTTTTTACCTATCCTTTACTGTGTGTGTCCAGCGGAAGCACGTTTTTATTAATTTTAACTGTTCAGGCGTTCAATATATTAAATACACCCGTCGCAGCAAACCTGCATATTCAGCGAATTTCCAATGAATATATAACATAACACTTAACAGGATTCATAAGAAATGTATTCACAAACAAGCGATATTTAAAATATAAATTATTCTCCATAAGAATAACATTGGGGATGAGTACGCAGGTTTGCTGCAACAAGGCACGCAAAATAATGGGTTTTTATGCAAATATCAATAGAACTCATCTTAGTGAAGTCACATACCAAGTTTCATCCATATACATTCATAAATAAGCGATATATAACATTTTAAGTATTTTCCATAAGAATGACATGGGGACCAAGTACCTAGGTTTGCTGCTACAGGAACCATAGGTGAAAAATAGTTTTTTTGTACAAACAACAATAAACCATAACCAGATCAAGCCATATACCAAATTTTGCCAGTTTATGTTCATAAATAAGCGAGATATACAATTTTTCTTTTTCTCCATAAGAATAACATTAGACAACGTACTGTGTTTAGCACTTTCAATATCTCGGTAACCAATTGACATAGAACAATGATCAAAATACCAAATTGTTTGTTTTTTTAAGCTAAATTCAATGGTATAAATTAAAATTACATGTGAAAACCCCAAAAAACACATTTTTGGGGTACAAAACCCCCCAAAAACCCCCCTTCGGATGGTGCGATTCATCTGGTTTTCGAACTTGTTCAAATAAATGGTACTTTACACATTTGTACCAAATTTCATTAAGATCGGACCTTTTTTACGAGAGTTATCGTGCTTACGGACACACATATATATATATATAAATATATATATACATATATAAAAATTTGAACGAATGGTGTTTTTGGCATCTGGGGACCTCAAAATGAAAAGTTATCATGGTCTCGGGCTTAAGTCTTACCATGAGACCTACGGTAATAGCTTCTTCCCTATAGGGGAAATTCGCTAAAAATCAACAAAACATCACGGATTCAACTACTCCTTTCAGAAGCTTAGCACTCAAAGGGTTAAATAGCAGGAACAAATTAATATATACAAATGTGAAAGTATTGAACACAGTTTATTTAATAACTATTCATTGAAAGGCATTCGTCTTGAAAAAAAATTAAATGTCGCTAAGTAAACTGGAAACAAATATTTGAAAACAATTTGATTGAGTGATTTTGATAAAGGCTACAAAGAATAGTCAAAATATTACCTTTAATTTTATGTAAATTATGTGTTATTTCACTCATCAGTGCTTTTTTTAAGGTGAGTTAGCTGTATCCTATCTTTTTCCTCCAATGCCTTTGTTCAAGCCTTGTGATTTTTCCTAAAATCCTACCTGAGAGATATAGCATTTTTGCCCTGTAAAACTTACGTTTTCCTTCATCAATTAGCCCATCAGAGGATGTTCCTGGGACACCCAAATCTAAGCTCATGTTCGCTGATGGTTTTTCTTCAACTCCTATTTTTTCTTCTTTCTCTTTACGTTCCCAATAAGCAATGCCGGGGTCAACAAAGTCTGAGCTCCTGAAAAATGACGTAGTACTTTAGATGGATTTAAGATGAGCAATGATGGTGCATTACTAAATAGAATGATCACAAGACACACACTCATGATTATTTTAAAGTGAATACAAATGAATTATGAGTGTAGAAGAGTGAAATGCCTAGTGTAGCCTTGTTAATGACTAAGACCGACTGATTCTTTGGCCAGAATCATTAGTAATCATTTCATTTTGATTTGCCTCCGGATCACTGATCGAATTATAATAAGAGGTTACCTTAAAACTGTCAAGTGATTCACGTCGCTGTATTTGGGCGACCAGTTTAGACCCAACAGCTAAAAAGGTGTAAAATTTCATTCGGAGGAGGTTTTAAGACTTTTTAACGATCTCCTCGTAATGAAATTTTAAGCCTTTTCAGTTTGAGAATTGCCCCTAATCGGGTTGAAACTGGTTGCAACCAGCGACGTGGATCACTTGACAGTTTTAAGGTAATTAACCTCTTGATATAAAGTAATAATTTAGTGACCAATGACAGCTGAATCCAATTTCAAAACTTCACCAACTTTTTGAATTTGCTCAAGATTAATCTGTTGAATCTTTAAATTGCAAGTTGAGCACTATAACTACTACATTTCGCTACCTCCTGTTGAATTTCAGCCGCTTTCACACCATTCAAACTTAGAAAATGAATTGCAGTGCGACTTCACAGTAGGCAGGAACCTCAATTGGTGGCGCGATTTTTAATACACACAAACATATGAAAATCAGGTTGATTCTTGTCGTAGATACGTCCCAGGCTTACCAATAAAAGCAGATACACAGCGTAGCATGCAGGACTGCCAACCGCAGTGCTGCAATGGCGGAATTAAAAAACGGTACTTACTTTAAAAATACGGCTCGTACCAAACAGGGCCGAACATAACTGGACTTACACCATAACACAATCTTGCAGTGGTATAGTTCACAGTGCAAAGATTTGAACAAAATATGTGATAATAAATTGTTTCGTTAAAGGTTACAAGGGAAAAGGTTGTTACGCATGGGAAAAGGTTACAAGGAATGGGGGTGGTGGGAAAACGGCGAGTGGTCGAAGTGGTAAGTCACTACAACCTTAGTGACCGCAGGCAGAAAACTTACACCATGCAAGTTAAATTATTCTGCTTGACCCAGCTTAAAGTCTCAATGATTATCTAATTTTGGTTCAGCATGGTTCGGTTAGCCGGGGATTTCCATAAGAGTATCTACATTCAAAGTGTGAGGTGTGTACTCACCGTTTCTGAAAGTCGAACCACTCCTTTCTCATCTTGTTGCGGAGTCTGAACACAGCCAGCTCCATCTTGGCCTCCCGAGGCTCCAAGTCAGTAACGATGCTCTGCAGTGCTGCCACCAGTGCCGCGTTGGGGCCCTGTGAGCACATGACGATATCAGTTCTGTTACGCATACCATAACAGCACTGACCCAGAGACTCACCAATCCCAAACATACAGTATACATATGAGTTATATAAGTACATCAGTGAGGTCTACTTTTAATGTGGTTAGGAGAAAAGCAAAAGACCTAAGTACCCTGAAATCATTTGAAGTCTCATTCCCTATCATTAGTGAGGTACCCGTGTATCTTGGTGTGTATTGTGAAGGGGTTAACACATCCGTGACTGACAGTGAGGTACCCCTGTATCACGGTGTGTGACGGACCAGTAATGAAGGGGTCAACACATCCGTGACTGACAGTGAGGTACCCCTGTATCACGGTGTGTGACGGACCAGTAATGAAGGGGTCAACACATCCGTCACGGACAGTGAGGTACCCCTGTATCAAGGTGTGTGTCGGGCCAGTAGTGAAGGGGTCAACACATCCCCTTACTGACAGTGAGGTACTCCTGTATCACGGTGCGTGTGACGGGCCAGTAGTGAAGGGGGTCAACACATCTGTCACTGACAGTGAGGTACCCCTGTATCAAGGTGTGTGTGACAGGCCAGTAGTGAAGGGGTCAACACATCCGTGCACAAATAAATCATACAAATAATTAGGGATGAGTCAATTCTCGATTCCACCGATTCTTAGGCTTAGAATTGTAATCGAGAGAATCGATGGCCCAAAGTCGATTCTGACTTTAACGATTCCAGGCCGTCAGTACCAAAAAATCTTAACGTGGACAAACAAACAGAGATAAGCTTAACAACGTTTAACAAAATAAGTGGTTGAAATAAGACTCCTCCTGATAAGTCTCAAAACTAGGGGTGTGCGAGTAATCGAAACTTTTGAATTTTCGGCCGAGTATTTTAATACTCGAACTCGGCCGAAAATGATGACCGCGAACGACTGTGACCGGCCAAAACGCGTAGTAACGGCCGCAAAAGGCGATCACATCACGTAAAATCGGCTGAAAATGACGATCGGACCGCGTAATTTCAGCCGTGACTAACGATTTCGTTATTTAATATTGATTATAAGCGATGTCTGGACCAGGTGATTTTGGCCAAATGACAACATCTTTCATCAGCCGGAAACGAATGTCGAACCATGTTTTGTTTGTCAATACGTAATCCAGTTTGATTGTACTGGCCAAAACTTTGTATTGCCACTCATGTATTAGTTTTGAAACCATGTTTAGATTATCAAATCTAGGGTGGTATCCAAATTCCATTACACTATTTTAAACTACCAACTGATGGCAAATACTCGAAACTCAAAAATAATTGGCACTACTTGACTCGACTCGATTAAAAAAATCACTACTAGCACACCCCTACTCTAAACATACTCTCAACTAACACGAAAGCTGAAATGACAGTTCTATTTATGGATAGTATATGAATGAAGAAAACAGATAAGGAAGCAGGGTGAGTGGCCGAGTCAGTCGCCGAGCTAACGTAAATGTTTTGTCCCATTCTTAGTGGCTGGTCTACTGTTCAGCATCCGGCCGAGGGTCTCGGTAATTTATTCAAGAGATAAACGAGTTTCTAGTACAAAATGCTAAAACCGAAACTAATTGTCGATCAAACACAAATGATAGCTAAATTTTTTGTCTGATTACCACAAATTAAACAAAATGTCAACCAAAATTGTTTGACGTTCCGTTCAAGAGATACGGATAGTACAATTACTGTTTATCAGTTTTATTATTTTCCTGGACTGATCAAATTTTTCTATGTTGATTTACTTCTTTCCCGATGTGTTATTTATTTCTCTTCAAATTCCCCACTTTCCCACCTTTTTCGACAAAAATTTATTGTTCTTCAATTTATTTAAAGTAGAAATTTAACATTACAGTATATTTAAAAACATTGATCTTCAATCATTAAAAATTAATTATTTTAAAAAAAATTTTGCTTTATAATTTGTATAACAAATTTAAAACTTTTTATTTAAAATTAACATTACAAATGTATTTTTATTGGTCAAGAATAGTTAACATCCAAAGTGATTGTTTTATAACACAACAAACCAATTTAAAATAACGAGTTCGCACGCAGCACGCTGACGTGAGGGAAGTGAATTTCCACATAAAAACTTGTAAAACTCAAAATAAGTGTAAAAACATACATTTTTCCAATTTTTATTGAAATCTGAAAATATTGATTTTTTGGCTGTTCTGATACTCCTGGTTTCATTTACTTGCAAAGCTGGGAATACAATTTTGCGCATTATAAGGTTAGGAGAAGGTCCAGACAGGCTTGAAAGGAGGCGTGAGGTTGCTGGGGATGATAAAAGTACTCTAACAAAGGAATAACAGGCTTTTCTAGTGTAAAACCCCCATAAGACAACGTACTGTGTTTAGTCGATACACATTTTCTTTAATAACTCGGTACATATTTATGCTATAATGACGAGAGAGGGCTTAAAACTTTTGCCTCACTAATTCCCATCTTCTTACATGCGTTTCTTTTGCATCTGGGGCTTTTATGACCCTTTTTGGGCCCAAAAACTCGAAATTTGAAAGATTAATCTCCAAAAAAGGGGTTTAGAGTTTTCCGATTGTTTTGCCCAACGAACTTGTCCAACTGATTACAGAAAGGAACGTCCCTACCAAATTTGAAGTAAATCGGACAAAAAATGTGACCGCTAGAGTGCAAACACACACACATATATATATATATATATATATATATGTCTATATATATATATGTCTATATATATATATATGTCTATATATATATATATACATATATATACAATTTTGAACGACCCCCCAAAACGTGTTCAGGGGGTCACGTTAGGAACTTGGTGGTCCCGGGCTTAAGTTTCACCGTGCAGGTCATGCTAATAGTTCACTTTCCAAAGGAAATTCACTAAAAATATCATGGGAGATTTATATAAACTTAAACCATAACAATTATATGAAAAAAACATGCAATTCAACTGTTTTTTTATTATTTATTTATTAAAGAAAAATAATCACCAACCAACTGATTGTCTGATTAAATACAAATCAATTACTGACTAACTTATTCTCTCAAATCATTTTTAAAACATTACTTTGCTATTTCACCTGTTATTAGGAATCGATGGAATCGGAATCGAGAACTGAGAATCGATTTGTAAGAATCGGATCCGGAATCGAAAAAAATTGGAATCGACTCATCCCTACAAATAATTATTGAGCGAAACTCTCTTTCCCTCACTTTGTCACTTCTTTGTAACGGCATCACAGTGTAATGACTTTACCGATTGATATGAAATTTGGCCAGTAGCTAGGTGATACAGAGGAGAAGGTTTTTCTTTAGAGAGATTGGCAAAATTCCTCCTAGGTTACGCCCCACTGGGTCTTAAAGTTCACATGTAATTGTAATGGAAGAAATATTTTATTGGGTTTATGTCACATGTTTTTAACTGACTTCATTTAAATTAAAATAAACAACTATTAAAAACTGTCACTGTTTTGTTTACATTATTTTAAGTTTGTTTACTAAATGTAGCGTTCTTCCCCGTAGATCTTCTTTGTTCGCGCTTTAACGTTGTAACTGTTGCTTCGCTCATTTATGCGTCTAAATTGTAACGGCAGACCATCCTAGTACTATTATTTACATAAATAATGTATTAATTTGAATCGCTGGTATAACGCATCTATGGTCCTCAAACTGAAATGCTATCATGTCTATTGTCTATTACCTATTACCATGCCACCTACAATAATAAGATAAACTCCCTAAAACAAATTTAATGTTTCTCACTTGTTATTTTTAATCTGGACATTCTTTCCATATGTATTACAATTTACGGATGCCCCTGCACAATAAACTACCTGTCCCTGCAGCAGCTGGGGATCGGCGTCACAGAACTCGTCCACCAGCTGCCGCACCTCCTCCAGCGACTGACACACCAGCTTGAAGTCGGTGTGGGACGGCCGCATGGAGCGCGGGGGTCGGTGGAGCGGCCGGCGGCTGAAACCTGCACATTTTGGATTGATTAATAATAGGATAATACAGCCAATAAAATTTGAATACACAATCAAATGACATTTTATTTTTTGCCCTACTGAGTACACGTTTTGTGGCGGAATGGGAAGAAATCATCCTTTGGGCAATAAAGGATTATTTATCCGATTAAAGGGAGGCAAATTAAATTAACTGTTATAGTGAATAAAAACAGAGTTATGTGTGGAACACTAACATTCAGTAAAAAATTATAAATATATTTGGACCCATTCAATTGGAACAGGAAAAAATAAACTACGTCTCACATTACTAAAAAATATAACATATTCTGTAGTGTTGTGGGACGTAGTTTATTTGATCCTGTTTAGATGTAACAACAACACGTATTATGCTACTCAAGAAATTATCTAACTGGAAATCCAAAAATCTTAATTGATGGGGACCAATATCTACCCAGGTACAGAAT
Organism: Allygus modestus; assembly: GCA_963675035.1. Taxonomy (NCBI): domain Eukaryota; kingdom Metazoa; phylum Arthropoda; class Insecta; order Hemiptera; family Cicadellidae; genus Allygus; species Allygus modestus. The sequence goes on from OY776114.1 coordinate 84,842,462, forward strand.
GAGCAACAAGCACTCATTCCCTTTCTCAGGACGTGTGTGTGTGTGTGTGTGTGTGTGTGTGTGTGTGTGTGTGTGTGTGTGTGTGTGTGTGTGTGTGTGTGTGTGTGTGTGTGTGTGTGTGTGTGTGTGTGTGTGTGTGTGTGTGTGTGTGTGTGTGTGTGTGTGTGTGTGTGTGTGTGTGTGTGTGTGTGTGTGTGTGTGTGTGTGTGTGTGTGTGTGTGTGTGTGTGTGTGTGTGTGTGTGTGTGTGTGTGTGTGTGTGTGTGTGTGTGTGTGTGTGTGTGTGTGTGTGTGTGTGTGTGTGTGTGTGTGTGTGTGTGTGTGTGTGTGTGTGTGTGTGTGTGTGTGTGTGTGTGTGTGTGTGTGTGTGTGTGTGTGTGTGTGTGTGTGTGTGTGTGTGTGTGTGTGTGTGTGTGTGTGTGTGTGTGTGTGTGTGTGTGTGTGTGTGTGTGTGTGTGTGTGTGTGTGTGTGTGTGTGTGTGTGTGTGTGTGTGTGTGTGTGTGTGTGTGTGTGTGTGTGTGTGTGTGTGTGTGTGTGTGTGTGTGTGTGTGTGTGTGTGTGTGTGTGTGTGTGTGTGTGTGTGTGTGTGTGTGTGTGTGTGTGTGTGTGTGTGTGTGTGTGTGTGTGTGTGTGTGTGTGTGTGTGTGTGTGTGTGTGTGTGTGTGTGTGTGTGTGTGTGTGTGTGTGTGTGTGTGTGTGTACTTGACCAGTTCAGATAGGGGACTATGGGATGTATCAAGTGATTAGCAAAAACCAGCCTGCCACTACTGCAAGACCCTAATGCCTTTTAGATAATTTAGTAATACTTCCATAATCTTCTCTCAATTTGATCCACTTCCTCAAAATTACAATTTGTAACCACCCACCCAAATTTCAACTATCATCCAAACATTTTATTTCACTAAATCACAAAATTCATCTAACATTAAAAAAAAGAAACGAGATTATAAATTATACAATATAATGCTTACTCAATACTCATCTTTGTCATTCAAATTTGTTCGGGTAAGCTAACACTAACAAACAAATCTCCAAAGTAAACCAACCTCCGGAGATTAGGCTCGCCTCCTGGGGACTGTCCTCATCATCTTCCTCTTCCGCACACATCGTGATGGCCTCCTCCACCCCACCCTCATAGTGCTTCCACTGAAAAAAAAAACATCAGTTGATTAGTTTATCTTCTGATACGGTATTGATTATCATACCACAAAAGTTATAAAAATTGGATAGTTTTCCTGAATTTAAAAATAAAGCCAACTTTAGTAAGGTTAGGACGATTTAAAAAAATGAATCAAATATGCTAGGGATGGACAGGATTCGATTTTTATGGTTGGAATGTGATGACTTTTTTATTCCTCTTAATATCAGGATATTTTCAGACCAGAGTTTTAAACTTTATGTTGAAGCTAGGTGGAAATATAAACAAAAACATTTAACCATTTGAAGTTACTGATGAAGTTAATAAAAATCAATTGTATGTATAAAAATCTCAGAAATGTTATCTTATCCTTTTATAAAAGAAAGGTGGTGTCTGTCTTTCTGTCTGTTGACTTGTATGTTCCGTTTTAAAGTAAAAACTATTGAACCAATCGAGGTGAAAATTTGCATCAAGGTAGATGCTACTTATAGGCTTTATGCTGGGCTACTTATAGGCCTATTCCCATCTTGGAAATCTCTTAGAACTATGTCCCCGTCGTCCTTAAAGTTACAGTGTTATTCTTAAGGGTAATAGGTTTAATGGATCAGAAAAAGATGTAGTTGCAACAGGAATTTTTAATCAGCTCTTGTTTCCTTATTTCATTGTGTGAAGCACGGGTAATCAGCTAGTTATTTATAAATCTTATATATTGTTTCTGTAGCATGTTTTTCTGTCAGTCCGCGAGATCTTCCTTATTCCTTTATCAAATTCCATGATTTACCCCCCAATTTAAAGCTTATCGTGCTATTGGGCTATTGACGAAAAATATACCCATAGCCTAAAAATGTACCGCTTCTCGGAAATTTGAATAATATGAAAGATAAATAAAGGGAATAGTTTATTTTGACAGAAGCGAAAATGTAAACAAAAGAACATCTGATCAGCTGATAAGATTTGGTCCACAGTACGGAATTCCGCACGGGTCGACTAGTAATTACTTATTACATGAAATTAGGGGTGTGCGAGTAGTGATTTTTTTAATCGAGTCGAGTCGAGTAGTGCCAATTATTTTCAAGTTTCGAATATTTTCGAGCGAGTAGTTGCCATCAGTTGGTAGTTTAAAATAGTGTAATGGGATTTGGATACCACCCTAGATTTGATAATCTAATCATGGTTTCTAACTAATGCATGAGTAGCAATACAAATTTTTGGCCAGTACAATCAAACTGGATTACGTATTGACAAACAAAACACGGTTTGACATTCGTTTCCGGCCGATGAAACAGGGCCCGGTTGTCAATTGGCCAATTTCACCTGGTCCAGACATCGCTTATAATCAATATTAAATGACGAAATTGTTAGTCACGGCCGAAATTACGCGGTCCGATCGTCACTGGCCGGTCGCAATCGTTCGCGGTCGTCATTTTCGGCCGATTTTACGTGATACAATTGCCTTTTGCGGCCATTACTACGCGTTTTGGCCGGTCGCAATCGTTTGCGGTCGTCATTTTCGGCCGATTTTACGTGATACGATCGCCTTTTGCAGCCGTTACTATGCGTTTTGGCTGGTCGCAGTCATCATTTTCGGCCGATTTTATGTGATATGATTGCCTTTTGCGGCCTTTACTACGCGTTTTGGCTGATCGCAATCGTTAGCGATCGTCCGGAAATCGGCGGGAAATACTCGCTCGAACTTTCGAGTAGTTTTCAAAACTTCGAGTCGAGTTCGAGTATTAAAATACTCGGCCGAAAACTCAAAGTTTCGAGTACTCGCACACCCCTACATGAAATGCAAATCAAACTTTATCATACAAATGAAGAATATATGCTTTTTTCTGAAATTTTCATGCATTTTGTATAGCATTTATAAAAAGTAGGCTATCTAAAAGTTCTATTTAAGGTTAGCAATAAAACCTAGCAATTTAAGAAAATAATTCTGTGTTCAGAATTAGTCTGTATGGAGATGAGGAATAGTGATGTGCGACACGGCAGTCCATGATGCGGTATTTCGTAAAACGATACATTTCCTTTTGACAAATCTGATATTTTAGTGGCACATTAAAATAATATTTTTGGAGGGAAGTCTACAAAAAAGACAAACAAGTGAAAGATCTGTAGTGGTCAGAGACTAAAAATGTTTATCATTTTGGTTACTAGGAAAAAGTAAACAAACAATGATTAGTATATCATTAATAAACTAATATAATCAACAAAAACTCAACAAAAACTTAACAAAAACTGTTTTTATTTATTTGTATTGACCATTTGCTTGTTATATTAAGAAGTATATTAAATTAAATCAATCATTTTGGTGGAAAATCTTTATGGACTTTTCATTACAAGTATTTCTTCTGGTATAAATAAGGTCTAACACGAGGTTCATTCAACTAAAGATATATCAGTGTAATTCAATTAATACGATACGTAAAAAATATACAACATAAGCGATATGCATATTGCAACACACAAGGGCATATAAAAGATGGCGATACGTTTGATGTAGATACGTATCGTATTACGATATTGTTATAAGCCACCATATCGCACATCACTTCTTGGGAAAAATTTAGTTGCTCAAGTTGTTACTGAATATAAAATTTTTAACAATGATGTAGCAAAACTATTTTGTTATACAGTTACAAATAGCATATCAGTATAAAAGGATATAAAAGAAAATAATTAATTTCCTAATACCGGTATCCCTTTATGACTTCCATAAACAAATCGACTACCTTTTACAGCTGTTCGAAAGAGAACCAGATTATGAATAATGACAGTGAAAAGCTAGGGTGGGAGAGTGAAAGCCAAGGCATGGAGTGAATAAACATTGAGAAGGGACTGGGTAAAGCCAAGTTGTGGAGTGAGTGAAAGCTGAGAGTGAGTAAATCCAAAGTAGGGGTTTGTGGGCTGATGAGTGGGAGTGGAGTAAAAACCAAAGTGAGGAGCGAGTGAAAAATCTAAGGAGGGAATGTGTGAAAGCTAAGGAGTGAAGAAGTCAAAGCTGAAGTGTGTGTAAGTCAAAGTGTGAAGAGAATGAAAGCTCAGGTGGGAATGAGTGAAAGCCAAGGTGAAACCTGGGGTGTTTAGAGGGCTGAGGCTGAGGTACACTCCCGGTTGAACGTTAAGTTGTGCATCAGCCAAAAGCCATTGCTTGCAGGGGCTGAATCATGAGTTGTGATCCAAGATAGAAGGTTGCAGTGGCCAAACAGTGTTCTTTGATTTGTTAGTGTTAAAAGTATTTTTTAGAAAAACTCTCAACTATTTTTGATGTAGTTATATTTGATAATGCTCCAATTAACTAAACCAAACAAAGCTACCTTTAACTATCACCTAGTAAACAGTTACTATTAACCCACTGACTGCTAAAAACCATCCAATATGGGTTCGCCAATTGCTCAATTCGGCCTCCTGGTTTATCACTAATTACATTGTACTAATTTAGTTGTTTGACTGTTAATTTTTCTTAGCTACCATTTTTCTAAAGCACACACAAGAACAACTTGTTTAAACAATCATGAATTAATTAACTAATTTTTAAAAAGCAATGGAAACTATGAGTTTTAGTTATTGGGTAATAACCACAAATGCACTGCGTCTAAACTTAAGTTGAAAGTAGTTCCACAGATTCCACCACTAACAAACAGTCCAGTTGGTGGCAAAACACTGAACTAGTATAGCAATGAAACAAACGTTAGAGCGTCATCAGAACATGACGTCGGTTCCTGGCGCAGGGTAATGGCGCCATCGGCTGATGCCACTAGCAGTCAACGGATTAATATTTTGGGACAGAAAAATGTTAAGAACATACAAAAGCAAAATAGGAAACAATAACGAGAGACTAAATTAATACAAAACAATAATGCCCATGCATTTTCATACCAACCTTAACCGCACGTTCACTGTCATTTACCTTCGTGTCAGGTACTTTAGCCATTTTGTAAATTCGAACTTCGGTAAAATTGGGAAAGTAGTGGTAAGTATATCCATCTTTGTCTTTCCCCAGTTTCATCTCTCTCAGCTCTTCTGTTTCTAGATTATTGATGCGGTCTTGTATAGTTTTATGATTATGCTGGAAAAATTAACCACAAATAATCAATTATAAGAAGAAGGTATATGATAAAGTAATATGAAGTTTTAGTGTTATTTCAGGGTAATGTGAGCATTAATTTTAAATACAGGCAAATGGGAAAATTAAAAGCCAGGAATGAAACCAATATATGGTTGAAGACCCAAGTATGAATAACTGCTTGGGAAAAAATAATCACAAGTTATTTAAAGACATCTTAGAAGAACATTTTATGACTACATTTAAACTAGTTTTAACAGAAACTTTATAACGATTCACATAATACATGTTGTGAAATGTCCACCTGTCCCATTTTATATGACTGAAACATATTGCATCCCTCCATTTTTAATGCAAAGGTCCGTGTTTTATTGATGACTAAATGTTTGTTTTAGAACAATAGAAAAATAAACCGTATGAGAAAAATGACACGGTTTGTGTTAATTCTCAGTACCACAACTGAGATATTGGTATTAGTATGAAGAGTCATTCCCCTAATGTAGATACCAATACCTATAGTAGTTGGACGAAATATGATATTTTGTTGTTTACAAAGTGGATGTAACGTTGGACAGATAAATTAACACGTTAAAATTTCATAAGGACAACATGTTTTTGTTACAAACAGAAATAAAACTTTTTAGCTTTTCATATTGTTTCTTATTTAATAGTTTATCAAAAGCAGATGTATATTAGAGAACGAAATACAGTCTTCCGCCAGAATATATGTAATGAATTTATAATGTTCCTATAAATTATGTAACTGTTAATGTATAATGAAGAAAGAGTTTTAAAATGCAATAAACTCACTATCTTAATACATAAAAAACGAATCCCTATTTCCCTTGGTCACGCCATCACTTGAGAATGAGTACACCAAATTGAATAATTCTTTTTTTGTTGTGTTCGTCAATGTCAGGACAAGGTTCTTATAAAAGAAAATTTGTAATCCGACCTAAGGGCTCTGTCCCACTGGCCTTCAAAGTTCCCATTGATTTGATCAAAGTTCAGTTAGTTACACCAAACAGCTGTAAACATACTTAAAAGGCATAAACATATATTCATTATGGAAATAAAAAACTACTTGAATGGAAACTCTCATTACAGAAATAAAAAACTACTTGAATGGCAACTCAAACTCTTTTTTCGATAGGCGAGTGAGCGAAGCAAACGAGCTCATCTTGAAAATGACAGAGTATTTGACATAAAACAAATTCAATGACATTAGGACAGGACAACGTCTGTCAGGCCAGCTAGTTAGAAATAATTATTAACTGATTGTCAATTCTGGCCAACTACAGGATACAGTGGATCCCTTGCACTAGAAAAGTAGACCCAATATTTTGTTCATTTGTTATTTCATTATTATATTATTACTGTTCTTGAATATGAATACAAATACTTTATTTTTATACAATTTTTGAATTTTGTTTAAGCTAAAATTTCTACTATTAGACATACCACAATCTCTTCATAAGTGTAATAGGGAAGGTGGAAGTGTTGGCAATTGAAATAAGAAGTTTCCTCATTGGTCAAGACGAGACCATGCAAGCCAATCATCCTTTGCGAGACTCCAGAAACCAGCGGAAAGATTAAAATGTATTGGTGATGGATACAGACATGGGCAATACAATGTGTAATGACAACTAATGTCGTATTGAATCGAAATACTGATTCGCGATACTCTTTTTCGTTAACATTGAAATTCTGAGTATAGTATTATTTAAATCACTAATACCCCTTAAACAAAAGGGCAAAGTGGTTGAATTTAGAGCGTATTCTGTATAATGTATTACCATAATACCCCCGTCGCAGCAAACCTGCATACTCAGCGAATTTCCAATGGAGATTTAATGTCTTAATACTACAAAAAGCCACTTACCAAGTTTCATAAAAATATATTCACAAATAAGTGATATATACAATTTTATTTATTCTCCATAAGAATAACATTGGAGCTGAGTATGCAGGTTTGCTGCAACAAGGAACACAAAATATGGGTTTTTATGCTAATATCAATATAACTCAACTAGTTGAAGTCGTATACCAGTTTTTATTCATTTATGTTCATAATTAAGGGAGACAGAGCATTTAATTATTCTCCATAAGAATAACATGGGAGCTGAGTACGCAGGTTTGCTGCTAGGGGAGCCGTTGGCAAAAAATTGTTTTTTTGAGCAAATATCAATAGACCACAATGAGATGAAGCTGTATACCAAGTTTCGTCCAAATACGTTCATAAATAAGCGAGATATAATTTTTTTCTTTTCCTCCATAAGAATAACATTAGACAACGTACTGTGTTTAGCACTTTCAATATCTCGGGAACCAATTGACGTAGAAGAATGATCAAAATACCAAATTGTGTGTTTTTTTAAGCTGAATCCAATAGTAAAAACTTAAATTTGACAATTTCAAAAATTAAATGTAAAAAATCCAAAAAAACCCATTTTTGGGGTACAAAACCCCCCCAAAATACCCCTTCAGATGGAGCGATCTGGCTGGTTTTCGAACTTAAAGTCATAAATGTTGCTTTACACGTTCATACCAAATTTCATCAAAATCGGATAATTTTTACAAGAGTTATCGTGCTCACGGACACACACACACACATATATATATATATATATATATATATATATATATATATATATACAGTTTCGAACGAATTGTGTTTTTGGGGTCTGGGGACCTCAAAACGAAAAGTTATCATGGTCCCGGGCCTAGGTCTTACCATGCCGACTACGGTAATAGCTTCTTCCCTATAGGGGAAATTCGCTAAAAAATATTTCGAGCGATTTGTTAGTATATTTACTAGGGGTGTGCGAGTACTTGAAACTTCGAGTTTTCGGCCGAGTATTTTAATACTCAAACTCGACGCGAAGTTTTGAAAACTACTCAAAAGTTCGAGCGAGTATTTCCCGCCGATCGCTAACGATTGCGACCGGCCAAAATGTGTAGTAACGGCTGCAAAAGGCAATTGCATCGCGTAAAATCGGCCGAAAATGACGACCGCGAACGATTGTGATCAGCCAAAACGTGTAGTAACGGCCGCAAAAGGCGATCGAATCACGTAAAATCAGCCGAAAATGACGACCGTCAACGATTGCGACCGGCCAAAACGCATAGTAAAACGGCCGCAAAAGGCGATCGCATCGCGTAAAATCGGCCGAAAATGACGATTAGACCGTGTAATTTCAGCCGTAACTAACGATTTTGTCATTTAATATTGATTATAAGCGATGTCTGGACATGGTGAAATTGGCCAAATGACAACTGGGCCCTGTTTCATCGGCCGGAAACGAATGTCAAACCGTGTTTGTTTTGTCAATACGTAATCCAGTTTGTTTGTACTGGCCAAAACTTTGTATTGCTACTCATGTATTAGTTAGAAACCATGTTTATATTATCAAATCTAGGGTGGTATCCAAATCCCATTACACTAATTTAAACTACCAACTGATGGCAAATACTCGCTCGAAAATAATTGGCACTACTCGACTCGACTCGATTAAAAAACCCACTACTCGCACACCCCTAATATTTACCAAACAAAAACTGATTTCACTCTAAAAATGTCTTAATCCGTCCAATAGCTTGAGCGTAATGGAGCAACAAACGGACAATCAGCTTTATTATATTATTCATTCTTGGAGTGTTGGCTCTGAACTATAGGGGATATTTATACAAGTTTTAAATGACCTTACTGTCAGTAGTTCAATCCTGGTCTAAATTGCTACAACCTGGATTTGGCGCTTCGTTACACAATTAAATTACACAATTAAACCAAACAAGAGATCATGGTGTGACTAAGCGCCGAAACTAGGTTGTAGCAATTTACAACAGGATTCACTTGCTGGCAAAAAGGTAATTTAAAATAATTATAAATTAGTATGATCAACCAATGAAGACCAATGACCAATGACACACTCAGCTTTATTATATTAGTAAGGACTAAGGGCACATATTATGTAACACACTTACAGGGGGGGGGAGCGGGTATGGCTTTGCGTTATGTGGGGGAGTTTGGATCAACGTTACGTAACTAACACATTTTAATCCTAAGGTCTCGCACACGCCTGTATCTGTTGATAATGTTATAAATCTTTTAAAAAAGTAACTGTTATTATTATCTGACGAATTTAGTTTTGTAACCTCTCAAAAGTACTTTTTTAGCGAATTTCCCCTATAGGGAAGAAGCTATTACCCTATGTCTCATGGTAAGGCATAAACCCGAGACCATGATAACTTTTGTTTTGTGGTCCCCAGATGCCAAAAACACCATTCCTTCAAAGTTTTATATATGTATATATATATATATATATATATATATATATATATATATATATATATATATGTATTTATATATATGTGTCCGGAAGCATGATAACTCTCGTAAAAAAGGTCCGATCTTAATGAAATTTGGTGCAAATGTGTAAAGTACCATCTATTTTAACGAGTTTGAAAACTAGACAAAACGCACCATCCAAAGGGGGGTTTGAGAGGGGGGGGGGTGTTTGTACCCCAACAATTTTTTTTGGTGTTTTCACATGTAATTTTTATTTAAATAAAATTTTAATTTATATCACTGAATTCAGCTTAAAAAAAATAGACGATTTGGTATTTTGATCATTGCTCTACGTCAATTGGTTATTGAGATACAGTCAACTCCCGATTATCCAGGAGCGGGTTAATCAGGTTGCGGTTTAACCGGGGTCACGAAAGGTTTATTTTTATTATTTTTATTTATCCCCTATTTTTTGCATAAATAGAGCAATAATAACAATTTATTTTGCTAAATTATCTCCAGAATCGCATTTAATTGACTTTGTTTAACAGAATAAATACTTTACAAACAATTTAGTAACCACGAGAGTCAGTTATTTCGCTAATGAGCCGTGGGCGCGTGATGGGGAGCGATGGCCTTGACACTGCAAGGACGGCGGACGTCTAAAAATAGAAACATCTCAAAAAAATCACCATTCCCGTCGCTGTTCACCCTCAGCGACGGACGGACAGACAGACAGACGGACGGACGGTCAGACGCGGAGTCTAAAAATAGAAACATCTCAAAACAATCACCCTTCCCGCTGTTATTTACCCTCATTGGGATATCCCCCAGTGCGGAATTAATTAGCATACTGTTCGGTGTAGTTTAGAGAGTTCGGTGTTTAGATATGTTTAACCTATTAAATATCATTCGGCGTTTTGGATAGTATTTACTGCTATCAACCATTGCTAGTATTAACTATTATTATCTTGATTGTTTGTAGATGTTATCACAATTTAAAGATTTTAAAAGGTATTTAATCTACACAAATCCTATACTCTAATATTAGTAAGGTTTGCTTGCTTGCGACACGGATCTCAAAAACGGCTCCAACGATTTCCTTAAAACGTTCGAAATAACTAATTTATGGGATAAAAATAAGTTCTAGACAGGTCTCATCCCCAGAAAAAATCAAATAATGTAAAAAAACTGAAATGAATAGTTAAAAAAATTAACACTGGGCTTATGGAGTTTCAAATCAAAACAAAAGAATTGCAACAGCTGTTCATAATCAACCAGGGAACTGTCAAAGTAATACTCATGTTGTATATGATTAGTAACGTGTGGTTTCCTGAGAGCAGAGATTAAAATATATGAGTGAAGATTACATAAATAGAGTAGTAAAATAAATCAAAGGGACATTGAGCTATAAATAACAACTGGAGTGACCTTAAAAATGTAGAAAAGAGGCAAATGAGTTATACAAATCTGATTATCAGTAGGGGGAAGTGGTGAAATATTACTCCAAGTCATCTAAACAAACTGACTGGCCTTCCCCCGAGCAAAGCTCGGCCCCCAGGTACTATATCTTAAATAACATTAAAACACAATATTGTAGTATAAAAATGTTGATTAACCTTTATTATATTCGTAATATTCAATTTAATGAAACCCCCCTTTGTTTTAATCGTGGTTTTGGGTTATCCGTGACCCTCCAACCGGTCATTACCCCGGATAATCGGGAGTTGACTGTATTGCAAGTGCTGAACACAGTACGTTGTCTAATGCTATTCTTATGGAGAAAAATAAAAAATGTATATCTCGCTTATTTATGAATATAAACTGACGAAACTTGGTATATGGCTTCATCTGGTTGTGGTTTGTTGTTGTTTGCACAAAAAACAAAATTTTCACATATGGTTTCCGTAGCAGCAAACGTAGGTACTCGGTCCCCATGTTATTCTTATGGAGAATAATTAAAATGTTATATATTGCTTATTCATAAATGTATAGGAATGAAACTTGGTGTGTGTGACCTTTAATAGATGAGTTCTATTGATATTTGCATAAATACCCTTTAGTTTGTGTTCCTTGTTGCAGTAAACCTTCGTACTCATCCCCAATGTTATTCTTATGAAGAATAATTAAAATGTTATTTATCGTTTATTTTTGAATATATTTTTATGAAACTTGGTATGTGGCTTTATGTGGTATTAAGACGTTAGAAATTCGCTGAGTACGCAGGTTTGCTGCGACGGGGGTGTTTAATATTAACTAGGCATTTATTAATTTTTTTATCAACATACTTTTCATTTTACAATAGTTTTTACTCCAATGTTCTGTTAACTTTTAATTTATACCAACTTTATTGGACTGTTTGGTTCTTATAAGTATAATTAACTTTTTATTTCTATCTGACGACTTCAATTTATAATCTCTCAATAGCACTTTAAAGAAATATTAACTACACATTTATTTTGTTTATTACTCAAAACCTATGCTATAAAGTTATTTTTATTTGTATTAGATATAAATTAAATTTGTTAGTTTTAGCTGGGATAGTTTATTTTGTTATTTATATTACTAGTAACAGTTCTTTTTGTTTGTATGAATTTAGCTTTAAAAAACTAAATGATTTAAGAATGGCATTAAAAGTTTAATGATTTATCCATATTACAAATTACTAATAACACGGTGTTTAAAAGGTTTAAGTCTAATACGATTGAGTTACGTAACACATTGGGGAGGGGGTATGCTCACGTGTTACGGTGTGTTATATGGGGGAGGGAGGGGAGTTAAAATGACAAAAAATGTGTTACATAATATGTGTATGACTTCTCACCAGCAGGAAGTCGCAGAGGCCCTTGAGCAGCCAGACCCGCTGGAGGAACGTGAGCTCGTGGAACTCGTGGTTATCCAGGGGATTCTCTTCTCCCATGACCAGCCAGAACTGGGGCTCGATACCGAGACTGTCAAACACCTGGCAACAGGACGAGAGGTTTCAAAACCATTGCCCAATGTAATATAATGTACTTATTCAAAGCGTTCCATTGGCGTATGCAGCTGCAACAAAGTATACACTGACAAAACACAAAGAAATGTGAAAACCAATAAAGAGCACAACGAGATGACATAAAAGAAAAGTCAAGAACTTCCGCCTTTGTATGGCCTACTCAAGTAACAAGACACAGCTTAAACATTATAAAAGGAGAAATAAAAGTTTGTGAAGCTACAACAATTTAAAACTCCTTAATATATAAACAGTAAAGATGATTTTAACCAAGCAGGTCGTCTTACATGGTTTACACTTTTATTTGGTTAATGAATTCCCGGACTTTCCCTGACCAAAAATGTTGATTTTCCTTGACTTTCTCCACCCCAAAAAAAGAAAGATAATTTGTTGGTGTTTTAATACTTTGTCACAATTATTTTGATATTATTTTATTCAATTTGATATATATTTTGTTATATTTAAATCTAATTTTTTAAATCACATGTTATAAATATATAATTAACATCAATCCATGTAGTTTTAAAATATCAAGTTTTTTTTATAAATACTGTACAATTTAGCATTTACTCTGAAGAAGATGGGCTAAAAGCCTTGAAACGTTAAGTTTTCAAATAAAAGCAAAAATATAAGCCAAAATATACCTCTACGTGGTTCAATTTTAATAATAAGTATGGCTTATGCAAGTCTAAAAAAAAAATATAAAACTAAAACAAAATTAAAAATCATCTCAAAAGCATGAATCCACAATCTGTTAGGATTTTGACAAAGATGTTTAAAAACAAACTAAACATATATGTATAGGGGATATTGCATTGATATCTTTCCTCTAAGGGGTATCTGACATAGTCACAAAACTTTGTCAACAGTATACATACCTCAACAGTACTGTCTCCCTTGCTGTGGTAACTGCGGTACCAGCCTGAGACCTTGGTGTTGAGTTTACTGGTCCAGACAGAGTACGGCATGGCTGGCCCTCCTTCTAGCTTGGCTCTGAATAGTGGGGGACTGCAAATAATAAGGCATTTAACCCTTAGAATTAAACTTTTGACCAATTTCGGTTCAAGGACTAATGACTATGTGTTCAGGACTATGTTATGACTATGTGGATTTACATTTTGAATTAAAATCTTATTTGTATATATTTAATGTTAAATGTAGACATTCAAAGACCAATTCTTACTATAACACAATCATTTATTTTCCCTTTATGTTGAGTAAACTTAAATACTATTTTTACCCTAGTTTAACAAGGTGACTCAGTTTACCATTAGGTCGGATAAACAAGATTTTGTAGAAAAAATGAATAGCTAAAATTGCACCCTCAACTTATTAGTCATGAAAAGCATTTTCCAGTACTCTGAACATGTTTTATTATATTGACAAAATGTCAAAGTATGAACACTAACCATGCAATCTTCAACATATTAACTGTTGAAGGTTTAATTTATCACTAATACAATAGTTTTTTAAGGTCATTAGGTTGATTTGCTAGTATCAGCTTAACCTTGTCATTTTTGACAGGCTCATGAGCCTATTTTTGACAGGTTCATAAGCTATTGAACATGTTTAGCACATTTAGCATGAATCCATAAATTAAAAACTGCTTCTCTCTATATGTGTGTAAATGTGCAAAGTTTGTTTAATGTGAATTCATGGTTTACACTTTTATTTGGTTGATGATTTACCTGACTTTCCCTCACCAAAAAAGTTAATTTTCCCTGAATCTTACTCGGAATGCACACTTTATTTGAAATATTAAAAAAATATTGTATTATCAGCCTCTACCTTTTCCACAGCTATTAAACACTCTTCTATTTATTTTATTACTTTAATTTTTTCAGTTAGTTATTGACCAATACATTGTTCACCTTGTCTTTTTGATATCCTCTTCGTCGCACCAAAAAACAACAATTAAACCAAAATATCAAAAATTTTGATTTTTGCACGATATTGCTCTGTGTTGACAATTAAATCAAAAACATTCCTTGACTTGTATAAAATATCAATAATTTTCCCTCACAGACATTTTTCAACTTTTTCCCTGACTTCCACAGAGTGTGAACCATCTTATTTTAATCACCTTGACAAAATGATACTCAAGAGATATAATTTAAAAAGTAGCTTCAGCCTAACTAGTCAACTGATGGTGGAGTTGTGTAACTGAAACATCGGTCTCTCAGACATGAACTTGGCTGGATTGTAACGCGAGTGACTCACATGAGCATGGAGGTGATGAGTGTGGCCAGCGTGTTGGAGGCCTGCGGCATCAGCAGCATCCGCTCCAGCTCCAGGTGGGGGATGGGGTCGACGTTGAGCACGTTGTACACCAGGTGTAGGAACTGGCCGATCACCGGGAACTGTAGGGCAGTGGATCAATAGAATAGAGTGTGTTTATTGTCATTGACCACAAACAAAGTATAATAGACAAAACCAACTTACGCCTAAAGCAACTTTCATAAACAGTAACAAAATACAGAACACAGGCTTAAACCTTGTTAACAAATCTTTCCTTCACACTTGGATACTCATCTATGGAGTAAAATTCACTAACCAATAACCACTTTGGAATTTTTACCTTAAAAGAGTTAAAACTTAAGCTACGTACATCCAGGGGCAATCTATGAAACATCTTAACCTGGAAAATTGTAAGGCTTTTAAAAAACTTTTGGAGCATAACTTGTGGTACCACAAGATCGTTACAATGCCTCGTTTGATAACTGTGAACTATAGTTCTCCATAGGAATTGTACCAAATTCTGTTTTACATAGGCTACATCAGATTTTGAAAGATGAAAATGCAAGGCAAAGTCATTACATTCAATTTTACAAAATTCGATCTGCAACTGTAGATACCGCAGATTGCTACTAGATATTCCTGCAATGATCGGCAAGGCATTCTTCTGCTATAAGAATATGCGGGCAGCACCAGCACTGTTACCCCACAAAATATTGCCATAGAGATGATTGGAGAAAAAACAAAAATAGGCCAACATTTGAACCTTCAAAGAAACACAGGTTGTCAATTTCTGTAAAAGAAAACATACCCGGCAAAGCTTGGAAATCAAGGTACTGGTATGGGCCTCCCAAGAGAGTTTAGAATCTAATCCCCCCGTCGCAGCAAACCTGCAGACTCAGCGAAATTCCAATGCATAATATTTGTCTGAATTCCACATAAAGCTGCAAACCAAGTTTCATAAAAATATATTCACATATAAGCGATTTTAATTATTCTCCATAAGAATAACATTGGTACTGAGTATGTAGGTTTGCTGAAACTAGGAACAGAAACAATTGGTTTTTATGCAAATATAAATAGAATTTAACTAGGCGAAGCCACATACTAAGTTTCATCGATATTCAATCATAAATAAGCGATATATGACATTCTAGTTATTCTCCATAAGAATAACATGGGGGCTGAGAAAGCAGGTTTGCAGCAACAAGGAACCAAAAAAATGGGTTTTTATATAATTATCAATATAACTCAATCAAGTGAAGCTACATACCAAGTTTTATTAATTTATGTTCATAATTAAGGGAGTCAGTACATTTTACTTATTCTCCATAAGAATAACATGGGGGCTGAGTACGCAGGTTTGCTGCTAGGGGAATAATCAACAAAAAATCAATTTTTTGTGCAAATATCAATATACCAGTACTACTTGAAGCCACATACCAAGTTTCATCAACATACATTAATAAATAATCGAGTTATCAAATTTTATTTATTCTCCATAAGGATAACATTGGACAACGTACTGTGTTTAGCACTTTGAATATCTCTGCAACGGTTGGGCGTAGAATCACAATTTAAACACCAAAATGATTGTTTTGTGGAAGTGAACAGATTGGTAAAAGCAAATGTGAAGTTTACATTAAAATAAACTGAGGAAAAGCCAAAAACCTTTTTCCCATAAGATTAACATGGGAGATTTTATGAGCAGGTTTTTTTGGATTTTCTCCGCAACCACTTAACCTAGGTTAATAATTCAAAATACTAAATTATTTGTTTTTTTAAGCTCTATAACACGGTCAAAACCAAAATTAAGTTTTTTAAAAATTTTAGGATGAAAAATGCAAAAAACTGATTTTTGGAAAATTTAAAACCCCCATAAACCCCCCTTCCCATGGTCCGATTTTTCTGGTTTTCGAACTTAAAGTCATGAATGTCATTTTACACATTTGAGCCAAATTTCATCAAAATCGGCCTTTTTTTACTTAAGTTATTGTGTTAACGGACACATATATATATATCTATATCTATATATATATATATATATATGTATACATATATATATAAATTTTAACGAATAGTGTTTTTGGCATCTGGGGACCTCAAAACAAAAAGTTATCATGGTCTCGGGCTTAAGTCTTACCATGAGACCTACGGTAATAGCTTCTTCACTATAGTGGAAATTCGCTAAAATGATGCCAGGAAGACAAACTGAGGTGTCCTGTGACACCCCATGTCTCAGAGGAAAAACAATCACAGTGAGGAAAAATTATTAAAAAGTAACAAACCAGCTGATAATTTAAGAATCTCATAAAAAAAATACTACAAAAAGGTGGTAATGGAATGAGATCTGACTTTGTTCACAAGAGTCAAGGCTACTTTTGCACGTATATGGTCTGTTTAACACTTGGTTTATGATGAGATGATAAAGTAAAAATCCCCCGTAACAGCAGACCTGCGTAATCAGCAAATTTCCAATGCATATACATGTATCTTAATGCCACATAAAACCACATACCAAGTTTCATCAATATACATTCATAAATAAACTATTTATCACATTTTTAATTTTTCTCTATAAGAATAACATGGCGGCTGAGTATGCAGGTTTGCTGAAACAAGGAACACAACAAATGGGGTTTTATAAAAATATCAATATAAATCAACTAGGTAAAGTTACATACCAAGTTTTATTAATTTATGTTCATAATTAAGGGAGATTACATTTTTCTTATTCTCCATAAGAATAACAATGGGGCTGAGTACGCAGGTTTGCTGCTACAGAAACTATCGGCAAAAAAATTGTGTTTTGTGCAAATATCAATAGACCACAACAATATAAAGCATATACCAAGTTTTGTCAGGATCAGTTGATAAATAAGCGAGATATACAATTTTTCTTATTCTCCATAAGAATAACATTGGACAACGTACTGTGTTTAGCACTTTCAATATCTCTGTAACCAATTGACGTAGAGAAATGTTAAAAACACCAAATTTTTCGTATTTTTAAGCCGCATCCAATGGTGAAAAGTAAAGTTTGATTTACTAAAATAATATATGTAAAAAACTCAAAAACCCATTTTTGGGATAAAAAAAACCCTCCAAAATGCCCCTTTGGATCGAGCGATCTGGCTGGTTTTCGAACTTAAAGTTATAAATGTTGCTTTACATGTTTGTACCAAATTTAATCAAAATCGGACCATTATTGCGAGAGTTATCCACGGATACCTGTATATATACAGTTTTTAACGAATGGTATTTTTGGCTTCTGGGGACCTCAAAACAAAAAGTTATCATGGTCTCGGGCCTAGTTCTTACCATGCTGACTACGGTAATAGCTTGTTATAGGGTATTACCATGTTATAGGGGAATAGCTTCTTCCCTATAGGGGAAATTCGCTAAAAAATACTACAGATGAAATATTAAAAAAATTAATACAGATGAAGTAGTTTCAACTGCTGTGTTTAGTAATGAACTTAATATTTATGACCCTCAAAACAATAACAAGGACATTTTTAATGATACTGCTTTAAATACATAACTAGTATGAACCAAAGTTGAACCATTGAATAAGCGACCTTCTTACTGAACTTATCTTAATATATAAAACTCAAATACCACTGACTGACACAGCTAGTACAAGATATATCTTGCACCAACAAACCTGGATATTATCCAATCAATGGTGTAATTAAGATGGTTTTAAATAGATTTTATTGAAGCAATGATCACCAAGTAATGGCAGGGAATGTAAATTTGTCTTAACACACACAGTTTATTACACCAGTTCTCAGTAAGATTGCCTTAAAAACGTTTCTCTTACATAATTACACAGGGGAAAAATCCATATCAATATGTATGTATATTGACATTGGTTTTGTGTGTGAAACTATATTTAGCTGTTGTATGTAGCTGCTATTAAATGTATTGTCTCTTATAATAGCGGACAAATAAATTGCTGGTTGAGGGACTGGTTTGCCAAGCTATCAACCAAGATCAGCCAATAGTAGACCTGCTGAACTATTGCTGAAGCATTGCCAAAACTCCACACCAGCTGATCCGAATAACATTCGGGTGATTTTTTTTATGACAAAACGGCAACAGTGACAGCGTACAAGCATGCTATTGGCTACAGCCCAACTGTCAACTTAATTGTCTGCTATTATAATGGCCTTGTCAACACTCACCTCCCACATGGAGGCGATCTGCTCCCTAGTGCCGGCTGTCAGCAGGTGGTCCGACTCCCACGTGGCCAGCTCCCTCTCCACCGCCGCGCGCTGCTCCCTCTTGGCCTTGGTGAGGGCTTCCCGCGAGCCCACCGCCTTCTCGGTGTCTCCCTCGCTGCGATCCTTGCCATTCACCACCCAGTTGAGCAGCTTGGACATGTAGCCACCTGCAACACAGGGAGAGACTGAGTGGTCTGTAATGGTTGGGACGTTCCTCAGACTCCAATGGAATCCTGGCTGGCCCCGTCACACTTGTAGCCTGACAGTGGCTAAGCAGATTTTAATATTTGGATTTGTTGATATCTCGGAATCAGCAGAATATTGCAGTGGTAAGAGTACAATCAAAGGAAAATATTTTGCAAGAGTGATAATATGTTATTTAAGAAACTGTTTCAGACATTAGCCATAACTGATTAGAAAAAAATTTTACAATGTGTCAGGGTTAGGCATCTCCATCTACATTTCATCATCACTAGAGTCCTTAACGCTGTGTGCAGTTGTTTGCCTCATAGTCTTTATTGAAGGTTTGGCTTGTTTTTCATTTTACTATTTTTATAGTTCTCTGTTTTACCTTCTTGTGATTTTTTGCAGATTTTCCTGGATGTGCCACATTTACCACTAATTTACTATACATTATTTCTTGGAAAGCAAGAAAAACAAGAACAAAATCATATAACAACTATGGCACAGTCTTGCTACTAGTGGGGGATCTTCAAATATCAAGAATGTTCTAGGTGATACTCTCACCTGAAGACGGGATCAGATTCCAGATCCTGAAACATTGTGAAACTTGTTTTTTTCTTATAATGTTTCTGTGATGGCAAATGTCCATAGTAATTTCTAAAATAACATAAACTCACCATCACCAACAATGAATTTTAAACAAAGAAGTGGCAGTAACCTCCGGCAGAAGACTAAACTAAATCTTTCTCTAGTGATGTAGTTTAAACTAATTTGTAGAGATGTGCGAGTACTCGAAATTTGGAGTTCGGCACTGAAACTCGAGGTTTTATTGAAACTCGAAGGTTTCGAGCGAGTTTACTCCCGCCGTTCACCCGCGCTATCAATGGTCGTCTGCGGCCGCGCGTCGTCTGTAAATTCAAATTGAGTGTGAACGCACTTGAGGTGTTAAGAGATGTGATTTGGATTTTAGTGTTTTATTAATAAATAAGTAAGTTGTGGCTGATAAATTTATGTTTCTCTTTACACCAAAATGGAGGATTTACAAGGACCTTTAGATTGTGTTGTATGAACACTGTCTGTATAGTCCACTTTTGAGTTAACTTAACCTTGTAATTTTTAAAAGTAAAATATCAAAAACAGGTTTGTAATTAAATCTATTGGTAAGCCTATAGGTTATGCTTGTTTTTGTATCCATTATAATTTAAATTAAATCAATCCATTAATTTTAGGCTCAACTGTCCTTTGGCATTGAGCTGTTTTTAAAGACAAGTGTTTTGTTTTTGCCTTTTATAAGTTTCATTAATGATTTTTTAAATAATTTGTAATATTTTAAAACTCTATTTAAGACATGGCTTCGATTTTATCAATTGATTTGCCAGGCACTTTCAAACATATCTTCAAGTTGTTACTCACTGATTGTTCTTATTAGGACTATTAGTGTTAAAATTAATGCTAAGATATGTTAGTAAATACATTTTGTGTGGTAAGTAAGTAGGCTAAAATGTATTATAATGTAATAGGCCTTTTAAATATTAAAATAAAGTTTATTTTAACTTATAGGCCTAAATGTCCATTATTTTATTTCCTTCATACGTAGAAAGATGTAGCTTAGGCCAAAACATAATATGCAAAACATACGATCAATAAACAAGAGGAAATAAAATAAAAATACCCCGTAGCAGCAAACCTGCAAACTCAGCGAATTTCAAATGCATATAATATTATATTAATACCACATAAAGCCACATACCAAGTCTCATCAATATACATTCATAAATAAACAATTTATGACATTTTAATTATTCTCCATGAGAATAACATGGCGGCTGAGTATGCAGGTTTGCTGAAATAAGGAACACTAAAAATGGGTTTTTATACAAATATCAATATAACTCAACTAGGTAAAGCCACATATCAAGTTCTATTATTTTAGGTTTATAATTAAAGGAGATAACATGTTACTTATACTCCATAAGAATAACATGGGGCTGAGTATGCAGGTTTGCTGCTACGGGAACTATTGGCCAAAAAATGGGTTTTTGTGCAAATATCAATAGACCACAATGAAATGAAGCAATATACCAAGTTTCGTCAGGATAAGTTGATAAATAAGCGAGATATACAATTTTTCGTATCCTCCATAAGAATAGCATTGGACAACGTACTGTGTTTAGCACTTTCATTATCTCAGTAACCAATTGAGGTAGAGCAATGATAAAAACACTAAATTGTGCGTTTTTTTAAGCTGATTCCAACGGGAAAAAATAAAATCTCACTTTTTCAAAAACTATGTGTAAAAAACTAGGGGTCTGCGGTACCAACAATTTCAGATCGGTACGGTAAAAGATTTTGTACCTCGGTTCTCGGTACAAATTCGGTACGGTACAATGTACCGTCATATATACTAATTTAGTTATTAATTTGAATGTATCATAAACAAATTATTGAGTAATAATAAAGGTCATATACTATTATTAATTTGATTAAACAAATAAATAACTATACTAAAGATAAAAATATTTTTAAAATCTGCATCTTCGGAGCATTACATTTTAACATTGTTATTATTAGGTATTAATGCAAGTTCTTGAAATAATCATGAGAAATAAATTCAAAAATTACTTGAAAATCAATCAATTGCATAAGTTGCTAACTGATTAATTATATTGATTTCAATATAAATAAAAACTATTGGTTTAATTCATACAAACAACAAAAACCAAAGTTTTATAAATACTATTCTTGTTGCATTGGGAGATTATTGTATCATTAATACAAAGTAAAATCAGATAACTTAAATAAAACTATGTATGATGTGAAACTAAAATAAATTATAAATTAGAAAATTAGACCAATAAATACTGAAGATTAAAATCAAAATAATTCTAAAATTACTTAATTACATTACTAAATTCAAAATTGAAGTCCATAACAAATATTACAGTACATTTATTTAAACATAAGTACCATGTAAAACTGAAAAATAAATAAATAAAGTAATAAAAGTAAGACAGTTTTATATAATGTTAATTTGGCTATATCATATTTGAAATAATTAGCTATTAAACTTATCAAAAAATAAATTTAGGTTATTGTTAATAATAAATTTTAGTTGAATTTTCCAAAACCACACAAGATAATCTAACATATTTTTTTTTTTTTATAACAATTTTTTATTTACAATCTGTTCAACATGAACAATAAGCAAATTTGATGTAAATTACGAACATGAGTTAGTTACGCACCACTGTGCGCACTAACATAAGAATAAGAACATAAAACTGTAAACAAAACTTTTACAAAAAGCGGGTACAAAGACCCAGAACATGATGTCTTTTTAGTCGAAATGTAGCTTCACTATTGTCCAAAAGGTTCACTGCAAGATAATTTGGATGGTCTTCCAGTTTACTTTGATAACGTACACTTAATTTGGAAATTTCTTCTCGGACAGTTGGAGTTTTAGTGTCGCGATGGAGAACTCGGTTAGTTACGTACCATGGCGCTTGTAAAATGTTTCTCAGCATTTTCGATTGGTATCTCTGAATAATTTCAATATTCGAAATAGACGCTGTTCCCCAGAGTTGTATGCCATAGGACCATATTGGTTTTAACATAACTTTGTATAAAAGTAACTTTATTTTCAACAGATAATTTTGAATGTCTGCCAAGAAGCCAAGCCAATTTATTTGTTCTCAGATTTAAATTTAATCTTTTATTCCAGATATGAGTGTGCCATGTAAGTCGCCTGTCTAGGTGCATGCCAAGGTATTTAACTTCAGTTGCTTGAGGTAGCAGAACATTATTTAATGAGACTGGTGGGCAAGTAGTTGTTGACATTGTAAAAGTAACATGGATTGATTTGGTTTCATTTGCCTTTATTTTCCAGTTTTTCAGCCACTCAGAAATATCGTCCAAAGCTGTTTGTAAACGGGAGGATGCTATAACAGGGTCCAGGTCGGAAGATAACAGTGCAGTGTCATCTGCAAACGTTGCAGTAGTGATGCCTGGTGTCTGGGGAAGGTCAAAGGTATACAAAATATACAGAATAGGCCCAAGAACACTACCTTGGGGCACTCCCGATTCGATTTCATGCAGATCAGTGATATCATCTTGATACTTAATTTGAAAAAATCTTTCGGACAGGTAAGATTTGAAGATCCCGTAGTAAGTGTGAGGTAAGAGAGATTTAATTTTAAACAATAAACCAGCGTGCCAGACTTTATCAAAGGCCTGTGCCACGTCTAAGAATGCAGCTGAACAGAAACGTTTATTTTCAAGATCTTCCTTGATGACATTAGTTATTCTGTGAACTTGCTCTATAGTAGAATGTCTACGCCGAAATCCAAACTGGTGAGGTGGCACTATATCTTTTTCATCAATCACAACCTGAAGTCGTTGTAAAAAGAGTTTCTCAAAAACTTTAGAAATGACCGGGAGAAGACTGATGGGCCGATAAGATGAAGCTTGATTTAAAGGTTTGCCTGGTTTTGGAATGACTACTATTTGTGAAACTTTCCATTGCGACGGGAAGTATTCCAAGCGCAGGACTGCATTAAAAATTACCGTAAGTAAGACTATACCTTTTCTTGGCAATTCTTTTAACACTTCGCCAGTAATCAAATCATATCCTGGAGCTTTCTTTGCACCTAAGTCACTTTTTATAACTTTCTTGACCTCAGATGGAGTAAATGGTTTGATTGGCATTTCTAGTTGGTTTGGAGAATCAAGAAACTCAGTAACGTCCTGTTCAACATTGGAATGAACTGCATGCGGTTTAAACACTTCTTTATAGTAGGAAGCAAACGTTTCAGCCTTCTCTATACTATTTTTCGCCCAAGTACCGTCGGTCTTTAACACTGGAGGGATACAAACCTGCGGGCGCTTTAGGTGTTTTGTAGCTTTCCAGAGAGAGTAATCACTTGCCTCGGTTGGAGAGAGCTTCGATGTAAATTCTTGGAATCTCTCATTTTTAATATTACCAAGCAATCTCTTTAGCTGTTGGGTAGCCCTGTTTAGATTATTTTTATCAATCTGGTTCCTAGAGTTTTGCCACACTCTACGAAGGCGGCGTTTTTCCGCTATTTTTTTATTTACTTCAATCGGATAATTTTTTTGGACAATTTGCCCACTCTTCCTTTCTGGAGTTGCTCGCCAAGCAGAATATTGAATAGTTTTGTTTAAGTGCTCAACAGCGATGTTTAAATCTTCTCGTTTTTTTAGAGGCATTGTAACGTTGAGATTTTGATCAATAAGTTCTCGAAAACGATTCCAATCTGTGTTTTTGTTACACAAGAAAGGTGCAGTTGGTCTTAATATAACAGTTGAAGCAACCGTTGCAATCACAGGTGAGTGGTCCGAGGAAAGATCAAGAGATTGTTCAATATTTAAACAATTTCGGGGCAAACCCTTAGTAACAAAGAAATCTAGAAGATCTGGAATTTTTTGCTGATCAGAAGGCCAATACGTTGGTTCACCAGTTGACAGGTGATCAAGATTTTGCTCGTGAAGAGACCGTAGAAGTTGTCGACCTCTGGGATTCGCCAGCCGGGAGCCCCAAGTAGGATTTTTGGCATTATAATCACCACCTGACAAAAATCTACCACCTAAAGAGGCAAAGAAATCGTTAAATTGCTGGTGATTTACATTGTGCCTAGGTGGGCAGTAAACAGCACTGATAGTAAGTGGGCCACTCGAAAATTCCACAACTATGGTTGAGCTTTGGATATAGTCATATTGATATTTTGGCAGTTCATAATGTTTAATATGTCTTTTAATTAAAATTGCGCTACCACCATGAGCTCTGTTATCAGGGTGATTGGTGGTGTACAACGTGAAATTTGGAATTATGAAATAATTTAAATCAGTAAAATGTGTTTCAGAAATTAGAACCACGTCCAAATTATGTTTAACAATAAACAATTTCAACTCTTGACAATGTTGTGCCAAGCCGTTAGCATTCCATAAAGCTACTTTTAAGGATCTAATCATTAATTGAGCTTCTTAAGAACAGCAGTAAGTAGGTCGAGCAAGGAGCCTATTTGTTGAGACTGTTGCATGAAAAGTTTTTCAAACCGGTCAAAAAATGTAGTAATAGTATGTGCTAGATTGTCATTTGTGGTCACATCACAAAGAGTATTTTCTGGTTTACGCGCATTACCGGTGCTTTTAGAACTAGTTGCATTATCACTTACGTTCACATTCGTGGCTGCTTCAGCATATGACAAGCCAGGTCGGATTAGACGAGAGCTGGAAGTGTTAGAACGAGTTGTAGTTACTTCTTTTGGACTGACAGTCTTCTCCCGTAA
The DNA here is from genome assembly GCA_963675035.1 of Allygus modestus. Taxonomy (NCBI): domain Eukaryota; kingdom Metazoa; phylum Arthropoda; class Insecta; order Hemiptera; family Cicadellidae; genus Allygus; species Allygus modestus. The sequence continues at coordinate 84,867,898 of OY776114.1, forward strand.
CGGGGGATATGTACGACTTTGAATGATTTTAAATACGTTACAGCCCTTGTAATTGGCCGGATGGTCCCCCCCACACAGAGCACAGACTGCGGGAGTAGAATTGTCCTTGGTACATTTGGCAGTGTCGTGTTCTTTTCCACATTTAACACATCTGAAGGGATGTCTGCAGTAACTTTTTGTATGTCCATATTGCTGACATCGTTTACATTGGACGATATCCCTTTTTTTATAAGGGGGCTCAAATGTTATTTTTGCATGTAACAAATATTGTATATTAAAAATATCCTTATTACTAGAGCTTGGCTCCAAATCAATGAAAAACATAGACAATGGCTTTTTAGTGGAAGAATGAAGTACATTCGTAATATTTCTCACGGTGTGACCCATCTGACTCAAAGCTTCTTTCAGTTCATTCGTGTCAACTGAATAATGCATGTGTTTTAAAACCACTCGGTATGCTCTTTCCTGTTTAAGTTGATACGTGTGGAAACTGACATTACCTTCGTTCAATATCCGAACAAGTTTCCTGTAAATATCGGCAGATTTCGGAAGAATTTTTACCGAATTGTGATTGACACATTTATATGAGAAATCATCAGTAGTGACAACCGATTCAAATGTGTGAATCATTGCCTGTACATTGCCCACATCGGGAATGAAAATTGGTGGTGGCTTTGGTTCTGACTGTTGAGAAGTAGTAGCATCAGCTTCCATGTTGTTGTCATTTGCTTTACTTAAAACTTCAAAGCTATTATGTAGCTTAATGTTACTCGATGTAGAAGTCTCGTGTTTAGACTTTTTTTTATCTCTACTGGACAACGGGTCAAAAGACCTACGCTTCGAAATAGTCTGCCAATTGGTAGTGTCATTAGTTGCAGTACAATGATGCTGAGTGATATTATTAGTTTGTTCTGACAAGTCAGAAACATCCTCGACTGAATAGTTATGGTCACCAAGAAGTATAGAGTTTAGATACTTAGCACCTTCTGTTGACTTTTCGTCTGCCATGGTATCCATGCAATCAACTGTCACAAGTAAACAAAAACAAACCTGCGGTAGGTTATGAACGCAATCAAGTGTAAAACATTTCCACTTTTAAACCACAAAATGAAGCAGTTATCGAAAGTAACAAAATAATATGTCCGCAATTAAAAACTAACTATAAAAACACTAAATAGTCGCTCAGCGTTTAGTTTTTATCACAAAATATCAAGGAGAAAAAACCGTACGTCACTGGACATTTACTGATTTCTTTGTTCTGAAATGTTTTTGCCGTTGACAGTTGACATCTAACATATAACAGATATATGTATGTACAAATTTCTCAGCACAGTAAAAAATAACAAATTTATGCTACCATTTGAAATTTATCAAGTTAGTGGCTATTAGCGAATTTCCCCTATAGGGAAGAAGCTATTACCGTAGGTCTCATGGTAAGACTTAAGCCCGAGACCATGATAAATTTTCATTTTGAGGTCCCCAGATGCCAAAAACACCATTCGTTCAAATTTTTATATATATATATGTGTCCGTAAGCACGATAACTCTCGTAAAAAAGGTCCGATCTTAATGAAATTTGGTACAAATATGTAAAGTACCATTTATTTGAACGAGTTCGAAAACCAGATGAATCCGAAGGGGGGTTTTTGGGGGGTTTTGTACCCCAAAAATGTGTTTTTTGGGGTTTTCACAGGTAATTTAAATTTAAATCAAATTTTAATTTATACCATTAGGTTGAGCTTAAAAAAACAAACAATTTGGTATTTTTATCATTGCTCTACGTCAATTGGTTACGGAGATATTGAAAGTGCTAAACACAGTACGTCGTCTAATGTTATTCTTATGGAGAAAAAGAAAAATTGTATCTCTCGCTTATTTATGAACATAAACTGAGGAAATTTGGTATATGGCTTCATATGGTTGTGGTTTATTGTTGTTTGCACAAAAAAACTATTTTTCGCCTATGGTTCCTGTAGCAGCAAACCTAGGTACTCGGTCCCCATGTTATTCTTATGGAAAATACTTAAAATGTTATATATCGCTTATTTATGAATGTATATGGATGAAACTTGGTATGTGACTTCACATACATGAGATCTATTGGTATTTGCATAAAAACCCATTATTTTGTGTGCCTTGTTGCAGCAAACCTGCGTACTCATCCCCAATGTTATTCTTATGGAGATTAATTAATATTTTAAATATCGCTTGTCTGTGAATACATTTCTTATGAATCCTGTGAAGTGTTTTAATGTGTTATGTTTATGTTCATTCGAAATTCGCTGAGTATGCAGGTTTGCTGCGACGGGGGTATTTTTGAATTAGTTTTCAACCATTTTTTAAACCTTTTTTAATATAATTTAAAAATTTAACTAGTATACTTCAATAACAATAATAATAATACATAAATAAAAGCAGTTTAATTTGAAATCATAATGGAGAACGAAAGCGATTTAAAAGATAGTATTCCTTTTCTCACTCTAGGAATGATGTTGACAAACAACTGATTTACAGCCACTCACCCTAGGAATATTGTTGACAAACAACTGATTTACAGCTAATTACCAGATCCCTCCCCCCTTACCCCTCACGCTTTCCTAGTGTAAACCTTTCTTGTCTTCAAGGACATTTTTTGTGACCCTACCCAGCTACTCCCCACTCCCCTTGCCCACCTTTCTTATCTCCATTCTCGTTCAGCTATAAATAACACCTGTCAACGTCTACGAGTTTTGGGGCTTGGTTTCCTTAAAGGAAGTGACTAGTTATAAATAGGAGTCGGTCTTATTTAAACCACTTATTTTGTTAAACATTGTTTAGCTTATCTCTGTTTATTGTTTGAAGCAGTAAACTGTACCGTACCGAATCTGTACCGAACCGATGACGTAATTAGTTGTGTACCGTACCGGTACCGTTTTTTCGGTGCACCGCAGACCCCTATAAAAAACCCAAAAAAACTATTTTTGGGGTACAAAACCCCTCCAAAATACCCCTTCGGATAGTTTGATCTGTCTGGTTTTCGAACTTTAAGTCATAAATGCTGCTTTACACGTTTGAACCAAATTTCATCAAAAACAGACCTTTTTTACGAGAGTTATCGCACCCACGGACACACACACACACACACACACACACACACACACACACATACAGTTTCAAACGAATGGTGTTTTTGGGATCTGGGGACCTAAAAACGAAAAGTTATCATGGTCCCGGGCCTAGGTCTTACCATGCCGACTACGGTAATAGCTTCTTCCCTATAGGGGAAATTCGCTAAAACTGAGATTATGTTTTAATGATACTGATAGTAAATGCCATATAGGCTATAACAACCTTAATACCAAAAGATTAAAAATATTTTATCTTCATGGCAAAATGTTATGCAATAACTTTGGTATGATTTATTTTCAGATAAATGTACTTAACTTTTTCCAATTAAGCAGGAATCTATTTATTTTACTTACTATACTATTGTTATTTTCAGGTCATAGTGACTAGAAAAGTATATTTGAATAACCACATTTATAAATGGAACCTAACCTATTCACTGTTTTGATCCAATTCAACTCGACCTGTGTTTTTTTATTTGTATTCTCGACTCGAACTCGAGATTGGAATCTTTTACAATTTGCTCAACTCAAACTCGACTCGACTTAAAAAACCTGTACTCGCACATCTCTACTAATTTCTTTACCAGGGAGAATTCATATTAAAAGCATAATATAAATTAAAAGATACTAGCTGCTCTGCCACAACGTTTTGTGGTTAATAAACGTAAACAAACCAAGGCAGTCTGTAGTTGGATATAATCCTTATAACTGTTGTTTATTTTAAGGAATTACATACATACATACATACATATCCCACATAGTCCTGAGTGACTGCTTGACGTACAGCATAGGACCAGTCAAAGTACAAAAATGGTTCTCTTCCTCGAATGGAGGTTGTCGTCGGATATACACATAGGATATAAGGCTAGGCTAGGAGTTATGGAATAGGCTATTGATGGAGAATGTTAAACAGACATGGAGTAGTTAGTATGAAGGTTTGTTAATTTTTTTTCTTGGTATGTGATTTGGCAATGGAAATAAATAAGGAATTCAGAGGCATAGAAGAACCAGGTAAGATCCCTTCCAGAAGACAAGAAAACCACTCAACACACTGTACACTCACATAAATACTTTAATTTACTCTGCCTAAATTAAACCCATAGGGGTCTGCGGTACCAGAAATTTAAGGTCGGTACGGTAAATATTTTTGTACCTCGGTTCTCGGTACAAAATTGGTGTGTGTAAAGAAGAAATTCCTTTGAGGTAAAAAATAAATACCGGTATTTTGTTCATGAGTGGTGAGATTAGTGGCGGATCCAGCTTTGGATTCAGGGGAGGGGGCGAACGGATGAGCAAGGCTTATTTAGGCCTGAAATGTTAATTGTAGAGATGTGTCAGTAAAGAATTCCTCCAAGGTGTAAAAACACTTGTGAATCAGATAACTTTTCAATGTTTTCTTAAACAGAGGAAAGGAATCTATAAGTGCTCGAAAAATTTGGCTCCCTGGTAACTAGGTTTTTTCTTGAAGAGGGTTAGGTTGTGTTGAGTCGATGTACGAGCATGCCCCGAAATCTAGTGTTATGGTCATGTGACACCTGAAATGTCAACTGATTAGATGATCTTGAAAACAAGATGGTTTCAAAGATAAATAGACCGGGCACGGTGAAAATACCAATGTGCCGAAAAGCCTCTAAACAATGATCCCGACTCTTTAGTCCCGCAATTTACCTCAAAGCACGCTTTTACAACTTGAAAATCCTATCCAGGTTCTGCTTGCAATTCTGTGTGTAGCGTCCCACAGAGCAATTGAATAGGCGACAAGGGACTCAAAAAGACTGAAGTAAACTACCTTTGAGAGATTCCTGTTCCTAAATTATTTTCAGAACAAAAAGACCCTTGGATAGATTGGATGACAATTGGTCAATGTGTGAATTCCAATCAAAACAGCTGTCCATGACAACACCCAGAAATTTTGAATTTTGAACCTCATCAAGCTTAGTGTCATCAATGGACAAATGTGTTTAGGTCCCCGTTGTCTAGGCTTAAATTGCATGAAATTTGTTTTGGAAGGATTTAGGACCAGCCTATTGTCATTGAAGAACTGGGTTAAACTGTTCACCAGACAGAAACTATCTATTTCTAACTGAGGGGCGTCCCTACCTTTGACAAGAATTGTGGTGTTATCTGCATAGAGAATGACATTATCAAGGGGAATGAAATCGGAAACGTCATTAACATACAAAAGAATCAGCAGGGAACCAAGTATGGAACTCTGCGGTACACCGAAAATGACAGAAGCTGAGGCAGATCTACATGAAAAACTGGACCCATTGCTGTGGTAGAAGTGCACCTCAGTGACCTGTCGTCTGTCCGACAGGAACAAAACAATCCAATTCAGGGCCCGGCAATTGAATTAAGAAAAAAACAAATGTGACATAAAACAAATAAAACTCACCTCCATATGAATGACATGGGAACTTGGAAGTCCCTTAGGGCAGAGCCCTGAGGCCTTAATCAAAATTCTGGCTCCGTTACGACTTTCTACACAAAATTACCTTCATATCAAAAAAAGAATCATCGAAATCCATCAAGTGGTTGACCTGCAATCTGTGTGAACTAAATGACCCGATTATTTTAATATATAGGATTAAAGTAGTAATACAATCAGTATGCAAGGGAAAGTTGTGAAGTGAATTTACTCTGCCTAAGCAGAAATTGGAAGGCCAAGTTAATACATTACAGGGACAAAGACAAGCATAAATAATTGCTATAACAGCCATATTTCTTAATGCAAATAGAGCCTTGAATTGCAAAGTATAATGTCAAGACTGTACTAAACTGATTTAAATTGAAACAAAATAATTCATAAAACTTAGTAACAGTCAATGTAATATTCACACTCTCAAGTGAAATATTCATTTTTTCATAACAGACGTTAATTTATTCACGCTAGATCACCCATTAAAATAAAATTTAAAGTAGTACTTTAAATAAGTACCCCCAAACAGGATAATCACCAACAGGATGAGACCACCAACTTGCGTTAGAAAGGCAAATTGTTGAGTAAGCGACTTTGCTTTCCGAGAGAAGTTAATTCACTCATCGCAGATGGAAAGGGAATGAACTTAGGAAATAAGCCTCCAGTGAAGAAAGCAGATAACAGATCTGTCAAATTGTCCGCCATGGAGAAAAATAGGGGTGGACAAGACATTATCCATCAGCTGCAGTGGGGAAAGGGGGTTTGCTAGCACGTTTTACTAACACAAGGTGTCTAGCAAAATTAAGAAGAAATTCCTTCGAGGTAAAAAATAAATACCGGTATTTTGTTCATGAGTGGTGAGATTAGTGGCGGATCCAGCTTTGGATTCAGGGGAGGGGGCGAACGGATGAGCAAGGCTTATTTAGGCCTGAAATGTTAATTGTAGAGATGTGTCAGTTCCCGTTCACGGATCCTTCGGTTCTTGTGATATCGAAAACCAATAGGGGTCTGCGGTACCAGAAATTTAAGGTCGGTACGGTAAATATTTTTGAACCTCGGTTCTCGGTACAAAATTGGTAGGGTACGCGGTAATAAAATAGCCGTAATTTATTATAGCCTAAGTGTATTCGGAAACCAAACAGAACAAATACAGAACAAATATTTTTAAAGAAAAACATACTAGCAGACATAAAAATGTATTTAGGTAAGCTTTTGATTATAATTTGTAATAGTTCACAAATATTTATATAGGCCTAATAAAAATAATAATGTGTTAAATCACGTAAATAAAGAAAGAAAGCCCAATATATATACAAATAACCCCAACATTAATAATTCCCTTTATAATAAATAATAATGTTAAATTAGTTATGCAGGCTTATTTCATCTATAAGATAAGATTTTGTTGTTTGTATTTGTAATAATTTCACTTAGATACCATTTATTCAATTTTCCCCATATTCACTAGTCACGTTAGGTAATTTCCTAGTTAATTTAAATTGTAAAGCTATCTCAAATCCATTTCATATATATATAGGTAATCAAAATTGATCTCATACAAGATAATAGAAATAACAGTCACATAAAACACAAATGAGGCAAATCTATTTCTTTATAAACTTTTATTCACAAGTAAGACGATAAAATAATAATAAAAGAAAGGAAGGTATGTGTGTGTATTTTCAAATTAAATAAAGTTGTATGAATTATAAATTATAGCCTCCAACAAATTTTAAATCCTATAACCAAGTAACGCAACAGAATAAAAATTTGTATTGCAATCAGATGACACATACTCAGCAGACATCAAAGTTGTAGCCTACTCGTTGTAACAGAAGTCGACGGCGATGGCGGTTCATCAAGAATCAAGAATCCATCACAATCACTCTCTGTTTGTTTAAAATAGTCTAACTATAAAGGCAATCACAAAACTTGTTATCAAGGCTTGTTCAAAACAATTTATCAACAAAGACGACGCACGATCAGTGGAAGTGATGATTACGTTCAACCGTCATCGTCACACAAAGAGTATACCTAGAAAGTGAATATCAGAAACAAAGAAATACGCAGATTCCAAAATTATGATATACACCATAAAATTATGAAGTAGGCTAAACTTTTATATTTGTTACAACAGTAGTGTGTGTACAACTTTTAGCGAATTTTTCCCTATAGGGAAGAAGCTATTACCGTAGGTCTCATGGTAAGACTTAAGCCCGAGACCATGATAACTTTTCATTTTGATGTCCCCAGGTGCAAAAAACACCATTCGTTCAAATTTTTATATATGTATATATATATATATATATGTATATATATATGTGTCCGTAAGCACAATAACTCTCGTAAAAAAGGTCCGATCTTAATGAAATTTGGTACAAATGTGTAAAGTACCATTTATTTGAACGAGTTCGAAAACCAGATGAATTCACCATCCGAAGGAGGGTTTTGTACCCGAAAAATGTGTTTTTTGGGGTTTTCACATGTAGTTTTAATATAAATCAAATTTTAATTTATACCATTGAATTCAGCTTAAAAAAAAATTTGGTATTTTGATCATTGCTCTACGTCAATTGGTTACCGAGATATTGAAAGTGCTAAACACAGTACGTTGTCTAATGTTATTCTTATGGAGAAAAAGAAAAATTGTATATCTCGCTTATTTATGAACATAAACTGGCGAAATTTGGTATATGGCAAAATCTGGTTGTGGTTTATTGTTGTTTGCACAAAAAACAATTTTTGACCTATGGTTCCTGTAGCAGCAAACCTAGGTACTTGGTCCCCATGTTATTCTTATGGAAAATACTTAAAATGTTTTATATCGCTTATTTATGAATGTATATGGATGAAACTTGGTATGTGACTTCACTAAGATGATTTATATTGATATTTGCATAAAAACCCATTATTTTGTGTGCCTTGTTGCAGCAAACCTGCGTACTCATGCCCAATGTTATTCTTATACAGAATAATTACTATTTTAAATATCGCTGTTTGTGAATACATTTCTTATGAATCCTGTTGTGTTTTAATGTGTTATGTTATTCATTCATTGGAAATTCGCTGAGTATGCAGGTTTGCTGCGACAGGGGTATTTTTCATTAATCAACGTTTTAGTAATGAAACTAATATTTAACCTAAACACTCTTCTAAACCCTTCACAGGATATTTAATATTGAATTTAAACAGTTTCATTCGGCTGGTTTAATTTCTATCCATAAAACGTGTCATAATGTGTATTAGGAATATGTTATGAAAAGCCCGATTTGTTTTTTTGAATTGATGTGCATGTTATTACGTTTGCATATCAAAATAAGTGTCAACCTTCTGCATGTTATTACTCTCTGTAATACACGATCGTAGATCAGAATGTGTTTGCCAATGTTTGGCGATTGTAAGTAGTATCAAGTACTCATTTGAGGTTAGGGGCCGTTATACAATCGGCAATGCACAACACAAAACGGTGTTATAATTTCGTTGATATAAAAAACAAACAGATATCCCTCAGTTTGATTTAAAAATGATTAAATGTCATACAAATTCGGTTGTAGGTTTTTGTTTACGTTTATACCGCCTCCATACACTGGCCAAGTCTATAGTCGAGCAAATACGAGCGTGACAGTGTAAATGCGTAGTAGTTTGTTGTTATTAACCTCTGTTACTCTCGATGTTTATGTACATTAATACATTACTCGCTGAGTCATACTTAACTCGACGAAACATTCGGCCAGTCTGTGGAGGCGGCGTTATCAATGCTGTAAAGGCATCTCGTCATCATTCGTGATCCGATCGTGAACCTATAACTCGCGAATGCCGGTCAAAGTTGAAAGTTGCTGTCGTGAGCAAAGGCGTGTCAAAAGAATGTCAACGGACGAAAAAGATGTTACCGAATTCGGTAATTCGTTTTGTACCGAACCGGTACCGATTTTTCGGTGCACCGCAGGCCCCTAAAAACCAATGATAAATTTTGGTTCTGATCCCATCAGCACCGCTTGCATCACATAGTCAATGACGTTAAGTAACTACAGATCATAATACGGGTGTATATACTGACCAGACACAAAATGTCATCAGTAAACGACAATTGAACTGCGTAACATCAGTTGTGAACAACGACCGATTTTCACAATCGTAATCTTAGTGACAAAAGGGAAATTGACATAAAATATAAGCCCAAAAACAACTTTGATTCTAAAACCTTTTTTATGTTTAAAAGTTATTAACATCTAAAGATAAAACATCTTTTTCTGAGCAAGAAGAGGGTACTATTGACCCCCCCCTCCTCGCCCCTTTCTGGATCTGCCACTGGTTGAGATGATTCTACGGTTCGTTGCAACATGATAATGCCACTTTTGCCTTTCAGATCATAATTCAAGGAGGGTTTAATGACTGACTGATAGAGATAATAAACCACATATACCATTATTGTCTATCATTAACACAAAAGTTAGGACCTTTCTTGTTCATCTTTGAGGCAGAAGCGTCATCAGGCTCCTCCTTCACTATGTCTCCATGAGTTGCCTCCAATGAGCATAACTTTTGCACATGTCTGCAACATAAGCAAGCAGAAAATGTGACAACATAGGCCTACGATCATAACAATAATCAGAAACGTATGAAAATAAGGTTACTTTGACTAAAATTGTAAAACTAAAGCTTTATTTAGCAGGGATGTATTTCCCACTAGGCACACTAGGCACGTGCCTAGGGGCGGAATTGTCTGGGGGGCGGCACGGCCTGATGGCTGACGGGCGCCGTGGTATCAGGCGAATTGCCGGCGCCGGGCGCCGTGACTGAGAATGGTAGCGAAAGGGAGCTTACTTTGCATTTTCTGACTTATATTTGAAATCTTAGAATTCATAGCCAAAAATTATTTTTTAGGAATCAAGTGTGAATGTTTTGTATTATTTAACTGGGTTATGCCGTAGTTCAACTGTTCGCAACAAGGGTTGTTTGTACTGGCAACATTGTGGGGTTATAGCAGATTGTCAAACCTCACTCACCTGGTTTAGTCGTTCGCTTACGCTTAACGTATTCACGTTCAGTTGTTATCGTTACCACGTTGTTCACATTGCTAAGATAGAGTAAGTGTGTTATAATTTTATTTTGTTAGAATGTTGACCTAAAAAATATCAATGACAATGAGTGTCAAACTTCGGAAGCTTAGTCCGTTCAGGTTACCGCAAAATTGCAAGTGAAAATCGTGAAAAATAAACTATCCTTTTGAAAAGTATTAAGAAGGTTGACAGTTTTTTTGTAAACCTCTTGAAAAATTCAAAGAGAGTAGACTGAGTGGAGAAGGCTGCTCATCTTGGGAACAGTACAATGTCACCGACAGTGGTGCTAACAATAAAAATAATGATCAAGCAACAAGTGCCCTGAAACGGATAATTCTATACTGAGTGATGATAACGAACTTCCGATAATACTCAAACAAGTTCTGTTTCACTACAAACTGATATAAATGTTATTGTTAGTGACGAGCCCATTGAGTGGGAAATAAATGACACCTCGATCAAAGTATTATTACACAGAGTAATTAATCAAAATACGGATTGTGAGTTTAAAAACTCTAAAAGGGATTCTGGCAACCAAGCCAGATATTTAAATAAACAAATCTTTAGTAGGAAATAGAGGAGTTCTCAATTATGAAATCAAGGAGAAAACCTATGTAAAACCGATAACTTTCTATGTTTAAATAAAATAACTCCAGTACAAAAAAATATAAAAAATTGTGGAGGGGGGAGCAAAATATAAAATCGGGGGGGGGAGGAGCAAAAATATAAAATCGGTTTGGGGGAGGGGGCAAAAAACATAAAATCGGGGGGGGGGGCAAAATATAAAATGGGGTGAACATAAAATAAAAATAAAAAATCGAAGAAGGGGTAGCAGAATATAAAATCGGGGGAGGGGGCAAAAAAATAAAATCAGGGGGGGGGGTAAAAATATAAAATCGGGGGAAGGGGGCAAGAAATATAAAATAGGGGGGAGGGCAAAAATATAGTATCGTGGGGGGGTCACTAAGATCGGGGGGGGGAGCGCGCAGAGTTCCCCAATACCACCTACTCTCGCCTATCGAAAAAATAATTTGAGTTTCCATTCAAACAGTTTTTTAATTTCCATTATGAGAGTGTACATTCAAGTAGGTTTTTTATTTCCATAATAATAAACAGCTGTTTACAATATTTTAAGTTATAGATATAACTATTTAGTCATCATCTATTATTTATTATTGTACAACTGTGCATGTATTTTGTAAAATAAAGATGTTTTGATTTGATTTGATTTGATCTGGTTCAATATAAATAAATACTTTGTCCATAAAAATAACATAGGATCCTTAAAACCCCGTAGGGCAGAGTCCTAAGGTGATTTATAAAAATCCGATTAATATTTTAACGCACATATAGAACATAGAAAAAAGTTTCATCAAAATCAGTGCACCCATTTCCATGCAAAAAGCGAACAAAACATGTCTGAAATCGCACAAAATCACATTTTTGAGTGGCCGCCATTATTTTTCCAAAAGGCGTATGCTGGTTTAAAGTGGCCTAAAACCTTTTAACGCATGTATGGAAAAAAGAAACAAAGTTTCATCAATGTCAGTGCACCCGTTTTCCCATGAAAAGCGAACAAAAACCCGTCCTTGAGCGTCACCGACAGACAGACAGACAGACAAAACTCTAATTTTATTTATACAGACTAGCTGTGTACCCGTTCTTCGTGCGGGTTGTATATAAATGGTAGATTAAATAAAGCAAATAACAATCCACATGATTTTACAACAAATCATGGCGGCCGCTCAAAAACGTGATTTCGATTTTGGACACGTTTGGTCGCTTTTCACAGGGAAACGGGTGCACTGATTTCGATGAAACAATCACCATACAAACAAATTAATTTTAGATTCATTACATAATTCATATTATTTATTAACACTTCGAGGGATAAGTTTTTGATAGGAGTGGTTATCTGTGTTATCAACTTTTTAATACCTTGAATGCCTGAACATTTAAAATTATTAAACATGTGCTCCCAGTGGATACACACAGTAAGGATAGCTAAAATGTAGCAAAACGCCTGATTGGATGAGCAATTCACATAGAATCCACCCACCATGTCAGCTTGGACCCGAGCCGTCCCTATTGGCCCTTCAACTCTGCCACCAACAGATGAACTCTCCACAAAATGAACTTAAAGACCACCAAAGTGGGATCTGAACCTTCGATCCAAGTATTACCCCTGGCTGGGAGGATAGTGGGAGATCATACTAGCAGCTGACAGCTTGCTAGGTGTAAAATGCAGGTTAACTTGGAACTAACTCAAAAGAATGTTTCACCGCTGATGATATGATACATTACTGTACTAAAAAAGGAATGTCAATCGATATGTTAGTGACCATTAGTTTTGTTTTAGTTTTACTGATCACACAACTGGTTAAAGTGGTCAGTTTATTTTTAACTCGTTCACTGTAATTGTTTTATGTTGTTTTTTTGAGAAAATAAATCATTTATTCATATAAATGCAACTGGGTCAGGCTTGGGATATTCATCCTACAGAAGCCTGCAGAGTTCTCTACGTTTAATAGTAAAAACAGTGTATTTGCAAGAATAATAAGTTTGAATTGCCTGCTAATAAGTGTGGCAGTTTCTGTAATGGACCAGCAGAGCTCAGGTGAATCTGTAACAATTTCACTGTCATTATGTGATCCACATGTCTTAAAAAAAATACTCAATGAACAAAAAATTTAAAAAAATTTTTTGTTTGTTAAAAGCAAACATTTAAAAAATATTTTACAAAAACTAAAATGTTAACAAATTCAAACTAAAACTGTTTCAAAATATTTGCACATACCGGTATTGACAGTGAAACTATTACAGGTTCGCCTGTGCTCTGCTGGCCCGTTTTCAGAAACTGACACTCTTGTCGGTGGGCAATTTGGAAGTATTATTCTTGCAAACGCATTGTTTTCTCTTAAACATAGAGAACCTGTAGGATTAAAATCCCAAGACTGACCCAGCGGCATTTATATCGATCGACACTATTTTTTAGTAGTGAGTCAGATCGGCGACAAAGTATCCTTTTGATTAGTTCTAAGTTTCACCGCATTTTACCCACCTGGCACTCCAATGTTCTCTTAACTACGTCGGAGTGAACGTACTCAGGCAGGGCGGCGATCTTGTTCTCAAACAGCTGCTCTAGCTTGAGAGCGCGCTTGGACAGAGTGTCGCAGGGACCCCAGTAGTGGTAGCAGTTCTCCAGCATCAGTCTCACATCCGCCGCAACCTCCGTGGGACTGGAGTACTCCTCCGCGGTGTACTTGCGCTCCACTGCAAACACGACACGACACTGTCACCGTGGAAATGAACACTAGCTGGATCTCCGCACCCAAATCTTACTTGTTAGAAAATCTTGAAATTTGTTTACTATTAGCAGAGTAATCTACACTGAGGTACAGTAGAAATCCAATTATCCGAACCCCAATTATCCGAATATCCAATTATCCGAATAGATTTTTAGTGAAATAATAGAAATATAAAAATCAAGAAAATAACAGCGGGAGCCATGTAGCGATAATGCGCCGTGAGTGCTAAAATAAAAGCCCGCACTGTTACCTTCCGGACGATATTTTCGCAGGGAACAATGAGTCATACCCCCTTCCCGCCCTGCTCATCATCAGTCGCTACTGTTCTTTCACCGAGATTATCGTTCGAAATGAGTACAAAACGTAAACGTTTGTCCTTTCGCTAAGTGATAAACTCACTTTGCTCGAGATGTTCAAGTGAAATAACCAAAATTGAACAGTGAAATACGTACAGTATGTATTGAAAAGAGCAACTGTACTGTATTCAATTTAACTCCTGTAATTTAATTTTTATGACGTATATTCTTGATACAGTTCGCTCACTTTCTGTTCACTACATTTATAATAACTTTGTCGATAAAATTCTGATTTTTTATGTATGGTGATGTTTTTTGCTTAATTCCCGAGGTATACCTGATTATCCGAATTGTCCCGATCCCCAATTAATTTGGATAATTGGAGTTCTACTGTACATTAATTAATATTGTACGACTATGGGGGAGACCCCTAAATAATGTTTTAAAGTAGCCTAAATCCTTCTCATAGCGTACTAACCTACTAACAACTTAACAGACAGACAGACAACCTACTTACAGACTTACGTACAGACAGAACAACTTAACCTACTAACTGAAAAAGTTATTGACCAATTTCAGCATGGGAGCCACTTTTCTGTTACAAGAAAACGATCTGGCCCATGAGTGTAACTGACAGACAAACAAAAATGTTTTTATCATTTTTTAACTTCTCTGATTCATAAAATGTCAAACGTACTAAGTGGTGTACAGACAACATTTGCATTTTATTGCAGTGGAATTTACATAATTAGGACTCCACTAGCTATCTTGGGAACTCTATTGTGAAGTTGTAACTATGTATTCAATCTTAAATGAACATGGATAACTTACATTTTTTGGATAGTTCGAAGTTGTCGTATTACCTTTTGGCTTTCAATTAAGATAGTTTCATTGTATTGCAAAATAATGTAACCTTAAAGCCTTTTAGGGGTCCCAAGTTCATGAAACAGCCTCAAAGTTAGCAGTAACCTCCTAAAGTCCTTTAAATTATATTGGTTAGCTTAATTTGCTCAACAAGTAGCTCCTTCAGAAATATACCACTCCGTGATAACCACTTCAAATTATCTATTTTAAATTAATTTTGAAGAGGTCATTAAAATATTGATATAGAATTTGTTGAATTTTCCATGTTTTTAGTCAGTTTGTCTAGTCTTCTTAAAATTAATTTAATTTTCAAGTTGTGGTTAAAAATCATTGAGATAGAAAAATTTTAATTGGGAGGAATTAAAAAAATATGTAGGTTAATAAAACAAACTCTTCGAAGTTAAACAAACGGTGAAGAAAGTATATGGAGAGTCAACATTCTTGTTATAAAATTGAGAACTTGTTGAGGACAAACAAAAGTCACAACTCAGGAAATGTTTGATTATTTTGACTTGACGAAGTCTTGATCAAAGAAAATAAGTTGTGAGTATTCACTGTGGCTTATGGAACAGCCCTAAAGTGACATATTTATAC
This sequence comes from Allygus modestus, assembly GCA_963675035.1. Classification (NCBI taxonomy): domain Eukaryota; kingdom Metazoa; phylum Arthropoda; class Insecta; order Hemiptera; family Cicadellidae; genus Allygus; species Allygus modestus. The sequence goes on from OY776114.1 coordinate 84,883,546, forward strand.
ACTTTACCTTAATATACCTACATTTTACTGGTCTATACTTATATATATATATATATATATATATATATATATATAATTCTGTAAGCCCAAATTTGAAAATTAAATTGTGAGTGAATGGGAGGTCGGACTGGAAGAGGTCTCATTTTAAAGGTCTGGGCATGAAATTTTAGGGAAAATGATTCATTTCTCTTAATAAAGTAACGAATATTTGTTACGGAATAAAATAATTCACATTTAAATAGCACGTCTGCTTTTGTTTGCATTAAAACATGTGATTAAGTACTTGGAGCTAATTATTGGAAATCAATTTAAATTTTAAACTGTGAAATGAAATCATCAAAATTTCAATAATAATAAATTTTAATTGACTAGGCCTTTTGATATCAAAGATACCATCGTCAGGTCAACGTAAACAAAAATAAAAGTTGGAGATTTTTTTACGTTGTTGATTTGACCTGACGATGGTATCTTTGATATCGAAAGGCCTCGTCAATTAAAATTTATTATTATTGGAATTTTGATGATTTAATTTCAAAGTTTAAAATTTCAAATTAATTTCCTCAGCATGCAAGAGTAAAAAAAATCAGATTAGCAAGATTAGGGCTGAGGCCCCTTCAAGCCACTAGTTTATTATGAATGTACCTTCTCTCAGCCACATGGGTTTGCTGATGACTTCATAGTAGTCCGACATCCCGTACATTGAATCATCAGGACGGTCAAGGAATGCCGGGGCACTAGGTGCTGTCATAAGACTCTCTACGACCCTGTCAAAAAATCATCAGTTTGTTTTAACATTGTTACTGAGTGCAGTCATCAGACTCTCCATGCTTGCAGACAAATCATCAGCTTGTTTTAACTCCGTCACCAAATGCTGTCATCAGACTCCACGACCCTGTCAAGATATCATCAGTTTGGATATAACTTTGTCATTGGGCACTGCAAGCTCTCCACGACCCTGTCAACATATCATTTTGGTTTTGTCTTTGTACCTATATTTACTTTAGCTGTATTTGAGTCCAATTAAACTGGATGCATCTCGATTGAAAACAAATTGCCAGAACAGTGATTACTAATTATTGTTATTTGTATAACTATAGAAAATGTATACATAAGACAAATATCCCGAATAAATGAGTTGTAGAGTAGTGGTCAAGGCGACAGGCTCAGGATCAAGGTTAGCGGCTCTGTTGGGAGTTTAAATATAATTTCTAACAAGTAATTATTTCAGAACGGTACTATAATATTTGTTGTTGTTCTGTAATGTCTCGCCTTACTTTGCTTTGGTAGATAGGTTTCATGAATACACCTAAGAAATAGGTCTCCAACTTTTTTGTTGTTTTTTAATATGGTTTTTCTCACATCTTTATCTCCTGATACTATCAAATAAAAAAATGCAACCCGAAAAATAAATTTTACAAACAATCTTAACCTATTGGCCTAATTATTTTATTCTATTCACTATAACATACAACGGGCTCCGATTGGTGCTGCACTCTAGCAGCGAAATTTGCAACTGATGACTGCAGGCAGCTATGGGTTCTCTCTACTAGGGGCACGGACTGCCTATTAACCTATATAACGCCGCTGGACACCTTGTGGTTGTGGTCTAATCATTGAAACACTTTCCAATTTAGTACCTAAACTGGTTTCTAAGAAACTCATATTTACATGGCACTTTTTGTTTGCATTGATGAATAGAACAAATTCTTAATTTTGAAACACCCTGCATTAAAATAAAAAAATGCATTTTTACTTCAGGGTTAAATTTTTTAAAATGGCATCAATGTTTCTGCATAAATTTAATACAGTAAAAGCCCGCGAATCCGGCATCCGATGGTCCGGCACTTTCACTAATCCGGCATCGGTCTAAGGGTTCTAAAAAACTTGTTTGTGCACTGTATAAGCCTTTCAGGTGTGTCGGCAGAGTTCGGACGCGATCGGCAGAGTTTGCGGGCAATCAGCAGGAGTAACTATACTGTTTTATTAAATATAATACTCACTATACAAATACTTTCTGGTTGAAATGTTGTTTTGTTTTTAAAATTTTCAAATACTACTGAAATCAGAGAAATCTTAATCAAAAACGAAATAATCGACCAATGATATTCTTTTGACCCTCTATTTTTAGCGTTATTCCCGCTATTCTCGCAATAACGGCGATTTTTAGAAGGTGCTCAGTAATCCGGCACTGCCAAAGTCTCGAACATGCCGGATTAGCGAGCTTCTACTGTACTACTAGGATAAAAAATTAAATGAATACCTAGTAAGGTTTTTTTTTGCAAATTTTTTCAGATAGGCTATCTGAATCATAAACTCTGGCGTAAAAAAAAACAAAACATTTTGAAGATATATATATATATATATATATATATATATTATAAAGGTATTATAGGTAATAACAATTTCCATATTTTGACACTAAATAAGTCTTATTTACAATTATTAAAATTGTTTGCATATTAAAAATAAAATAATTGAATAACATAAGACGGACATAAACCCTTGGTGTTTTGAACTTTACTACTAAAATGTTCTTACTTAAACATGTGCTGAAATTCAGTCAATTCTTCATCAGGCACTTCAGGTTCTTTTTTCTTCTTTTTCCGACCTCTCTTTTTTGGTTTTTTCTCTTCTTCTTCCTCGATGTTGTCTTCACTGCAAATATTTTTATGATACAAAATTGAATACAGGAAAATTAACTATCAAATAACTGAAAATGACAAACAAATATTTAGAGTGTTCTTTAATAAACATAACAACCACCAAATATATCGGCGATGACACAAGTCCCTTAGGTAGAGGGTTTTCATCACTCGGCAAAATCCGATCCTGATTGGTTGCAATTTGTAAAGATTATGATGATATTAAAAATGAGATTACTCTTTTCCCTATATTATTTATCAACAAATCCTTAACATTAGCCATCCTTTAAACCCTTATTGGATGAAGCAAAGCAAAATCCTCATATAACCGAGTGCTGCCCTATAAGGAAAGGTAATAATCAATTCATGTCACCTTAAAACATGTCGTTCAAAAGTAGAATTAACATTGCACAGATGAGATTCATGTACCTGTAGTAGTAGACAATTCAAGAATTTCATAACAAAAACATAGTTCTTAGCTAATGTAACTGAGATAAAAATAGAACAATAACTTTTTGCAGTTTTGCCGTTAAGATAAAAAAGATAAATATAATACTGACTTAAGCTTAAAATATTGAATGACAAGTATATTGCTGGTTTGTACTCCATATAATTTTACCTTAGGATACGGTACACATGGGGGTTCTTTTAAAACCAAACTAATAATTAACTAGTTGTCCTGTTGCTCGATTCTGAGCATGTATCCCTAGCGTATTAATGGATTATTATGACAATTGATTGATATCGTTATGATTATTCATGGTTAGCTACAAAAAATGCAAAATTTAATACCACTGTACGTTGTAACAAATTTCATAATGGTAACACATTGCAACTGAATTGGGAACGTTTAAAAAATCTGCAAGTGTGAGATTTGTCACCTACTTACTTAAATGAGAGTTTTAATTTTGAAATCTGACAAATTTTGTTTAAATTTATAAAATCTCATTAGGTCATTAATAAACAGATAAAATTTAAAACATTGGAATTTTGTTTATCAGCTGTGTGGTTTGAGTTTATTATAACAACTGGAATTAGGCGAACAGGAGCTGTTGGGTGCTGTTAAGTTTCAATAATGCATAGTAAGATATTGTTTTACATACCTGTCTCCTCCACCTTCAGTTTCAGGACTAAGGTCTCTCCTAGGCTTACGCTTGCGACGGGTCTTCTTAGTAGGAGGCGTATCTTCCTCCTCCTCCATTTTCACCCTGAAAGTAGCCATTATTAGACATGAAAGTTATAGATCAGAGACAAAATAAAACTTTCCAATTTTATTATAATTTTGTTTGAATAGAGACTGCAGTTTTTTGTTTGAACCAATTGAAAAACAGTTCAACAATACAAAAGAGCAAGCGTTTGATTATTTTGTTCCGGAACACTAAATTGTTTCTTTAGTCACTTTTTTATCTCTTGTTTCTTCTGCTACGTGAGTACATTTATTTAAAAATTTAAAAAAGTTATACAAATTGCCACAGACCATTTAAAAGAAGGTAGTTTGACACTGTATACAAAACCTTTTAAAACATTTCTCTGAAACATAATTTGTATACTTAATAGAAGAAAAAGAAAAAATACGTGGGCAACAACCCACTTGAGAGGTTTTATTTTGTAGAGATGATTTCAGTTAAGTGTTATCTCAGTTTGAATTTTTAGCTATAATTATTGTAACTTTCTAACTATAAACAATTGCTTCTGGGGTTGCTGCCGAGAACGCTCAATGAATAAACTGTACATTAAACAAGAACAGTACGGTATAAATTAAGATGTTGTATCAATAGGCTACAGGGTTGCTGATTCAAGTGGTTTAGAAAGGAGGTACTAAAGCGCTGATAAGTAGGAAAAACACTAGTTTGACTATTCAAAATCGTTATTTATCTATACTAAATTGCAAAATTAATAATTTCAATTACACCATACTTTACAACAAAACATACGTAACATGTTACAAAAATTAAGTTTTTTTATTTATTACTGTCTTGATGAAATTAAATGTAAACATAGGCAAAGTAATCAGCAAAACATGAACAAACTGGGTGCCTGGTAATAAGCTTCTGCAAAAACAAATTTGACTTCTGATGGACAAGGCAGTGTTAGACAAAGATCAATTTGATCTTTTTAAGAGTTTACTGATGGCTGAACAAACAAAAACATTTTTGCATGATTACCGAACCATGTCGACTTACTTTCAACATTTACCGCCTGATCTAGGGATGGCTAGAGGGGCACAGCCTGGCGTTCACCAGTGGGGATGGAGTAATAAACGTTCTATTTCTATAAATTCTGCGCCACCGATACAGAAACGTCGTTCTATACACCCATGTACGGCGTCCGCGTGGGCTGAGAAGGCACATGATTTCAGTCAAAACACTTCACTCCACGGGCTTCGTTATGTGGGAGACACACGCCTGCATTATATAGAAAGGTAAATCTGCTAGGTAATCCAATATAAGCTACTGTTGAATGTTGGGAGCATTGTCTATTGATTCTATTTTTTACTGCTTTCTAGTAGTAAGATCTGTCTGGTGGCTAACTTTCAGAAAATTAGATTAAGACTGTACTTGACCCCCTGTGTGTGAAGAGACACCTTTAACCTACTAAAATAGTATTTGAGTACAATATTTATTCACAACTAAATCTAGGCAGATCCAGTGGACTGATTATAGTAATTGATGCGTTGTTGAAACCTCTGTCACTAGAGATGATCAAATAATTACGACTGTTGTACATATTAACTTTCACCCCTTTTACATAGGCCTAGTAGATTGAAAAGGTATTTTTTTCATAAACATTTTTGAATCCGAGTTTTTAGTAGGAATATCTGTTTTGATGTTCCCTGAACCCAATAAAGTGTTTTTTGGGCAACTTAATTTGGCACATATCATGGATGAGTTTCAAATGTTGATTCTCGATTTCACTGATTCTCAGGCTTAGAATTGGAATTGAGAATCAATCGACAAAAGTGGATTCCTATTCTATCGATTTCAGGCTGAGATTTACAAAACCACAATTAACTTAGATAAACACTAAACACTGAGCCATTGCCTGGAGTTTATCGAGACTAAATGTAAATAGAATTTATAAAAACTGCAGTATTTTGTGATTTGTTTTCCTTCTTAATCCTACATAGCTATTATAAATTATTATTGAACATTACAAAAGTTATCGTATATATGTATAACAATTTGAACGAATGGCGTTTTTGGCATCAGGGGGCCCAAAACAAAAAGTTATCATGGTCTCGGGCTTAAGTCTTACCATGCCACCTACGGTAATAGCTTCTACAGGGGAAATTTGCTAATAAGTAAATTTCTCAAAAACTGCTTTAACTATAATTAAAATTTTTTTGATTTGTATACTTTAGGTCCCCAACAAAATTCCATAGCCTGTCCACATTTATGATAAAATTCCGGGTAGGAAATTATGGGACTAACATGATCCAAAATTCAGTTTTTATGATTTTGAACTAAACCTTTAACTTGAAGTACCTATATTTACTTACCAATATTGAAAAGAGCTCATAACCCTAAATAAAGAGCTAGGAAAGACTAATGGATAAAAAGAAAACTAAAATTTTCAATTAATGGTAACTGTAGAACTTTGTCTAATTTTCTTATTGATAAATTCAGTAGATTATAATTTCTCTCTTGTTTACTTACCAATTTCATTAAAACTAGCTATATAGCCCCTACAAGCCACTGGTAATATATCAAGATAGATATATACAAAATAATCCCCTATCTAATCATGAAAGAACATAGCATTCAAAAATAATATTAGGAAATTAGGACGTGTATACATGCAGCGTTATAACAATACCCACTAACTCACACTACTTGCTTAATCTGCATTCCTGAAATTTTAGGCACTTTTAGACAAAACATGTTAATAATACATCTGCCACTTTTAGGGAAGCAAATAAACCAATTTTGGCTCTCCCAAGCTTAAGAGAGATTAGTAGATATAACCCATAGTTAAAATGAAACAAGAACAAAAAAATTGCAATGATGATTAAGAAACAACCCCTTTCACAAAATAAATATAACCATCACCAGAAACGAACTTGGCAAAGGACTCACATAATTTCATTTTCAACACATTCAAATAAATCTTCTTCAAAATCTGATAATGCAGTTGGAGATGCCATCACATGAATACAAATTGAAAGCAAAAGAAAACAGTAAATTTCAATTTACCACATTCAAACAAGTTAACAAACTTCCAGTTGGTTATTAAAAGTAGGGTTATATTTTGAACCTAAAACAAACATAAATAACACTTAACATGGTGTGACAAGAAAACACATGGAAAAACAATAAATATCATGATATTGAAATTACAGAATTAAAGGAATCAGCTGATTGTGTGTCACTAAGTAGAAGTGGGAGAAAAATAAACATACAGAGGCAATAAATGCATTTCAGATAGCTAATCTATATATTAATATGCTTGGGTTTTTTCTTCACAGTCATAACTCGATAAAGGCTGGACGTATTTTAACGTTTGAGGTGTCAAATTAAAGGTATTTTTACGTAGATTTGCCAATACGTCTCAGAACTTTAAGAAAGGGCATAATTTAAATACAGTAATGGGCTGAACTTTTGGAACAGTGGCGCTCTCCGACGGCGGAAGTCTAAACTACGAGTTGTGTGAAAGTACGTTGTTATCATCTGTTGTAATATAAGATGATTTATGTTTGATCACAACTGAAGACTGAAGTAACCTTTCGTTGGGTAAAAACTTGCTCTGATTCGAGCAACAGGACAACTAGTTATTATTACTAGCCCAAAGAACAAAATTCCACCAAAAATTACCCTACGAGTAATGGCTGTGTAAAAGAGTTACCGTATCCTGCATGAGCAATCAAACAAAAACATTTGAACTAATATCATGACGCTGATGAACTTCACAAATAACTAATTCAATTAGTTTTCTTTCTCTCTCTCTCCCCCAACCTCTGATAAACAAAAGTATCATATCTATATTTTTAATACGCTAGGCATATTTTTGTCATAATTGTTTTGGAGCGGTGGTGCTACCGATCACCATGTTCAAGGTGTCGTTAGAAAGGTCTTAGCATGTAGTTTTGCCATCAATTAAAAAAGTTTATAAAAGTCACCGTGGACATGGGAAAATATGGGGTCAAAGTCGCGATTTTCCCCATAGACATAATATGCAGTTACAAACCAACGATCGAGAAATCAGCTGTTTATTTAAGGAAGTGGTTAAACAAATAAAATCTGACCCTGAAAAATGGTTATTGAACGTACAGCTGGCAACAAAACACTAGTTTTTATTTGCACAAAATCAAAACATAACAAAAAAAATTTCGACATAATGGAGACTATAAGACGTCGACCAGGACGGCCAAGAGGAGGAGGCCGACGAACTTTAACTGGTAGACGCGAACGAAATACCTGCGCCAGGCGGTGTGAACGAAACAGTGGCGCTATCTGACGACAGAAGTCTAAATTGATTGAAAGTACGTTGTTATCATCCGTTTTAATTTCAGATGTTTTGATATGTTTGTTTACAACTGAAGAAACCTTTCGTTGGGTAACAACTTGCAAACTTGCTCGGATTCAAGCAACAGGACAGCTAGTTATAATATTATTTCTTCCCTTTTATATTATATACAGTACTGGTAACTAACTATAAACAGAATAATTCTGGACGGTTAAAGAAAAAGAACAAAATAGCTACACATTCCCTATACTGAGTTGATCATAAACTAAACCTCATAACTTGTCATTCCAGTGGTCTTTTTATTTATATTAACATTTCATCTTGATGTTGTGCTAGTTACTTGTGCATTTGTTACTATATCAACACCTGTCAAAGATAAGATTCAATCGATTACTGTTCTTCTATAAGATTTGCATTGAGGGGCAGGGCCTTGAGAACTGATATAAATTATGAAGTGCTTCCACAAATAGAAATATTGCAATTCGTGTCCACAGATTATTCTGGGTGGTTGCTTTCATCATTGCAGTGCTGACTGCTGCGTACTTCATCTCAAACTTGTATGTCAAGTGGGACAACAGCCCAGTCATAATGAGTCTCTCACCTAAGGCCACCTCCCTCACCGCCTTCCCCTTCCCTGCGATCACCATATGCAACATGAACAACGCAAAGAAGTCTATAGCCAATTCAATCCTCCGAGAGTAAGTATTGAAATATATCTTTAACGGATATTGTGAAACTTTTACCTCTAGTTAAGATATTTCTTCTAGATGATAAACAAACCATAACATAATAAAAATAATGCCAATATTAAAGTTTTATTTTTATCATTTTACCTAACCCATTGAGATAGTAATTTTATTCTATTTGCAGTAGCCTAAACGGGAATTGATTGGTGCTGCACTTTAGTAGCAAAATATGTAACTAATGACGGCGGGCGTCTACGGTTCTATCCTCTAGGGGCGCGGACTGACTGAAAAACCTTAATATCGCCGCCAGGCCTTTGGTCGTGTTAGCTGAGTTGGCTAAGTCGTGGAAACACCTTGGCCAGGTGGCGATACGATGTTTGTGGGTTCGATTCCTGCACACGACCAAAACTCTCCGCACCAGTTGTGCAACTCTCAATGAGTTAACCGGTCTGTGGCAACGTTGGTGGGAGGACCCAAGTAAAACGAACGGCGGCAGGCTTGCTTGGAAGTTGACGGGATCGGTTAATTCTTAGAGACTTGTACATGGTCAACATTGATTTTGCTAATTTTTACTTATGTCTACTGTGTGTGTGCCAATGCGACTCTCTAAACTCAAAGAAAACAATATTTTAATTAAAAATACGCCATTGATCCATTTAAATGGACAATTTTATACTCCAATTCACAGGTTAATAAAATTACAAGTAAGGAACGAGACCCGCTCGTATGTCTACGCCAATGGGTTAAAGACTGTAACTGGAAATTATATAAGATGCTACATGATGAGAGTCTACCCTATGGGGGGTGGGGGTTATTATCCTAAAAATCCAATTACTCTAGTTCTATAATCCAAGCAATTAATGTTATCTAACAATTTATAACAGATTTTGTGTGTGTCTATTTGCATCATTGGTATTTATGTTTTGAAAAGGAATGGTCTAAACCCTGATCCTAAGTTTGACCTGCCCTTAGAAAGCACCTTTAATTACCAGCCAAACGACATATGGCAGCTGAGTCAAGTATCTTTCACAAAATTCTGAGTATTGAATGTTAAAGAAATATTACATTTTTTATTTATTTTTAAATATTTAAATTATACGTAACAGTATGCAATTTGTTCGAGTACACTGGTTGAGTCTTTTAAGTTTGGTGAAGGTGGACCTTTTGCTTTAAATCGAGCAACGTTATACATGAGCACTACAAAAAAATGATGTCGTCATATTTTGGAAAATTGCCAAGTATGCAAGCTTACTGCGATGTGGAATTAGTATGTAAAACGGACAGTGAAACTGTTTTAAATTAAAAGTCTTCTATCTACCTACACCATTGGCATTTTGAACATTTTTATACAGAACCTCATATTTTGAGGTTTGTGGATCCTCCATTATCTTAAATGGAGGGATGGAGGAGCTTCAAGATTACCTGAAGCATCCCATGTAAAAGAATGATGGTCCCAAATCAAGTTACTAAATTAAAACTTTAAAAAAAATATAGAAACAATATTTTTTTAAGGGCAAAATATGACGAGCCGAACCTCAGACGCAAGTTACTCCATGACGTGTGCAAGTTTGAGCAATATGATGCAGACGCCAGTCTCGACAACCACACTGTCGAATGGAACCATTATCTCAGCTTCATGGTCAATGTAAGTTGGGATTAATTACTGTTCTATGACGTAATAGACTGTTGGTTCTCAAACAGTTGTAAGGTGAATTGAGATAGTTTCAGAATTGTATAGAGTTTTTTAAGTAACATATATTACTAATAAGTTAAACAGGGCCAAACATTTTCACTCCATGAAATGAATTGAGAGAAGATAGAGAAATAGAAATATGTATGATTTTAATTTTTGATATAACATTCACCTCTAAGTACAAAAATATCTTTACATATTTATTCCTAATAAGATGGGAGTTATTTTCAGTTCAGGAATAAAGGGCGACTTCTATTGACAAACATATTCTTGTGGTATTCAAAAGGAGATGGAGTAAGTAGAAAAAAAGGAGATAGACTAAAAATTGAAGAGCAAAATTAAATTTTATGCCATTCCATCCAGCCAATTCGTTTTCTTTTTTTTAATAGTAGGTATTTATACATAGATGCATCCTGCATGTAAACTACTATTATTTTCTTATGTAAATCATCTAAATAATAATATTTTGTATTCACACAGGTTTTCTGTGGGGAATATCCTCGTTCAATTGAATCAATTTGGTTTACTTTAAAATTACAGTGCCACACAGAATAAAAACAGAACTTTACAATACATTTGTCTTCCTCCTTGTGTTTCAAAAGACAACTTTTCTATTGGTTTCATAAATTAAAAGTTTACATTCTTATCTTACTGTTAAGGTGACACAACCCTGCCATGAGATGATCGCTGCCTGTTTCTGGCACAGCGAGCAACGCAACTGCAACGATTTGTTCAACGCGGCTCTCACCGATGAAGGGATCTGTTGTACATTTAACAGAGTCAAGAAAAGTTTCCTTTTCCATAACAAGTGAGCTTTTCTGCCTTAACCCGAGATAGGTGTTGTATGCAAACTGCATATGTAGGTAACACTTTTGGTCTGAAATAGCTATTTATTATAACGCTTGTGCAGGAAACTATGTTGTCTTTGTCTCTGTAGTTGAATTTTAAAATATGATTATTTGTAAAGGTTTTGTATAAGTTGTTATGAAAAACGCATATTATTCACGTACAATACCTAAATACCCCCGTCGCAGCAAACCTGCGTACTCAGCGAATTTACAATGCATGCATATGTGTCTCACTACCACATAAAGCCACTTACCAAGTTTCATAAAAATACATAAATAAATAAGTGATTTATAGCATTTTATTTATTCTCCATAAGAATAATATTAGGGCGGTGTACGCAGGTTTGCTGCAAAAAAAGAGAAGATATATATTTTTGTGCAATTATCAATATAACTCAACCAGGTGAAGCTACATACTAAGTTTTATTAATTTATGTTCATAATTAAGGGAGATATAAAACTTTACTTATTCTCCATAAGAATAACATTAGGGCTGTTACAGGTATAATCAACAAAAAATCAATCCTTTGTGAACATAACATTAAAACAATACACCGTGAAGCCACATACCAAGTTTCATCAATATATATTCATAAGTAATCGAGATATCAAACTTTATTTATTCTCCATGAGGATAACATTGGAAAACGTACTGTGTTTAGCACTTTGAGTATCTCTGCAACGGTTGGACGTAAGAATCACAATTTAAACACCAAAATTATTGTTTATTGGACCTGAGTTGATTGGTAAAAGCAAAAGTGAAGTTTACATTAAAATTAACTGAGGAAAAGCCAAAATATTTTTTACCATAAGATTAACATCAGAGAATTTATGAGCAGATTTTTTTTATTTTCTCCGCAACCACTTAACCTAGGTTAATAATTCAAAAAAGTATATTTGTTTTTTTAAGCTCTATAACATGGACTAAGCCTAAATTAAGTGTTTTAAAAGTTTTAAGGTGAAAAATGCAAAAAAACTGATTCTTGGGAAATTGAAAAACCCCCATAAACCTCCCTTCCCATGGTCCGATTTTTCTGGTTTTCTGGGCCCCAGACTGGTATGTACAATATAAGCCAATTGGTTGTTTAAGTAGTTGATGAAATGAGATATTTTTCTACTGGTATGTCATTTAAATGGCAATATATATATATATATATATAGCGTGTATATATATATATATATATATACACTTTGTATAAAGTATGTAAAGTAAAACTAAATATAAAGTATATATACATATATATATCTTATATTAAATCAACAACCAATAAGTATATAGGATTAATGATCCTTTTAAATCTCACAATTTGTTTATATCTTTTTAAACTAATTTAATTGGCTACAGTTTATATGATCCCTATCCACTGATTGTGCTTCAGACATCTTACATGTTACAGCACTGATTCGTCTGAACTGAATGTCACTTATCCATTTGACTCTGTCGACTGGACTCCCGAGCACGGTTATCCAGACAATGTATCAGTGGATGACGTCCCTTGGAGACCATGGGGCCCTGGCAGCCATCTTGGACTAACCCTCGTTCTTGATGCTAATCTCCAAGAGTACTTCTGCTCTTCTGAAGTCAGCATAGGATTTAAGGTCAGACAGTCCTTTAGAGAGAGATTTTGATATAGTCCAATACTTGTAACCGACAACTTTAAAATCCTGAATGTGTCACATCCAAAGTATAAATCCAAAAGAGGACATAAATACCGCCGTCGCAGCAAACCTGCATACTCAGCGAATTTCCAATGGAGATATAAATGTCTTAATACTACATAAAGCCACTTACCAAGTTTCATACAAATATATTCACAAATAAGCGATATATACAATTTTAATTATTCTCCATAAGAATAACATTGGGGTTGAGTACGCAGGTTTGCTGCAACAAGGAACACAAAAAATGGGGTTTTATGCTAATATCAATATAACTCAACTAGGAGAAGTCGTATACCAGTTTTTATTCATTTACTGTATGTTCATAATTAAGGGAGACAGAGCATTTAATTATTATCCATAAGAATAACATGGGGGCTGAGTACGCAGGTTTGCTGCTACGGGAGGATTATGCAAAACAAATTTTTGGAGCAAATATCAATAGACCTCAACGAGATGAAGCTGTATACCAAGTTTCGTCAGTATACGTTCATAAATAAGCGAGATAAAAAAATTTTCTTTTCCTCCATAAGAATAACATTAGACAACGTACTGTGTTTAGCACTTTCAATATCTCGGTAACCAATTAACGTAGAGGAATGATCGAAATACCAAATTGTGTGTTTTTAAGCTGAATCGAATGGTCAAAACTAAAATTTGACTATTTCAAGAATTATATGTAAAAAATTCAAAAAACCCATTTTCGGGGTTCAAAATCCCCCCAAAATACCCCTTTGGATAGGTCGATCTGTCTGGTTTTCGAACTTAAAGTCATAAATGCTGCTTTACATGTTTATACCAAATTTTGTCAAAATCGGATCATTTTTACGAGAGTTATCGTGCTCACGGACACATATATATATATATACCCCCGTCGCAGCAAACCTGCGTCCTCAGCGAATTTCAAATGCAAAATATTTGTCTTAATACCACATAAAGCCGCATACCAAGTTTCATAAAAATATATTCACATATAAGCGATTTTAATTATTATCCATAAGAATAACATTGGCAATGAGTACATAGGTTTGCTGAAACAAGGAACACAAACAATTGGTTTTTATGCAAATATAAATATAATTTAACTAGGCGAAGCCACATACCAAGTTTCATCAATATTCAATCATAAATAAGCGCCATATAACATTTTAGTTATTATCCATAAGAATAACATGGGGGCTGAGTAAGCAGGTTTGCTGCAACGAGGAACAAAAAAATGGGTTTTTATGCAATTATCAATATAACTCAACCAAGTGAAGCTACATACTAAATTTTATGTTTGTAATTAAGGGAGATATAAAACATACTTATTCTCCATAAGAATTACATTAGGCTGAGTATGCAGGTTTGCTGCTACGGGGGTACTCAACAAATGCCCCCATAGCAGCAAACCTGCGTACTCAGCGAATTTCCAATGCAAATTTATGTGTCCTAACACCACTTAAAGCCACATACCAAGTTTCATCAATATACATTCATAAATAGGTAAATGATTTGTGACATTCTAATAATTATTCTCCATAAGAATAACATGGCGTCTGAGGATGCAGGTTTGCTGAAATGGTTTTTTTTTGCAAATTTGTTTATAAAGCAACTAGGTGAAGCCACATACCAAATTTGACTAATTTATGTTCAGAATTAAGGGAGACAACATTTTACTTATTCGCCATAAGAATAACATGGGGGCTGAGTACGCAGGTTTGCTGCTATGGGAACTTTTGGAAAAAAATAATTTTTCATGGAGATATCAATATATCATAACGGTATGAAGCAATATACCAAGTTTCGTCAGGATAAGTTGATAAATAAGCAGGATATAAAATTTATAAAAAAAGCAGGAAAATAAAAAATGTGTTTTTTGCAATTATCAATATAACTAACCAGGTTAAGCTACATACTAAGTTTTATTAATTTATGTTCATAATTAAGGGAGTCATTACATTTTACTTATTCTCCATAAGAATAACATGGGGGCTGTGTATGCAGGTTTGCTGCTATGGGAATAATCAACAAAAAATCAATTTTTTGTGCAAATATCAATATACCAGTACTACGTGAAGCCACATACCAAGTTTCATCAACATACATTCATAAATAATCGAGATATCAAATTTTATTTATTCTCCATAAGGATAACATTGGACAACGTACTGTGTTTAGCACTTTGAATATCTCAGCAACGGTTGGGCGTAGAATCACAATTTAAACACCAAAATGATCGTTTTGTGGAACTGAACAGATTGGTAAAAGCAAATGTGAAGTTTACATTAAAATAAACTGAGGAAAAGCCAAAAACCTTTTTCCCATAAGATTAACATGGGCGATTTTATGAGCAGGTTTTTTTGGATTTTCTCCGCAACCACTTAACCTAGGTTAATAATTCAAAATACTATATTATTTGTTTTTTTTTAAGCTCTATAACATGGTCAAAACCAAAATTAAGTTGTTCAAAAATTTTAGGGTGAAAAATGCAAAAAACTGATTTTTGAAAAATTTAAAACCCCCATAAACCCCCCTTCCCATGGTTCGATTTTTCTGGTTTTCGAACTTAAAGACATGAATGTCATTTTACACATTTGAGCCAAATTTCATCAAAATCGGACGTGTTTTACTCAAGTTATCGCATTCATGGACACATATATATATATATATATAGATATATATATATATATAGATATGTATATAGATATATATATACATATATATAAATTTGAACGAATAGTGTTTTTGTCATCTGGGGACCTCAAAACAAAAAATTATCATGGTCTCGGGCTTAAGTCTTACTATGAGACCTACGGTAATAGCTTCTTCCCTATAGGGGAAATTCGCTAATATATATATATATATACAGTATCGAACGAATGGTGTTTTTGGGGTCTGGGGACCTCAAAACGAAAAGTTATCATGGTCCCGGGCCTAGGTCTTACCATGCCGACTACGGTAATAGCTTCTTCCCTATAGGGGAAATTCGCTAAAACAAGTATATTGCAACAATTTATTAACATTTTACCTCAGGTTTGATTTGATCAGGGAGTGATACTGAAATATCTCATAAGATATTTGTTGGCACCTAAAGTTGCTTTTGCAGTTTAAGTTTATTTGGCGGAGAGTTCTCTGTGACAGTAGCTAAAGAAATTATCCCCAATGTAACCTTAAAACCGAGGATTCATTCATTTAAAATTAATTTCTTTATTATAAATAGCTAGGCCTAAAAGTATAAATAAATAAATAATATACCTATTTTTCTTTCTTCAAGATTTCAAAATTGGTAAATTGTCATGCTATCTTAACCTTCAGCTTATATCAACTCGGGTATCTTTAAGTAGTTACGATTATCTTTCAAGGTAGATGTATTCTAGTAAACTACTAGCTCATTCTTCAAGTTTATTATGACTACTCAATAAAATTGCAAAGGTTGAGATTAAAACATGTGCTTTCTGAATCGTATATCGAGAAGGTGACTTCTGAATCGATTATACACAGGTGGTGCTGCACAACCCAGTAGAAACGCCCAAAGTGTCAGCCTACGCATCAGCTTTGCCGACAGGGTACGAGACGCGGATAATCTTCACGCCGAACCTCATGACAGCCACCAACCAGGTGAGGTACATCGATCAATCTCAGCGTCAATGCCTCTTCAGCGAGGAGCGGACTCTGCGGTTCTACCGGACTTACACCGAACATAACTGCGCCCAGGAATGCGAGGCGAATGTAACTCTAGAATTCTGCAAATGTGTCCAGTTCTACATGCCGAGTGAGTCAGTTACTTTGTGGAAGGCAGTTATAGAATAAGAAATGATTTTTTTTGTTGCCAAGTATCAATATAATTTTATGGACACATAACATTATTTTGTTATAAACTTTCTTTTCATTCCGTTTTCTTTCTAAACACTGGGCCAAGGGTAGCTAGAGCTTCTATTTATTTTATGGTTACACCTAATGTTATTTACTGTACTTAATTTTTAAATGAACATTCCATTTTAAATTCGATGGTACAGTAAGATTTTTGTTAAAGATGGTATGCGGGAAGTAAAAACCATTTAAGGAAAGTAACAATATACTTGATTCTGTAATAACAAGGAATATGTAGTTTTAGAGTTTCCATGCAACAAGTAGGGCCTACAAAAAATATGTAAGCTGCTATGAAATGCAATAAAAACGTATTGGGGAGGATTTAAGCTGAAATGATTGTGAACCTATAATTACAGTACAACTAATAATAATAAAAAATACCCCCGTCGCAGCAAACCTGCGTACTCAGCGAATTTCCAATGCATATATATGTGACTCACTACTACATAGAGTTATTTACCAAGTTTCACAAAAATACATCCAAGCTACATACCAAGTTCTTTTAATGTAGGTTCATAATTAAGGGAGATATACAACTTTACTTATTCTCCATATGAATAACATGGGGGCCGAGTATGCAGGTTTGCTGCTACGGGGACTATCAACAAAAAACTAGATTTTGTGCTAATATCAATATACCACAACTAGTTGAAGCCACATACCAAGTTTCATCAATATACATTCATAAATAATCGAGATATAGAATTTTATTTATTCTCCATAAGGATAACATTGGACAACGTACTGTGTTTAGCATTTTGAATATCTCTGCAAGAGTTGGACGTAGAACAACGATTAAAACACCAAAATGTTTGTTTTGTTGAGCTAAACACATTAATAAACATAAATGTGAAGTTTTTAGTAAAACTATCTGAGAAAAATCTAAAAACCTTTTTTCCCATAAGATTAACATGGGACACGTTTTTTTTGGATTTTCTCCGCAGCCACTTAACCTAGGTTAATGATTCAAAATACTAAATTATTTGTTTTTTAAGCTCTATAAAATGGCTATAACCAAAATTGAGTGTTTTAAACATTTTGGGGTCAAATTTGCAAAAAACCGATTTTTGAAAATTTGTAAACCCCCATAAAACCCCCTTCCCATAGTGCGATCGATCTAGTTTTCGAACTTAAAGTCATAAATGCTACTCTCCACATTTGTACCAAATCTCATCAAAATCGGGTGTTTCTTTCAAAAGTTATCGCGGTAACGGACACACATATATATAAATTTGAACGAATAGTGTTTTTGGGATCTGGGAACCTCAAAACGAAAAGTTATCATAGTCTCAGGCTTAAGTCTTACCATGCCACCTACGGTAATAGCTTCTTCCCTATAGGGGGAATTCGCTAAAACAGCCCAAAACAATAGAAGCTTCAAGGTCAAACTTTAACCTTGCCATACATAAGCCTTTTCAGAAATAGAAGGCATACATTATGGTACTTGTGTAGTAATGGAGTACCTCTGTTAAACATTTTTATTCGGTTTTTTTTATATCGATACAACTTAACAAATCAATATATAAAAATGCTTTTGCCATAAAGGTAATCGGTAAGGTTAGGGTAATAAATGAAACAAGCAGTAACATTTAAAATAAAAATAAATAGTAACTATTAAAACAATGAATAATTTTTAACTGTTATGGAACAAGATCAAAAATGGCATCACAAACTATTGTCAAATTAACGGACGTCATTTAAACGTGAACCAAATACGTCTGCTCCTGATTGTGTCACTGACATGCGCCACATGAATTCAGCGAAGTATGATCCCAAATAAATGCTAGCGGACAGTACTTCTTTGATTTTTGTTCCGCCATTTGGCTGATCACCACATTCGATCTACTTGTTGATTATTGGCCCCAGTGGTAGGGTCTATAAAATTGTACCTATGAAATAATAATTACCGATGTTAAAATAATTTGTTATCGGTATATCAAAAAAATACTGAATAAAAACGTTGAATAGAGGTACTCCGTATACTACATAAGTACCTACATTATTTTATAGAAATATAAATACCTTGTTTTTCATGTAACTATATTTTATGGGTAAACTTAAAGATTCTATTGTTTTGGACTCTGTTCTACCAGCATGAGTGCCCAACTTCATCTCTTATAATGAAATTATGCATCTGTTAGCAACCTCTGACAGATATCATATCTCACCATGTTATGTTTACCTATTATGCTTTTCCCTCTAGTTTAAATCCCATAAGTTGACAGAGGTAGGTTTCTTACAATAATTTTAAAACTCATGTATTCCTTCTTCTTCCAGAAGATTCAAAGACTCGAATATGTGGAAGGCAAGATGCTGAGTGTGCGGATAGTGCCAAAAGTGAGTACTGCAATGTACTTTGGCCCCCATTACACTAGGTCAATTGCGTAACAACTGGTTTAGTGTGCAACTAAAGGTAATTAGGATCTAATGGGAACTAACACTGGTAAGCTATCAATTGCATTTCGTTTTCACACCAGTTTTCAAATCAAATCAAATCAAATTGTCTTTATTGCCATCAAACAGTGTAAACAGCACTGGCATGAGTCAGTGTTACAAAAATGTATACAATTAAAAATGCAATATCCTTATAACAAGACGTAGTACAAATAAAACAAAATATATTATACTGGTTAAGGAAATTATAGATACTATAAAATGTTTTATCGGTAAGAAACTCCTTTAGACGTTTTCCAAATTGTTTCAGGGGGAGGTCAAATTTAAGGCCTGCAGGCAAAGAATTAAAAAGCTTAATACAGTTAAAAGAGATGTTAAGTTGAAAAAAGGTTGTCCTGTGCTTTGGAATTGGAATGTCTAACCGTGGGCGGAGTGCGTATTTGGAAGAAAAACTATTGAAGAAAATTGTAGAAGAATTTTTGTTGTAAAACATTATGGTTTCAAATATATACAAACCAGGGAAAGTAAGAATCTTATTCTGATGAAAAATAGTTTTGCAGGATTCATTTCTTTTGAGCCCAAAAATTATCCGAAGGGCTTTTTTCTGTAGGCGAAAAATCGATTTTGTCCTTGAATTCTCAAAACCCTATATAGGAACAAAATATCTAAGATGTGGGTAAAAACAGCCATAATAAAGCGTAAGCAAAACATCAAATTGAGCAAGTTTTCGGAGAGCAAACAGACACGAACTAAGTTTTCCGTAACCTTATCAATATGATCATCAAATTTTAAGTGAGCATCAAGCTTGAGTCCAAGAAAGTTTACAGTTACACGGCATGAAACATACTATGATACTTTTAGTCACCTGTACATCGAGAAATACATTGGTTCTCATGGACTATTACACTACGCGATAAAATTCATACAATCACGTTGCGGGCGTACCTCTGCAGAAATGTTACAACAAGTTGTCACTAAAAAATTAGTTTACATTTTAATAAGAAAAAAACTGATTTTTCTGTAGGTATTGTTAATATACGTTAAAATATTCCGAAAAAAGGGAGTACTTTTGCTTTGTTCATATTGATGTAGGCTAATATTGTGCAATTTTGACAATCGAACTTGAATAATGCAAATGTTTCTTTTCTTTGTAATAATTAATTAAAAAGTATATCTCATCCATTACACATTTACACTAGGTTTTAATTTACGTTTCTTTAAACATTTCAAAAATTCAGTTCATACTTCTTACAAATATGTCAAATTTATTATATGCTATTATTGTTTCTCAAATGAATCATTCTGACAGTTTTAGTACATTGTTAAACTACTGAGGGCAAATTTCCGTCAACAGTTAGTAATTCACCAATAACAAGGGCAAATTGTTTTTGCAATGACAATTTAACTTCTCTTCATAGTTGCATGTATAAGACACTTAGAAAGAAACAATTACATATAGTTAAAAATATTTAGTAATAATAGCTTGAGACTTAGGACTGTGCCTAAAAATAAATTATGTTAGGAATTTAGGTGCATAATTCAACTTAGAATTCAAATAAAAACCGATTTACCTTACTGACAGACTTTAAAACTTTATAGCCTTATGTGTCACGCCTTTCCTAATATAATCCTAATATTTAAATAAATATTTGTTTGAATAAAAGTAATTAAAAAAATTACTCTCTTCAGCGCATAACTCTTTAACATGTATAAAGTACAAACAATTTCAAACTCTGTTTGCGAAAATAGGTTGTGGATAAACAAATTTTGTTGCCCGACGAATTAATTTTTTTTAACTAAAATAAAAGGAACAATACTTCCTCATCCAAAGTCATCTCTATCATTTTGCCCAAATGCAATCACATGTCTTGAATTCATCAGTTTCATGTAGTAGACCACGTAGTGTAATGGGAGCATACTTAAACATAACAAATATTGCATCTAATTTAAATTATTTCCAAGAACATGCTAACTAAGTCTTGAAAAATGTTAGCATAAATCATTAACTGTATTTCAGTGTTAATTTATTTGGGATTAAAAATTACTAAAATGTATTACAATAAGTCAGTAAAAATCGTTTCCATTTCTTAAAACATAAAGAACAATATCGATGGGCAAATTATCAATGGGGACAAGTAAGATAATTTATTATCGACCAATCATAACAGAAACAACAAAACTACAAAAATAAAATATTTTAAGTAATTTATAGAAAACCCTACCTGAGCCTGACAAATAAATAAAAAACAGAAACTATAAAAAAATGTAGGTCATATCTTGTTATTTATGGTACCTATTTTAGCGTTCTATACTATATATCAACGGACTTAGTGTTGAATTCTATAGTATTAAAAGGATTTCTTGAATTTATTCGCTGTTTTTGACATCTAAAACTTTTATTTTGTATACATGTTTGGTATCAAATAAAAGCTCTTATCCTTTTGATGTGGCATTTGGAAGTTTGAAAAACATTGGCCTTCAGGGCTCCGTCCCATGGGCGTTCAAATTTCCAATGTTTATCTTATATTATTTTATTTTGTTAGTCAGCTGATTGTAATTTAAATTGCTAAAACATCTGGCTCTCTATTATGCTTGCAAGAACCACATTCAAAGAATGGGACGTTGGCTAATCAATATTAAACGACTAATCAATCAATCACTCAAAACTTTATTCATTGGAAGTACGTTCCTAAGATAACAAAAAATTGTGAGAAGTAAATAATATATATCAGATATAAGATAAATCAATCAATCTGTTAGAAAATCACTGTATTTCGACAAAGCTTTTACCAATCTTTCAACTGATTCTCTAACTTTCCAGTTAGTTCTCTAGCACACTCAGGTTGATAAGCCTCAGTATACTACTTGACCAACAATGAGGTTAACTGGTTTGATATTCAACCAACAGAGGTGATGGAGCAGAGACTGATAGATGATCGGGCCAACATTTCTTCGTTCCTGCTGAACATGGCGAACGTAACCAACCGAGAGGCCTGCGGCTGTCTGCCAGGCTGCTACGCCCTCAGCTACGAGAAGACCCAGTCCAACAGCCAGTTGGCTGAGAAGCTCGACATCAGAAACGACTATCTCGCCGGCCGCGACTCTAAGTACTTCCAGTCAGTGAGCTACATTGTTGTTACATATATTTTGTGTGAATCAGGTCATTCAGTCTGGTTATACATAAGAACAGCTGTCTGTTTGATCTAGTAGCAGTCACAGCAACTAGATCAGAGAATATACAATATTTCAAAAGATTACAAACTTTCGGAAAAAAATACTATTTTGTAATAATCATATACGTACTCCAGTACGAGCAATGTCTGTCGGTTTGTTTTTTGTTTGCAAAATTTATTTCGGGATCCAGTGGAACGATTTTGTTACAATTTTGGAATTAGAGGATTTTTAACCTAAAAATTAGTTGGTAAAAACCTCAACCCCAGGAAAATTCATATATCGTTAAAATATAATTTGAAAATTGGAAATTTTAACATTCGGTTTATGGAGTTTCAAATCAAAACAAAAGAACCATAACAGCTGTGAATAAATTAACCAGTGAACTGTCAAAGTAGCACGCACAAGGTAAAGTATCAAACAATAATTTCTTGAAAACAGTGACTAGAACCACTGAATGAAGCTTGCGTAACAAGTGGACATCTTTTTCACCCACAAAATGAATCAAGTACCACAGATTATAGCTCGGTCTCCCCGGTACTTTTATTTATTTGTTGAAAATGTATTGCCATACTACAAAACATAATTGTAAACTTATTTAAAATTCACTACATTAAATCTTAGCAAAAGATAACTATAATTATAACTCGCTACCTACAGTTATAGATGATTAGAAGAATATTTAGCTCTTAAGGCTCTGGTCTAGCCTATGGCAAAATCTGCACCGCCACATAAAAATACATTGTTAAGAAAGAAAAAGAAGTGTTGTGGAGGTCCGTAGGATTTCGGTTTGCAGGTTTGATAAAAGAAAGTTAATTATTTTTAGGATTGTTTATAGAATTTTAAAATAATGTTTCAGTCTTAAGTTACAGTAGTTTGAAAACGCTTATTTTTGTACATTTAAATGTGATTTTAATAGCAACTCGATAAAAAAAAAGTAAAAATTTTAAAATAATGTTTCAGTCTTAAGTTACAGTAGTTTGAAAACGCTTATTTTTGTACATTTAACAGTGATTTTAATAGCAACTCGATAAAAAAAAAGTAAAAAAGATACATTACTACCTCTTTAAAATTTTACTTCTAAAATAATTAAAAGGTTTATGTAGCAGCTACAAGTGAAATAGACCAGAGCCTTACATTAATAATCAAGTACAATCAAGCTCTTTTCTAGGAACATTCAACTAACATAAAACAGTACAGCAATTTATATTCAAGCAGGTGCGAAAAAGAGAACTACTGGTACATAAAGACATAACAGCATGAGCAAAAAATATAAAAAAATAACTTTATTTCAAATCTACACAACAAAAAATAAAAAAAATAAACAAACAAAAATGATATAGGGCACAACATTTATACACTTTACAAACCTAATCATATCTTCCTGAATGGTGAATTAGTTCTTAACAACCAAGATCCTGCAAACAAAATTCCAGAATCAGGAACAGATTTGTTTCCCAAAATACTTAGCATATACTACGTTAATTACCAAGAGATTTAATAAAACAACGATCTCATAGACCAGTTAGAATGACAATCAATTGTGAGGTGTGACATTTTCAAGTGAAAATGAATAAGTACTCATCACACAACATACCCATGATTCCCTTTCCCCATAAGATATTGGGAGTTAAGGGGGGGGGGAATATATATATATACTAGTAGCTTGAAGGGTCATAGCCCCTAACCTTGCTCCAATACTCTGCCTCTTCTGATTTCTTTTACTCTTTACATGCTGAGGAAAATGGTCACATGCCAGTTCGAGTTCGTAAACAAAGTAGACACATAATCACATGTTTTAATGTAAACAAAGCAGATGTTTTTAAATCTCCATGTTTTTCTTATGGGAGATGTTTTACGTTATTTCTCTTTTCCTGGTAATTTTTTAGAAAAACTGCTATTTTTCCCGAATCTCTGGGATCAATACCTTTAATTTAAGCCATCTCCCATCATCATGCGTTTTGCCAAACTCTCAAAATTTTGACAAATATTTCGCTTACAGAATTATATAAAGATATATACACAATCAAGTGAACAAATAACCAAAATTAACTTTTAATTTTTTAAGTACGTTAGTATTTTTCATGATTTTCTGCTCATACGTTCTGTTCATTCATATTTCCATTTGATCGTAACATCGGCCTATTTTGTAATATTTCATATTTCATTATCATGCACTAATTCAAAAGGTATTATTTATAAAACATACAGTAAACAACAGTATAACATCAGAATGTATTTTGATTCAATTTTAGTATTTCGACAACACATGGTTCCATTACTGTCAGGTCCAAAATCGCTTGACTCTTTCATTGTTGGTCGTCGATCAGGGGACGGGCGGACGCACGGCACAACGAAGCGACTAGCAGCTTCGGGTGTGCTCAGCACACTCATGTGATATCGGGTGAACAAAGCAGTAGGTTTGAACGCTTTCAACCATTCAAGGACACGATTTTGATATAAATTTAAGAAAATAGATAAGGATTTGAATAAATTATGTTATTTGTAACAAATTCATGAAATTATAGGACATATTTTAAGGTGAATATGAATAAATTATGAGTGTAGAATGGGTGAGATATCTTGTATAGCCTTGTTACTGACTAAGACCAACTGATTCTTAAGCCAGGATCATTAAAATTAATAGCCCGATGACCAATCAAACCTTCGCCAATTTTTTTTATGATTTTGCTCAGGATCGATATAGCCAACTTCAGATTATGGAGCGAGCATGCTAAACACTGTGCTACCCAGCAAATTCATTTCTTAAGAGAACGCTGAATCTAGGGATGACCATAGTGCGAATGAAATTCTCTGTTTATATGGATAACCAAGAAGATTTACAAACACAGGTGACTGTAATGGAACATCTAAATTTTGCAATCCCTTAGAAAGTTCTATTTAGAAAAAGGTAACACAACTTACAATCAGTAAACTTGGCCTTTTCAGTAATTGTAAACAAAATATTGTCTAGAACCTTAAGATTTACCTTTAAAACATTGAATGTTCCAGGGACAATATGGCCGTCGTGCAAGTTTTTCTGCTCGATACCCAGTACACAGCCAACAAAAGAGGAGTGTTGTTTGGATTCAATGAGTTTTTGTGTAAGATTTCATAGCTGCTTTCTTAAGGGGGAGGGGGGCTCCAGCAGACTGAAGCAGCCCTGTTCTGTATTGCTTATGGCTTTGATGTAAGTTTCGATTAGTAGCTTTTAAAGGGAGTAAAACCTACAAAGAGCATCTTGTGTGCAGAATTTAGTAAATCATGCCACAAATTCTGCAGCTATTGAATACCCTACTTTAAAATTAAATTATATGATTATTTGCAAACTATTTAATTCAATGGGTATCCCCTACATCATTTTAAAATGTGCCACAAATACTAAATTTTCTGACCAGCATCTCAATCGAGGAGGTGAACGGGTTTTAAATTAACTCTGATATTATGGGAGAAGCATGTAATTCGATGCTTTTTTCCCCTGGAGCCCCAACTTTAAGAATTCCCTTCCAAACATCTTCAAACTGCCGAAATTAAATGTTGCAGGAAGAATATGGCTGTACTTCATATATTTGTGGTTGACACTCAGTTCACAGCAAAACAAAGAGGAGAGCTTTTTGGATTCACTGAATTTTTATGTAAGATTCAAACAACCAATACAGTAATAGCTTTCAATGTTAATTTTATACCACAATTATTTTGAATATGTGATACTGTATGTTTAAACATTAATTTAAATATTTACTGCATCAGTAGAATCCTTCCCTATTAAAATACCAATACAGATTATTAATCAGTTATTGTAAAGTTAAAATATTAAAAATTCACAAATCCTATATATTAATACGCTAGGGGTTTTTTCTTCACAGTCATAACTCGATATCGGCTGGGTGGATTTTGGCATTTAAAGTGTCAAATTAAAGATATTTTTACGTAGATTTGCCAATACGTCTCAGAATATTAAGAAAAGGAATCACTTAAATACAGTAAAGGGCTGAATTTTCGGAACAGTGGCACTATCCGAGACGGCGGAAGTCTAAACTACATGTTGATTGAAAGTACGTTATCCGCATTAGTCTCAGATGTTATTATCCGTTTTAAAATCAGATGTTTTGTTATGTTTGTTTACAACTGAAGTAACCTTTTGTTGGGTACAAACTTGTGGGATTCGAGCAACAGGACAACTAGTTATTTTAATTAGGCTAGTTTACTTCTTCCTGGTCTAAAAAATTAAATATGTTGAATAATTTTTGTGTTAATATTTACACTCAGAAGAGCTTAATGTGATTAAAAAAACTGTATTAATTAAAAATACAGGTTTATTCAGTTATATACCTAAGATTTGAACATTAAAATGTGGGATTTTCAAGTTGTAAAAGCCAACAACTTGTTATTGGAACGAGGCAGAAATTATACAAATAAAATTAACAGAATTGTTAACAGATCAGCAAGTGAGTAAAGCAACAGTTGTTACTCTTCTTTTCCTGCTACTAACATAGTGTTATCACTTTAAAACAATTTATTTTAAGATTTTTGTTCCTTGATAAGCGTTCAATTTCATTTAGAGTTGTGACATACGCTCGCAGTACACCCTGCATTTTGATATATAGAGGGTTTTAAAGTTTTAGAGTAATATTAGTCCATGACAATTTTTGTATAAATAAAAATATTTTTCAGCCAACACTGGAGGTTTGCTCGGTCTCTTCATCGGATTCAGTTTCCTCAGTGCTACCGAGGCCATCTATTTCCTCACGCTGCGAATCTGGTGTACCAAGAAACGTGGAAAACCACAAGAGATACCTCGTGTCAAGAACAAAGCTGTTGCTCCTTTCCCATTCGTAAATTAGTTGAATCTAGAATAGTTTATTTTATTTTGATAAGCAAAACAATCTAACATTTTAAATTTTTTTAAGCTTACACACCAGCTTGAAAAAATATAGATTAGATAATTTAACAGAACAATATAATAGAATGAGGCTAAATAAATTGAAAATGTCGTTTAATATTAGGTATGTATTAGGTCGTATGTATTAGGTAGTTACAATAATTTGTACAGTATGTTTTAAAGAAAGAAATTATATTATGTAATAGTAATTAATAGTGTTAGCGCTGGACATAGCCAAAAATTGTACCAAGTAAAAACACAACAAACACAAAACATACAAAAATGGCCTAGCAAACCCATTAGTAATCAAATCATATGGTATTAATGTCCCTACATATTTGTTTAATTTTCAGGCAAAATGAGTCATAAACAGGAGTTTTGTTTGAATCTTAAATTAACACACAAATGATTGTTTTCAGGAACAGCAGAATCATGATTAAATGACTATGTGTGTTAATGGTCAGGTTACAATCTAATTCAATCAATCTTATCACGAGAGAGGACCACCTGCTGTTAATGATGTATCAACCTTGCATGAATGTCGTGTGCACAGACAACTTATAACTATTGATGAATATTTCTGTCAGGACCGTGATGTCAGAAGTGAAATGAGTACTTCAAAATATGAAGGATAAATAACACAAAATAAAAAAAATAATCATAAATATTGACTGAGTTGCAATTTAGCAAATTCCTCAAATAGAGAAGAAAGAACCTATTACATACTGTAGTCGGCATAGTAAGACCTAAGCCCATGACCATAGAACTCTATTACGACACCCTACCTTCTGGTTGTTTTAGGCTTAGAAGCCAAACACACCATTAGTTCAAATTTATTTGGTTTATTTATTGCCTTCTGGGGCTAAATATTTTCTATTGAAAAAAATTCAATTACAGTAGACGATCTTTTATTCAACATTCTAAGAACTGGCATCAGCCGAGCCACACACGATCAGTTTTTTGTGGATATGTTGGGGGCTCACAGACCACTATCAACATAAGCCACCAAAGCACTGGACTGTGCATGCCATTTTCAGTGTTTCAAATTACAGTATTTTGTATTCTGTGTCTTACTTCACAACCTTGTCATCCCCTTTAAAAACAATGGGTCATCCAGAAAGTTGCGCACTACACCAACCACAGTTCTCCCACCACCGCGGATACCATGGAGATACCAACAAGATACCATGCATTAGTACCAATAGATTTAATCAAAATCAGTATATTCAAGTAGTCTCTGGGTCTCTACTCACCCAGATGGACAAACACTTATTGGGTTCAGGGAGCACCTCAACAAGTATTTCAACCATTAACCCTAATACAACATTTTTGCAAAAACATTACTCCTCCATATATTAAGGGGAGGAAAAAGGGATTAAGTTGAATATATTTTAAAATACCACAATCTTATTAAAATAGTAATACTCTGAAAGATAAAAATATATATTTTTTGTTTTTGTTGATAACAAATCTGATTAGATTAACCATAAGTCTCATATTATAGGTAGGTATTTGTCAAGATGCCTAGGTGTGTCAACGCCCATTTTGATTGTAATTTTCCTTTGGGCTCTGCCCTGTTGGCCATTGGCACAAACTAATATTTCAAGAAAATTGTGTTTGATTAGATTATTACTTAAAGATATATTAATTAACGTTCAGTAAGTATATCTTAATGTCAGATTTTGATCTATATTTAATTTTAAAAAATAAACCAAGTTTTAGCAACCAACTATGCATTTCCTTCCAAAAAAGTTGTTTAAAAGTTCAGTATTTATAGTTCCAATTATTTTTGATAAAAAAGATTTTTTTTTATAAAAATATGTAGACCAATCTGTAAGGAGAAAAAATTAATAAATCAAGTGAAACACAATTTTTCTAAGTGAAACATATCTCATAGGATTCATAATTTCCTAGAGTGGGTGATAACAATCAATTATCCCATTGATGCTAAATTAAATTCAAATATCATATGAAGGAATATTATGAAATGATTCAGGATAATTGTACCATACAAAAAATAGCAGTGAGCCGAGCAAATTTATCCACCACAAAAAAGTTGATGTAACAAATTAATTACCAAATACCCCCATAGCAGTAAACCTGCGTACTCAGCGAATTTCCAATGCATATAAATTTATCTTAATAACACAAAGCCACATACCAAGTTTCATCAATATATATTCATAAATAAACGATTTATGACATTTTAATTATTCTCTATAAGAATAACATGGCGGCTGAGTATGCAGGTTTGCTGAAATAAGGAAAACTAAAAATGGGTTTTTATACAAATATCAATATAACTCAACTAGGTAAAGCCACATACCAAGTTCTATTAATTTATGTTCATAATTAAAGGAGATAACAAGTTACTTATTGTCTATAAGAATAACATGGGGCTGAGTATGCAGTTTGCTGCTATGGGAACTATCGGCCAAAAGATGGGTTTTTGTGCAAATATCAATAGACCACAATGAAATGAAGCAATATACCAAGTTTCGTCAGGATAAGTTGATAAATAAGCGAGATATACAATTTTTCTTATCCTCCATAAGAATAGCATTGGACAACGTACTGTGTTTAGCACTTTCAATATCTCAGTAACCAATTGACGTAGAGCAATGATTAAAACAACAAATTCTGCGTATTTTTAAGCTGATTCGAATGAAAAAAAAAATAAGATTTTACTTTTTCAAAATTATGTGTAAAAAACTCAAAAAACCCATTTTTGGGGTATAAAACCCCCCCAAAATATCCCTTCGGATACATCAATCTGTCTAGTTTTCGAACTTATAGTCATAAATGCTGCTATACACGTTTGTACCAAATTTCATCAAAATCAGACCTTTTTTACGAGAGTTATCGCACCCACGGACACACACACACATACATATATATATATATATATATATATATATATATATATATAGTAGAAATGTTCTCTCCAGATTCAAATTTTAAAATCTTTATTAATTTTCGTTCATCTGGTGAACTTCATCAGATAAATATAAAAGAAGGTGTATAAATATGTACATAATTGTATAAAAAAACTAAACAAAATAGGCTAACGACAAAATATATATATATATATATATATATATATATATATACGAACGAATGGTGTTTTTGGGGTCTGGGGACCTCAAAACGAAAAGTTATCATGGTCCCGGGCCTAGGTCTTACCATGCCGACTATGGTAATAGCTTCTTCCCTATGGGGGAAATTCGCTAAAATATAAATACCTAATTTGTAAATGCTATTCTCCTTGCAAATGCTATTCTTTATACTAGTTGTTTTATTGGAATGAAAAATTGGAACAGAAAGTATAAAAGTAGGAAAATGTAATTACTTAACATGAAGGCAAATATGATAACACTGAACATGACTTCATTACTTTCTGTAATGGAGATCTGTAATGAGATCAATCAATAGTTAATCAAAATAAAACAAGCCACAGTTAAGCTCTATAACACAATCAATTTGCCCTTGAATCCTGATTGAATTCTGTTATCTGAGCATTTCATGTTAATATACTAACATGGTTTTTTAAACTGAAGATATTTTCTTCTATCTTTCTCTAACGATATGTTGAAATTGATGATTAATATAATAAACTCAGTACGTTTGTTATAGCCTTAGGATTTATTACAAAATCATATTACGAGTCTATACAACAAATTTTGATCATAATTAGTTTTTTTCGCTACTTCTCTTCATGGGAGTAAATTCTACTTTACTCATTAACCTTTTTCTGTGGCAAACATATTTGCTTTGTGCTCATTGATTTTTTAACAACCCAACTAAACTTCTTCATTCATTCATTCACTTTTGTATTAATGGTGGGTGAATTTGAAACATTTTAGCGAATTTCCCCTATAGGGAAGAAGCTATTACAATAGTCGGCATGGTTAGACCTAGACCCGGGACCATGATAAATTTTCGTTTTGAGGTCCCCAGATGCCAAAAACACCATTCGTTCGTACACACACACACATATATATATATGTGTGTGTGTGTGTGTCCGTGGGTGCGATAACTCTCGTAAAAATGGTCCGATTTTGATGAAATTTGGTACAAACATGAAAAGCAGCATTTATGACTAAGTTCGAAAACCAGCCAGATCGCTCTATCCAAAAAGGTATTTTTTTTTTTTGGGGGGGGGGGGTTTGTACCCCAAAAATGGGGTTTTTGAGTTTTTTACATATAATATTTTAGTAAATCCAATTGTATTTTTTACCATTAAATCCAGCCTAACAAAAACAAACAATTTGGTGTTTTGATCATTGCTCTACGTCAATTGGTTACAGAGATATTGAAAGTTCTAAACACAGTATGTTGTCAGATGTTATTCTTATGGAGAAAAAGAAAATTTTATATCCTGCTTATTTATCAACTTATCCTGACGAAACTTGGTATATTGCTTCATACCGTTATGATATATTGATATCTCCATGAAAAATTATTTTTTTCCAAAAGTTCCCATAGCAGCAAACCTGCGTACTCAGCCCCCATGTTATTCTTATGGCGAATAAGTAAAATGTTGTCTCCCTTAATTCTGAACATAAATTAGTCAAATTTGGTATGTGGCTTCACCTAGTTGCTTTATAAACAAATTTGCAAAAAAAACCATTTCAGCAAACCTGCATCCTCAGACGCCATGTTATTCTTATGGAGAATAATTATTAGAATGTCACAAATCATTTACCTATTTATGAATGTATATTGATGAAACTTGGTATGTGGCTTTAAGTGGTGTTAGGATACATAAATTTGCATTGGAAATTCGCTGAGTACGCAGGTTTGCTGCTATGGGGGCATTTGTTGAGTACCCCCGTAGCAGCAAACCTGCATACTCAGCCTAATGTAATTCTTATGGAGAATAAGTATGTTTTATATCTCCCTTAATTACAAACATAAAATTTAGTATGTAGCTTCACCTGAATGAGTTATATTGATAACTGCACAAAAACACATTTTTCTTCTCTTTGTTTGCAGCAAACCTGTGTACTCAGCCCTAATGTTATTCTTATGGAGGATAAATGAAATGCTATAGATCTCTTATTTATTTATGTACTTTTATGAAACTTGGTAAGTGGCTTTATGTGGTAGTGAGAAACATGTGCATGCATTGGAAATTCCCTGAGTACGCAGGTTTGCTGCGACGGGGGTATTTATAATTGTTTCACAGGTGGACTTATTTTGATCATTCACCTGTTTGTGCTTGGGGTTTACTTGATACTTAGTTCAATATGATTTGAATTTGCTGCGTTAACTTGACTTTCATGACAAAAATTATAGTTAAAAAATTCAAATAATTAGTTGTAGAACTGATGCTATAAATAAATCATATTATAAGTGTGAGTTAACTTTGTTTTATTAAACAACCCTACAACCCTTCAAAAAAGTTAGCTAAACAACAATACATATATATATGTAATAGAGAGAGTTTATAAAGAGTCTTCCTAATATGTACTTTGGGTAGGTGCCTAAGGTAAACTCACTTCTCTTGTTTATTATTGTTTTGTCCCAAAATTTATAAATTTAGTTTTCTCAGAGTTTAATTTTAAGTTGTGATTGTTCAAGAATTGATCTAAATTAGCTAGTTCAATTGAACTTAAAATTTCGATGTCTTCTAACGTGTTGCCTGATATCTTTAAATTTGAATCGTCAGCATAGAGACACAGAGCTGAAGCCGGAAAAAATTTAGACTTTTTCCATGTTATTTAGGTAGCAAAGAAAAAGAAGAGGCCCAAGAATTGATCCTTGTGGCACTCCAAATTCAATTGGTTTTAAATCTGAGTTGCACTTAACTACATAATTTTCGGCTGAAATATTACTTACCTGTACAAATTGTTGTCTATTCGTCAAATAAGATTTAAACCAGTTTAGTGAGTTCTTTTTAATACCAATTGCTTCCAATTTTGATAATAACAAGGAATGATTAACACTGTCAAAAGCTTTTGACAGATCCATAAAGACTCCAATAACTTTATCTCCTTTATCTATTGAATCGATGATTGATTCAATAAACGTTACAGCTGCTGTAATCGTTGATTTTTGTTTTCTAAAGCCATGTTGAACGTCATGTAAAATTTTGTTACTTTCTAGAAAATATTCTAACCTATTGTATACAATTTTTTCAAAAACTTTTGATATTGAAGGCAACAGTGAAACTGGCCGATAATTTGTAATGTTAGTGGGAGACTTTTTCTTAGGAATTGCAATAATTTTAGCAATTTTTAATTTGCTGGGAAATTCCCCTCAAATGAAAGAAGAATTTATTATATGAACTAGGACTTTACTAATGTAATGTTTAAATTCTTTAATTATGCTTATTGGTATGTCATCATACCCGCATGAAGATTTATTTTTTAAAGAGCTGATGATTTTTATCACCTCTTTTTCATTAGTTTCTGATAAGTAAAACAATTTCCGTATACTATAACTACCTGAGCTGGTCACATCAATATTATGCAAGGCGTTCATTTCATCCAAATTAGTGATTTGAACCCTATCTTTGATTTGTGCTAAGTTTATAAAGTATTCATTAAATATGTTACTTATCTCAATAGGGTCATTGACTATTTTATCATCGTTTCCTCTTATTTCAATGTTATTTAATTTTTTATCCTTATTTCCCACTTCAGATTTTATTATACTCCACGTGGTTTTATTTATATTTTGAGACTTTTTAATCCTGTTATTAAAGTATGTTTTTTTTGCTGTCATTACATTTCCTTTGAATAATTTGATTTTCCTCCTAAACAGTTTGATTAATTCTAAATCATTTGTTGATCTCGCCTTCTTAAGCAATTTAATAATTTTTTTTTTTTCATCCTTTAATGTTTGATTAAGCCAGTTGTTAGCTCTTTTTTTAATTTTGAAATATTTTTTGGTAGTTTCCATAATATTAATAGGAGGAAGTGTATGCAAATTCATTCTTTTGAAGGTGTCTTACAATTGAGTTATATTTCATTTAAATATCATCGCAAAGTCTTCTTTTGTAAAGATTTTTTATTATTTGTCTGTTTATTGGCCCCAAAGTATAGTTCTCTAAGACAAAGTGAGTAAATACTAGTCCACAGTACCATACGCTGTTACTAATTTTTTTCACTGCATTATTTTGCCTCAGGTGTCTAAGAACAAATGTTGGATTACACCTTGGAGCAAACATTATGAATGTGATAGTCATAAGCGTAGTTTCAGTATTTTTATTGGAAGGCAATTTTTATTTAAGTAAGTTATTGGTTTTTAGGCAATTTCAAATTCTTGTAAACGAATGTAACATTTTTAGATTTTGTTATTTATATTGGGACGTGTATATATATATAAAAAAAAAACAGCTTTCACATTCTACATTCTGTTTTGATGAGAAACTCACCCTCACAATGACGTACATACTATTGTATCGATTACGACGTCATTCCAAATACCTTTTATTTGCAGTACTTTGGAGGTATTTATATCTAAATTTGTTCATGAATGAAAACCAGCCACATAACTATTCAACAAGGAATCACGATAATTTCTAGCTGTTCATTCACAGACTTACTTCATTAGAAAAACTTCTCAAGTACCTAGGGGATAAATGTTATAACATGTTATCTGATTCTTTGAAATCAATCAAAAAAATTTAAATATTTAAAAGAGGAACTTCAAAGATATAAACTACGGAAATAACTTCTTTCCTATAATGCAAATTTGATAGTAAAATGACAACTAGAATGGAAAAATGTAATAGAAAAACAACATAATAATACTAAAGACATTTTGTATAGCCTAAACACCTTCATAAAAAAAGGTTTTTTATGAGGATGAGATCTAAGGGGGTACTTCTTAAAATCTCATCTAAAAACTCGTGCCACCACCAAATTACTGGCTGACATTAATGAGGGATCCATCTGGAAAACTTCAGGAAACCATTTAAAAAATCATAAAGTTCAATAGACATTAAGATATTTTTTGTTGTAATTTTTCATTTGGTTAAATGATGCTTACTAAAAACACGTTGATTGTTAGAATATCAGGGTTTACAATGTTTTTCTTGAAGACTTTAAACAATGCCTTCTATAAAACTCACACAAATCAGAAAATAATTACACACAGAGTCAACATAATTCCAAGGTTTCTCAATTGGTGACAGACTTTCTATTCCTATAGTCAGAGTCAGGAAAATCAATCGACGCTTCAAGGTCACTCATGAAATTCAGTTATATTTTAAAATATGATTTATTCTGCTGTCTGCATTGTTTGTGTATTATTTTGAAAATCATGTTATTTGATTGCTTTTGAATGTCTTTTCCACTTATATGTAAAAAAAATCTTCAGTGAAATAAAAATATTTTCAAAAATAAATAAAACAATAAAAAATGTATCATTAAAAACTTTTATACCGGTACAAAGAAAGAAAAAAAAAACACGAACATTGTTGAAAAAATGTAAAAAAATATAAACATTGGTCAGGTTAAAAATCGTGAGTCCCATATATGTGATTATTTGAACATTTGACACAGTTAAAGCTTGACCCTTGAAGCGTCGATTGATTTTGTCCCTACTATAACAAGCACGTCAAACTCTCCTAACAGGTGACCTCACAATTTTAAGACATGTATTCCATTTTCAAAAGTCATAAACACCTAATTTTTCATAGAATCTACATTACCATCAGTACTATAACAAGAAAACATAATTACCCAATTAAGAATAATTTTTCAAAACAAACTCACTGCACAAAAAAAGTGACGTTTATGTTCTGCAATCACCCCCGGCGCCATGCCATTTCCGGTAGAGGTGCCGGATATCGTGCAGTGCAGCGGAGGGCGTGGCCGGGCATGTTGGGCTCAGTGGTGCAGCGGCGCGCGCGGCGGATGGACGGTCGTGTGGCGGACGCGTGGTCGGACCCGGACGAGCGACGGCGCGCGACCGGCGGCGGCACCCCCGACGGCGACCCTCGGCCCGGCTGTTCCTGCCACTGTCTGCAGCACGCGGTCACGGACTTCACCCGTCACTCGACGCTGCACGGCCTCCGCTACGTCGCCGACCCGAGTATATCGCGAACGGAGCGGTGGGTATTCTTTAGAGATTATCTACTTTGGCCCTCTATCAAAATCTTTTCTCAAAACAACTAAATACCGTCGCAGAATCACCTGATACCGTTGATTAGACTCTAAAATTAAAACAAATTACATAAAAAAGCATTTGAGTTTAAAACAAATCACACCAAACGTGTTCATTTCACTCATTTGTTTTTATATGGGACAACTATGTTTTAACTGTAATCGATCCACTGACGCACATAATACAAAAGAGGAATGTGAACATTCTTTATAGTTTAATTGCTTTATGTCTTCTCCGTAGGTTGTGATAGAATACCTTAATCAGGCAGAGCAAGATTTAAACACCTTTAAAATACAACTTCAGGAATATTTTAATTCACAATGATTCGTACTCCTTTGATGGTTTGATGGTCCTTTGATGGTTATTTAATGTTCAGTCTATTTATCAATACTAAATTAAATAATTGTTTTGAAAATATATGATTCATATCTATACAGTTAAGTAATCCTCAGTATAACTTTGTGACACTATTCAATGTAACCTGTTTTGTACAATGTGGAGAAAGATAATTGAATTGAATTGAAAAATACTGTATGAGGAAACTATTGAAGTAAGACTTGGAACTATCACCATAGGCGAAATTCGGGGGTGGCAAGGGAGGGCGGGCATTTGCCCCCTCCCCAATAATTTGGAGGCAATACTGTTGAAATATATGAAAAGTCACAATAATCACGATCACAACCATTTTTGCCCTTCCAATAAAAATACTGAAACTACGCTTATGACTATCACATTCATAATGTTTGCTCCAAGGTGTAATCCAACATTTGTTCTTAGACACCTGAGGCAAAATAATGCAGTGAAAAAAATTAGTAACAGCGTATGGTACTGTGGACTAGTATTTACTCACTTTGTCTTAGAGAACTATACTTTGGGGCCAATAAACGGACAAATAATAAAAAATCTTTACAAAAGAAGACTTTGCGATGATATTTAAATGAAATATAACTCAATTGTAAGACACCTTCAAAAGAATGAATTTGCATACACTTCCTCCTATTAATATTATGGAAACTACCAAAAAATATTTCAAAATTAAAAAAAGAGCTAACAACTGGCTTAATCAAACATTAAAGGATGAAAAAAAAAAATTATTAAATTGCTTAAGAAGGCGAGATCAACAAATGATTTAGAATTAATCAAACTGTTTAGGAGGAAAATCAAATTATTCAAAGGAAATGTAATGACAGCAAAAAAACATACTTTAAAAACAGGATTAAAAAGTCTCAGAATATAAATAAAACCACGTGGAGTATAATAAAATCTGAAGTGGGAAATAAGGATAAAAAATTAAATAACATTGAAATAAGAGGAAACGATGATAAAATAGTCAATGACCCTATTGAGATAAGTAACATATTTAATGAATACTTTATAAACTTAGCACAAATCAAAGATAGGGTTCAAATCACTAATTTGGATGAAATGAACGCCTTGCATAATATTGATGTGACCAGCTCAGGTAGTTATAGTATACGGAAATTGTTTTACTTATCAGAAACTAATGAAAAAGAGGTGATAAAAATCATCAGCTCTTTAAAAAATAAATCTTCATGCGGGTATGACGACATACCAATAAGCATAATTAAAGAATTTAAACATTACATTAGTAAAGTCCTAGTTCATATAATAAATTCTTCTTTCATTTGAGGGGAATTTCCCAGCAAATTAAAAATTGCTAAAATTATTGCAATTCCTAAGAAAAAGTCTCCCACTAACATTACAAATTATCGGCCAGTTTCACTGTTGCCTTCAATATCAAAAGTTTTTGAAAAAATTGTATACAATAGGTTAGAATATTTTCTAGAAAGTAACAAAATTTTACATGACGTTCAACATGGCTTTAGAAAACAAAAATCAACGATTACAGCAGCTGTAACGTTTATTGAATCAATCATCGATTCAATAGATAAAGGAGATAAAGTTATTGGAGTCTTTATGGATCTGTCAAAAGCTTTTGACAGTGTTAATCATTCCTTGTTATTATCAAAATTGGAAGCAATTGGTATTAAAAAGAACTCACTAAACTGGTTTAAATCTTATTTGACGAATAGACAACAATTTGTACAGGTAAGTAATATTTCAGCCGAAAATTATGTAGTTAAGTGCAACTCAGATTTAAAACCAATTGAATTTGGAGTGCCACAAGGATCAATTCTTGGGCCTCTTCTTTTTCTTTGCTACCTAAATAACATGGAAAAAAGTCTAAATTTTTTCCGGCTTCAGCTCTGTGTCTCTATGCTGACGATTCAAATTTAAAGATATCAGGCAACACGTTAGAAGACATCGAAATTTTAAGCTCAATTGAACTAGCTAATTTAGATCAATTCTTGAACAATCACAACTTAAAATTAAACTCTGAGAAAACTAAATTTATACATTTTGGGACAAAACAATGTAAGCAAATTGTAAATCCAATTATTGAAATTGACAACAAAAATATTGAAATAATAGACCAAATGAAGTTTTTAGGTCTGGTGGTTGACAGCAACCTGTCATGGGACAACCATGTGGTTTCTGTTTTAGGTAGAATAAATTCCGGTTTATTCGCAATTAGAAAAATGTCTTCTTTATGTAGTCTTGAATGTTTAAAACTTATATACTATTCTCACATACAATCCCATATTGCATATGGAATCTGTCTGTATGGCGCTACAAAAAAAGAAAATTTAAAAGATATTTTAACTGTGCAGAAAAAGGCCATCAGAGCTATTTTAAAGCTTAATTTTGACGAGTCTGTAAAAAAGTATTTTAAAGAGTTAAATTTCTTAACTGTTTATGGTCTCTACGCATTAAAAACAATTATGTTTACTAAATATAATAAGTCAAATGAGCCTCAGTTTAGCCTTGTTCATCATAAATATAATACGAGAAATAAAAACAATTTTGCTTCTGAGCGTCACCGTTTGGAGCTGTTCAAAAAAAAAAAAATATGCAGGGAAAAAACTGTTTGAAAAACTCCCAAAAAATATAAAAAGTGAAGAATATTATATGAAGTTTAAAACTAAATTGAAAGAATATTTGATTAATATAATACCGTATTCACTCGAGGAACTTCATTTTTGACTCTGTTAAATGACTGTTAGATAATGTATAGAATGGATTTTTTTTTTTGTATTAGATTTAGGTATTGGAGAAATGACACTATTCACTGTACCAATGTACAAACAAAAACATGAATAAAGAATTATTGTCTATTGTCTACCACTTCTGGGCGTTATAAATGTAAATTAATAATACCCCCGTCGCAGCAAACCTGCGTACTCAGCGAATTTCCAATGCATGCATATATTTCTCACTGCCACATCAGGCCACTTACCAAGTTTCATTAAAATACATAAATAAATAATGATCTATAGCATTTTATTTATTCTCCATAAGAATAACATTAGGGCTGAGTACGCAGGTTTGCTGCAAAAAGACAGAAGAAATATTTGTTTGTGCAATTATCAATATAACTCAACCAGGTGAAGCTACTTACTAAGTTTTATTAATTCATGTTCATAATTAAGGGAGATATAACACTTTACATATTCTCCATAAGTATAACATTAAGGCTGAGTATGCAGGTTTGCTTCTAACGGGATAATCAACAAAAATCAATTTTTTGTGCCAATATCAATATACAAGTACTACATGAAGCCACATACTAAGTTTCATCAATATACATTCATAAATAATCGAGATATCAAATTTTATTTATTCTCCATAAGGATAACATTGGACAACGTACTGTGTTTAGCACTTTGAATATCTCTGCAACGGATGGACATATAATCACAATTTAAACACCAAAATGATTGTTTTGTGGAGTTGAACTGATAAAAAAAAACCAAATGTGAGGTTTACATTAAAATTAATTGAGGAAAAGCCAACAATCTTTATCCCATACGATTAACATGGGAGATTTTATGAGCAGGTTTTTTTTGATTTTCTCGCCAACCACTTAACCCAGGTTAACAATTCAAAATACAGAATTGGAAGTATCAGGCAAAAAATGTTTTTTAGTGCAAATATCAATAGACCACAATAATATGAAGCAATACACCAAGTTTCATGAGGATAAGGTGTTAAATAAGCGAGATATGCAATTTTTTTATTCTCCATAAGAATACCATTGGACAACATAGTGTGTTTACCACTTTCAATATCTCTGTAACCATTTGACGTAGAGCAATGATCAAAACACCAAATTGTGTGTCTTTTTAAGCTGATTCTAATGGAAAAACTAAAATTTGACTTTTTCAAAATTATATGCAAACAACTCAAAAAAAACATTTTTGGAGTACAAAACCCCCCAAAATACCCCTTCGGATAGGTCGATATGTCTGGTTTTCGAACTTACAAGTCATAAATGCTGCTTTACACGTTTATACCAAATTTTGTCAAAATCGGATTATTTTTAAGAGAGTTATCGTGCTCACGGACACATATATATATAAATATATACATACAGTTTTGAGCTAACGGTGTTTTTGGCATCTGGGGACCCCAAAACGAAAAGTTATCATGGTCCCGGGCCTAGGTCTTACCATGCCGACTACAGTAATAGCTTCTTCCCAATAGGATAAATTCGCTAAAATGAGGTAATAGCAATAAAGTGAATTTGAGTTTAATAGATAACACAATTGAGGAAAAGGTCTTTAACCCTTTGAGTGCCAGAGTTTTTCGGTCGTCATATCCCTAGAGTGCCAGAGTTTTTAACACAGTATATCCCAAAAGTGCCAGGCACAAAATCAACATTTTGCAAGGGTTTGCAAAAAAATTAATAACTTTTTTATTTGGTAAGATATTATTATGAAACTTTTTTTGTTTTGTAAGTTTAAAGTTTAGCTATAATATTATGCACATATATAATATTTAAAAAATAAAAAATAAAAAATTTGAATAAATATATGTATGTGGGAAATTTCTTTTAATTTTTTTTATTTGTTTCAGGTAAATAAACATTGTTCAAATATAAGATTTTCACCAAATAACTACTAGATTTATAGAGGACATGTTTCCCAAAATATTTCCTGAAAGTTTCATTAAATTTGGGCTTTAGGCGGACAAGTTATTTCCATAAATGTAAAAAAATATAAACACGGCAAATTAGTACACAAGACAGTAGCCTAACTTTATTCAAGGGTTTAAGTTTTATTACAATTTTATTTCATAAAGCAGACTAACTAGGCCTCGTATATTTATGGAGTATATGTTTACCTGAACATATCCTGGAAATGTCCTGGAAGAAATAATAAAAAGTAATGGCGTAAGAAAAATTTTCTATAGCAACGATTCACAAAATCAACATTTTGCAAGGGTTTTGTACATAAAATCAATAACTTTTTTATTTGGTAAGATATTATTATGAAGCTTTTTTTGTTTTGTCAGTTTAAAGTTTAGCTATAATATTATGCACATATATAATATCTAAAAAATACAAAATAAAAAATTTGAATAGGTACATAATATTATACATGCGGGACATTTTTTATATTTTTTCAGATAAATAAACATTGTTCAAATATAAGATTTTCACCAAATAACTACTAGATTTATAGAGCTAGAAACTATCCTGGAAATCACCTGTAAGAAATAATAAAAAGTAATGACGTAAGAAAAATTTTCCATAACAACGATATATCGTTGCAATGTATTTTTCG
This sequence comes from Allygus modestus, assembly GCA_963675035.1. Lineage (NCBI taxonomy): Eukaryota > Metazoa > Arthropoda > Insecta > Hemiptera > Cicadellidae > Allygus > Allygus modestus. Next base: position 84,925,601 of record OY776114.1, read on the forward strand.
GTAAGACCACCGACGACGATATATCGTTGTGAAGTATTTTTCGGATGTTCCGTGCACAACGATATATCGTTGCGTGGCACTCAAAGGGTTAATTACAAGTGACAAACATTTTCTTAACCTCATTGAATAAAGTTTTATTGGTAAATCTAAATACCTATAAAGCCCTTTGTCTCACTCCCTGACAAATACAAATTCTAGACCAATTCCAGACAAACTAGAAACGTGAAATTTAGCATGCATGTAGGTTGTACCTAGAAAACCCTGTGAAAATTGCCAAAAGTTACAAATTTCAAATTTCAAACCTCAAATTTGTATCTTGAATATTGGAAAATCTTAGGGTTCGTGCACACCGGAGCCGGGATTGGACCCGGGATGGTAGCTTTGATCCTGGATCTGACCCTAGATCTATGCCGGTATACAAGCGGGGATAGCAGCCGATATACTCACCGTTATAATTTTAGTCAGCTGTTTGGAAATATTTGTTTCAAATCAAATAAAAAATAGGTACACTCACTGGTTTAAAATCATGTTTTGAACTATCTACATATTTTAAAAAATTCCTGCTTTTTGTTCGCCCACTTTCTGAAGTTGATATTTAACCGATTTTGATGATTCTTTTTTTTATTTAAAAGATAATTTCAAGTTTTAAGTTACTGTCGAGCCATAATTTTGATTTAGGCCCCAGGGCTCTGCCCCATGGGACTTCCAAGTTCCCATATTATTCATATGGAGGAGAGTTTTATTTGGTTTATGACGTGTTTTCTTGATTCAATAAACAGCTGTTAAAAGGATCATATCAGCAAAATATTGCGGGAAGCAGCTCGTTTTGCATTAATTTTAAACGTTGTTAAATGTATTGTAATCTTACTATTTAGAAATTTGTTTTTCAATATATAAAAAAGAGTCGAATCTTGTAATGAAGACGAGCTATTTTGAATAGAAAGATTTTAACAACTGACGACAATTATTTTTTGATCAACATGAAAAGTAAGTGTGGCGGCGCAACTACGTACCGTACTTTTTACGTAAATTAGGTTCTGTAAATTAAACACTTGTTGTAGTCACTGAATTTATTGTCAGTTGGCAAATCAAAAGGTGAAACAATATCTAAAACTGGACGTAAATAAATGAACCGAATCTCGTAATGAAATAAATCTAGTCTGAAAATGAATCGTGAGCCTCCGAGATATCACTAGGTTGTAGTTAGACAGACGACTGAAGGGTTGAGGGCGAGGGCCTAAGCAATAACCCCCTCCAACACCCCCGCAATCGGCATCAACAGTAAGTTATGATTTCTGATAAGAGGTTGGGCGGTTTTTACCTACAGTTTATCCTTGGTTTATGAGTAGGCTACTCACCATAAAATAAATTTATAACATAATAATGAGATTATGTAAAATGTTTAGGCCTGATAAAGTCCTAATAACCTTTACACAGTTTTCACATAGAAAAATATGTTTAACTCCAAAGAATATTACATTTTAAACGGTAACTTAGGTTATAACCTTCAAATAGGCGTTTATTTAAGAAATAAAGTAAAATAACAACAAATATTTACAGCTATATGATTAATAACATTTATATTATTTCCAAATAAACTTTACTTCCGTCTCAAGTCATTCCCCAATTTAAATACAAAATTAAATTATAATTACAAAACATATACATAAACTAGGCTCTATTTAAGTTGTTGTACTATTCTCGATCAAAGTACAATAATCAGTCAAAACTCTGTTTTGTATAAAATTTCATTAATGTAGGCTGTAAGTGTGTTTGTAAATCCATTATTCAGTAAATACTTCAATGCCATCACTATCTGCACTATGAACAACGCCAAGAAGAGCGTGGCTCTGGACATACAAAGAAAGTGAAGTTTCAAATTGTAGATGAAAAGATAGTGACTACGAACTTGGTTAATCTTAGAGAACTGCAACCGATACAAGATTTGAACTTATTTGACATAAGTGCACATTCATAGCTTGTGCTCTGTTGCAAGTTATATTTTAAAGTTTTGAGTAACAACAGTGCATCGGCTGAGATTTGAAAATTAATTAAAATAAACTTGATGAGTTCTGTTATCATATCACCATCTTTGAAATTATTTAAATTTGCTTTAACAGATTATATTAGTCTAAAAAATTGTGCATCCTTGGATTTTTTCGATCCTTGTTAAGTAGTGAATACTATCATGCCCTGTGTTTACACTGCTGGTCAAGGTTTGAATACATCTAAATCGGATAAACCAAATACCAAGTCTTGGCTAAAATATAAACAAAAGACAGAAGGTACGTTTAGTTCAAGAGGAAGGAGGAACAATTTTACTATTGACGTTCTTTTATTTAAAGCAGAGTTAAAAGACCAAACTTAAATTATATCACTTGCTACAATGTGAGTTTTATTATAATTTTTAAATACAAAATTGTTTAAACAAATTTGTGAGGGGAGAGGGGGGAGGGGGGAGGGGAGAAGATTGAATTCTTTCTAGTGATACAAGCTATATTTCTACATTAAGTTCCCCTCACTTATGTATAAAATGATAATAATACTACATACCTAGTTATGAAATTTTATTTCAATAATGATAACCACTAACCATTATCAAAGTAATCGTTGCAAGAGAACAAATAGGATGGGGATCTAATGAGGGGGGAGAATGCATATATAATGCTACATATATTTTGTCTACAGGTTGTTTTGGATAGTTTCGTTTGGATTGGCTTGCATATTCGCTACCAACTTCATCTCTAACGTATACTACAAGTGGACTCACAGCCCCGTTATCCTGAGTCTGTCCCCAGAGCCTACCCCCCTGTCAGCCATCCCCTTCCCTGCCATCACCATCTGCAATATGAACAACGCCAAGAAGAGCGTGGCTCTGGACATACAAAGAAGGTGAAGTTTCAAATTGTAGATGAACAGATAGTGACTACCAACTTGGTTAATGTTAGAGAACTGCAACCGATACATGATTTGAACTTCTTTGACATAAGTCCAAGAATTTTTTTTCAACTAATTTGACAATGTTGGAGTGCATAAAGACCGGGTAAAGGAACCTAATTTTGCTGTTCAACTAAAGTGAAGCTTTGTCATTTCAATTCTTAAACTTAAGTCATTGTTATAATTACAAATAATAACGCTTTTGGCAGTTTCACTCTTACTTCTATGTATAGGTGAAAAAAAACAGAAGTAAGAATGAAACTGCCAAAAGTGTTATTATTAGTGATTAAAGTGAAACTGTTTATTACAATTAATTATAAGTTCTGGGACAAGTAAAATTTTAATAATTTTTAAAACTATCATTGTTACAAGCAAAAGTACCTATTATATCTTCCTATACCAAGTTATTAATTTTTGTTACTGAGGAGATATTACATCTATTAAAATCTTATTGTTTAACAATGTAAATTTTTAAAGTTGCTCTTATGGATGTTAACTGTTTCAACTTTTGAGAGTTTTATATTCCCAGGTAGTCCTAAAAAAGAAAGAACAATTAAATAATCTGTTTTTAGGTTTAATCTGAACATCATTACAAATGCATTTTGTTTGTTTTATAAACTGTCATGGTTTCCAGAGCACAATCTGCAGGAGTGGAAGGATCCAAAGAACGGAAAATGCTGAATGACTTTTGTGGAAAAAATCCAGAAGGTTATGACTACAATGTTGATGAATCAGAGGTCAGCTGGAAAGACTTGCAAACATTTATGATCAATGTAAGACACAATTTAAACTCAAAACAATATGATTTTAAGATCTTGATCATTATTTGATCATAGTTTATCATACATCACGACCAGAGTAGATATATAAATCAAACAAAAAAATGAATTTGTTTAAACTTGTATTACTTTTATTCCAGTGGTTTGCATGAGTAGATTCAATTACAGGAATAAAACAACCAATTAGGATTGTTCAAAGAACGAGAAATTTGTCTCACCTGTGAATCAACCTGACAAAATCACCGGCTCGCTTTTTTTGACAAAAATGGTGAAGCAGTGTTACCTCTAGTTATACTAATAAACCTCCTTGTGTACAGAGTAAAAACAATCAGATGAAGCAGAGTATTGGAGCAAGGTTAGGGGCTATGGCCCCTTCAAGCCACTGGTTATTCTTAATTAACTTACAAGTTAATAAAACTGCCTTTTAATTTAGTCTACTGTCTTAAAAGTTATTTCAAATTGACTACCAAGCATTTTTTCTGCCAAAAAGTGTTTGTCTCTACATCTTAATTGATAATAAACATAAAGAAATACATAATTTTTTCTTCACAAACATAAATGTTATTGTTCACAGTCTGCCTGATGAACAACAATGAGTAAGAACAATACAACACAATACTTTAAATCAAGTACAAGATATAAATATAAAATTTAACAACAAATTTATATTATTAATTATTGGACTACTGTATTGTGGCAGTATAAGTTGAATAATTTGAAATTAATATAAAATAAGATGCTCGAATTAAAAAAACACATTCACTGAAAATATTAGTAGCCAATGAATTGAGCTTACACAGCCAAATCAATGTGCACAACTTTTGGGAAACTAGTGTTTTAGTACCGAGTATATATTCCTGACATCCAACAAATAGGAAAGATAACAAAATTTTCTTGATGGCGACCTTTTGTTGTGATCTTGTACAGTGGCGTAGATAGACCTTTGTTAAGGGGTATCTCATTAGGGAATACAAAACAAAAAACTGTGAAATCACAGCGTTTGTAATAGGACTAAAAAGTACTTGTATCAGTTATAATCAATACTGGAACGTTAAGCTAGAGTTGCCAAGTCACCGGATTTCCCCGGCAAATACCGGAGTTTTAAGATAAAAATATAGCTCCGGGGAATTTCCTTGAAAAATTATAAATCTCCCCTTTTTGAAATTGTTCCTAAAAATGTATTGAATAATGCAAATTTTGTGATGAAATCCTACATCTGTGAACGAAAATGTATTTATGTTTGCAACTTCATCGTCATGCAACGATTGCCAAATAAGCTAAACCCTTTATTTCCCTGTTCACTCTAACCTCTATTATTTGTTACTCTTTGGCTTTATTTCGTCGGGAAATATCGTTGACCTTTACATATATTTGCAGTTATAGAACGCTGAATATCAGTGTGAAGATTTACGGCTCACTGCAGTTAATTAAATTACAAATCTAATATGGCAACCGTAAAAGTTAACCACATCACTAAGACCGTCAAGACGTCAAGGTCAAGGTCGAGGCGCTAGTTGAAGAACTGGCTGCTAGGGGGTGAGGGTAGACCAGCGGGGTAGACTGTTCTGTGACTCACGTCCCACTTGTGGCGCGCAAATACCGTGCCGTGTGCTGGTGCAGGTCATTGGCTACTAGGCTCTATTTATTGTATGGGAAGAATATTAGTAATATATAAATAAGATATATTGCACACATTTTTTTTGTTTTTCAGTAACAGCATTTCTTTTTAATCAAAAGTCTTAAGCTTGATTTCAGGAGGATATAAATTTAAATTTTTCCAAGTTACAAAGAGGGGGAATATATCCCCCTGACCTCCCCCCTGTACCTACGCCACTGATCTTGTAGGATAGATAGTGATGGGTGGCACGACTTTCCCTACTCCTCTATCATTCAAGGGGGGGGGGGGAGAAGTTAAACAAAATTCTTCCTATAAAAATGTTCAAAGTATCCCTCTTGATAAATTACTCTGATATATATTTAAGGAAATCGTTATTAAGATATTAACCGTATGATAAAGGATATCGTTATTTTTGAAGAAACTGTTTACGTAGACCGTCCACAGAAATAATTCTAAAATAAATCAAAATATGTTTTGTCTGAAGGTGTCACAGCCGTGCCACGAGATGCTGGTGCTGTGTTTGTGGCACAGCGAGACGTTGCGGTGTGACGATCTGTTCAACCCGACACTCACGGACGAGGGAATCTGCTGCTCGTTCAACCGGGTCAAGCGGGATCTGGTGTTTCACAACCCGTAAGTCATCAAGTCAATTGCAAGTCATCGATCGTTTTAGTTATAATAGTATTTCAATCATTCAGCAGCTTTCAACTATTCTAAGTACTCTTGCAATCCAACCAATAACTATGGTGAAAAATCTATGCATGAAACAGTGTGATGTAAAAATAAACCTGTAGCCTACAAGCATGACGTAATTATGGGCTAGCACAAAAGTAGGTTGGCAACACTGCAAAAAAAGTCAAAGGTTAAAAAGCAGTGAGGGGGGGTATATAGTAGTACTGTAAATAATTACATCTTCAATATTCTTATGGAAAGAATGAGCGTACACCTTGTTAAAAACCTGGATTTTTGTATTCGCCAAATGTACACAGTAGGCCTACATGTATATAAAATTGTTACTACTGTAAGAAAACGAAGACTAATTATTAAAATAGTTAAAATTAGAATTTTCTATTTGATTACCTTAAAATATCCTATTATTTTTTTCTAAACAAAATATTCCCGTATTATTAGAACCAGATTTTATTTTACTCTTAATGTTTTATTGTAATTTTGAAACAGATGATAATACTAAGTTTAATAGAATACAAAAGAACAATGTAGATATTATTTTTCGTTTAGCAATACTTAGTTTGAATTTACCACATAGATTATTTATACTTTAACCGGAATAGATGTATTTCAGATTTATTTAGTTTGAGCTTAAAAATAATATAAAATGGAATCGTTCACATTGAGATTTACAGCGAGAACAGCCCTACAGTAAGAGGGATTTCTGTTATAAATCATATTAAAAGACAGCTAAACAGAGGAATTTGGTAAACAGAGGTTACAGTTTTATGCACAAAACTTGGAAATAGAATTACACTTTACATCTTTAACGTACCTCGAATAGAGGACATCTTTGAAAACACCCCCATAAAGTTTGGATACGGAATGATTTAACTCACATGATTTAGGATTAAAGGATTCTCTCTATTACTACCACCATTACCCAATCCCATCCCATGATTTAATTTACCTCCTTATTTGGATAACGAGTCGTAATGGAAAATCTTAACTTGATTGCAAACTGCATAATTTTTCCTTTCTATTCACGTTGTTATATCTGAATTGTAAATCTGCCAATCTCCTCGTTTTAAGGTCTAATGATTTTTTACTAAATTTTTTAAGTATGCAATGCCTAATTCTACACAAATAAATCAAATTGACTTTGAAACCAACATTGTATTTCTTAGCTAAACCTAAACCATACTGAACTGTAAATAAACAATGACATATGACAGTCAACATAACATAAACATTATAACATATGATTCATTATAACACATGATTCATTATAACACGATTCATTATGACACATGATTTAGTATATCTATCAATCCTCCCCCTCAAATTTGCAGGGTAACATTTGGTTGATATGCCTTCTCCATTTGCAGCCGTTGTCCATTAGTAGCAAATACATAACATTTCCTTCTTTTGCTATCACTCTTCCAAAACTCCATTTGTTTCCTCTTGAATTATAACATAAGGCTTGAACCCTATCTCCAATATTGAATTCTTTTAGTTTCATCCTACAATTCCTGTTTACTTCGAAGTTTTGAGGTGGATTGGTCTCTAGCATAAGATCTAGTCGTGTTCTAATATTTCGACCAAACATAAGGTAGTATGAATTTTGACCGGTAGAATTTTCAGCTTTCCTTAGTTGCATAAGAAACATTTGAAGTTTTATATTCATGTCCCCTTTCTCTTCTTTCATGGCAATCAAGCTCTTCTTAATGGTCTGCACAAATCTTTCAACTTGCCCGTTCGAGGATGGGTTGAATGGAGCACATGTCTTGTGAACAGTATTGTTGGTCTTGAGGAAGCTTTTGAAATTGTGTGTTGTAAATTGAGGTGCATTGTCAGAGACAAGAACAGGTGGAATTCCAAAGGTCGAGAATAGACTTCTTAGCTTCTTTATGCACCACTCTGAAGTTGTTGTCTTAGTTGGGATAACTTCAACCCATTTTGTAAACGCATCGACAACTATAAAGTAGTAGTTCCTTCCCATACATGGCCCTGCAAAATCAATGTGGATTCTTTGCCATGGTTGTTCAGCAATTTCCCAAGGATGTAAAAACACTGGACATGGTTTATTTTGTTTCAGACAGCACTCTTTACATGTTTTTGTTAAGTTTTCAATGTCACAGTCTATACCCTTCCAATAACAGTAACTTCTCGCTAAACCTTTCATCTTGACTATTCCCAAGTGACCAATGTGAAGTTCTTTTAGGATCCTTCCTTGCAAACTAGCAGGAATCACTATTCTGCTTCCCTTAAACAGGCAATCATCTTGCAGTGTAAATTCATAATCATGAAAACCAAGTTTTTCGATGCTTTTCCCCTCTTTAAGTAACTGAATAAGTTTTCTGATCGAGTCGTCTTTAAGAGATTCCTTTGCAATATCTTCTTTGGTGATTGGCAATGTTTCCAACTGGTGTAACTGATAGACTGAAAAATCATCGAGAAGGTTTTCAGGAGCATTTTCAACCGGAAATCGAGAAAGAAAGTCTGCATTAGAATGTTCGTTTGTCCGTCGGAATTCAACAGTATAGTTAAAGCCTGAAAGAAAATGTGCGTAGTTAAAGATTCTTGTTGCAGCCATCGTTGGTAAGGTTCTATGAGGATCAAATATGGAGACTAGAGGTTTGTGGTCCGTAACCAATATAAACTTACGACCATAACAATAAGGGAAAAATCTTTTTAGGCCCCAGTATATAGCAGCTGCCTCTTTGTCAATCTGACTGTATCTTTTTTCGCTGTTTGTCAGTGTTCGAGATGCGAAAGCAATGGGTTTTTCAGAGCCGTCATTCATTCTATGGGATAGGACCGCTCCCAGGCCTACTGGAGAAGCATCTGTGGCAAGAACTAAGGGTAATGTGGGGTCAAAATGAGCTAAGGTTCTTTCATTTGCAATCTCTTCTTTAACTTTCTGAAAACTTTTTTCACATGCTAATGTCCAATTGAACCCCTTGTTTTTTTGTAGCAAACTGTTCAAAGGATAAACAATATCAGAGAAGTTGGAAATAAATTTACTGTAATATGTGACAAGTCCTAAAAAAGACCTTAACTCATTGACATTTGAAGGTCGTTTTGCGTTTGTTATAGCTTCAACCTTTTCAGTGCTTTTATGTAAGCCATTTCCATCAATTATATGGCCCAAGTACTTGATGCTCTTTTAAAAGAATTTAAATTTTTCTCTATTAAGTCGGAGGTTTTTGTTTCGCAACACCTCAAGCACTGTCCTTAGTCGGGCCAAAGTTTCATCAAATGTAGCTCCTTGCACTAGTATGTCATCAAAGAAACACTGTACGCCCTCTATCCCTTGCAATGTTGAATCCATAAAACGCTGCCACACAGATGGAGCAACCTTAACTCCAAACATCAGCCGGTTTACCTTGTAAAGTCCCTTGTGCGTGCTTAAAGTTTGCATTTCAGCGCTTTCATGATCCATTACCATATGTAAATAAGCATTACTTATATCGAGTGTGCAAAAATATTGTCCCCCGCACATGTTTGAGAAAATGTCTTCTATTCTTGGTATGGGATAATTGACCTCCTTAATAACTTTGTTGAGACTTACCTTGTAGTCCGCACACAAGCGCACGTTTCCATTCGGCTTTATCACTGGAACCACCGGGGTTCCCCATGCTGAGTTTTCCACTTTTGTTATGATCTGTTCATTTTCCAAGCGTTCTAATTCCTTTTCAACCTTAGCTTTTATTGCATACAGGACTTGCCGTGGTCTTATGTAAATAGGAACAGTATCCTCATTAACCTGAAATTTGGCCTTGTAATCAGGAATCGCTCCGATTTCGGGCCTGAAAATGTCTTCAAACTCATTCAGTAGTGATGTCAGTTGAGATCCTTTTGTTTCTTCAACTACCCGCATGTCAGCCCAATCTATTTTCACTTCCCTCATCCATTCACGACCAAAAATAGTGTCAACATCTTGATCAATTACGTACAACTTTCCAATGAATAACTGACCCTTGTAATTGCAGTTTACAAAAGCTACACCATGGGGTTTTATTATTTCACCTGTGTACGTACGTAGCTCAACTGCAGTTGGTAGCAACTTTTTGTTTGGAAACAAATTTGAGAATTCGTTCAGGGAGATAGAGCTTAATGACGCCCCCGTATCCAGCTCAAATATGATATCTCTTCCTTCTACCGAAACTTTAACATTGAATTTATCATTTCTCCTTGATTTTGACAGTAAATGTATTTCATGTAATTTGTTTCCATCTTTCTCAATGAACTCAATGAACTCAATGAACTTGCGTAGTTAACCGATCTTTTTAACAGGTTCCGACTCATGCAAACACGAGCAATGTGACCAATTTTATTACAAGAACGACAGGTATCTTTTTTAAACTTGCAGAAGTTAGCCCGATGCGATTCATCACCACAACGGAAACATTTCCCTCTTAACATTTCAAAGTTCAAAGTGTCATTATTTGTAGTAGTAAGAGTTTTTCTTTGTGATTGTTGACCTAGACTCCTGAACTGAACCTGGTTAAAGTTTTGACCTAGATTTGTATGTGATATCATTGCACTTTCTATTTTAGACAACTCTATTACTGTTGCTGTATCCACTATTTCTGCAAAAGACCTCACGTCACGCTCTTGTAATAGTCTTGTTCTTATTTCTGGGTCGGATAGTCCTCTTATAAATTGTAATCGTAAGAATATGTCGCATACTGATTTCCCACATGAACAGTTAAAGTTACAATTGGAAGATAATTTCTTAAGGTCTGTGGAAAAATCTGTAATAGATTCCCCATTATGTTGTTCTCTTAGTACAAACTTGTGCTGCAGTGCTAAGGTACTAGCTTGAGGATCTAAGTACTGTTGTAATGTATGAACCAGCTGTTCATATGATGTATTAGTCGGATCTTCTGGGGCGCATATATCATACAACTTTTCATGAATCAATGGGGTAAGCGCATGTAGGAAAGTTAAAGTTTTCTGCTTTTGATCTGTAATGCCTCTAAGTGACATGAAAGTGTCTAAACGTTTTGTGAAATTGTGAAAACTTTCTCTCTCGTCATAAGGCATAAAGCTTAGATTTGAAGTCGTAACACTTGAACTTGAAGGCTGCTGAGACTGCTCATGGGAACGACCATTTGTATTATCATTGGCTAAAGGTGTACTTATCATATTCTGTATCTTTACTTTAGTTGCAATCAAATTATTATCCATTTCTTCTCTGTAATCAAGCTCAGCTTCTAAATTTTCTTCTTTTGTTAATTTTCTTCTTTTGTTTTGATTCAATGTGATCTTGTATGCTTTCAAACTTACTACCAAGTTCATTCACGTATTGTAGTCTAACTGTAGCCTCTGTTATGCCACAGTGTTCTCTAGGTAAATGTTTGTTTACATTTGTAAGCTGTGCTTTTATAGTTTTCCTGTGTTTCTTGTACTTTTTGAGTCTTTCCTCTTCATCTTCTATTCTGTTAATTGCTTCTATTATACTCGTCGCCATTTTTTAAGTATGCAATACCTAATTCTACACAAATAAATCAAATTGACTTTGAAACCAACATTGTATTTCTTAGCTAAACCTAAACCATACTGAACTGTAAATAAACAATGACATATGACAGTCAACATAACATAAACATTATAACATATGATTCATAACACATGATTCATTATAACACATGATTCATTATGACACATGATTTAGTATATCTATCAATATTAATAAGAAAAATATATGGTGACTATACAACTTATTAGTTTTGTCTTAACTGTCATCTTTAAAATCAATTCTTGTTGTAACTATTCCCTGAATCAATCATAGGTGTCTGAAATGATATTTTAGGAAACTTGACACTTTCTCATCTTAGTGCCAAACGATTGCAATCCTCAAGATGTAAATATTGACACAAAAGAGCTGACAGCAAAATATTTGTTAGCAGTAAGTTAACTGCTGAGAAAAATTGATCGGAATAGGAAATATGAGGCAGCTGGGGGGGTGAAAGGTGCAACAATATTTAACCATGATACAACTCAAGAGTAAGCTCAGAGTAAGAGCGCTGGCCTCGCAAGTCAGCCATAGTCAAGCGGATGGTCCATCCCCACTGACTGCTATGATACTTTTTCACGAGCTGTCATCACTGGATTACCCATGTGACAAATGCACTCACGGTTGTCTTTATATCGCCGCACAAGCTTATTGGTCTATGACAATGGACAGTTGAGGTTTTTGCAAAACAAGTTTAGTGGCAGCTTAAGACGACTCAGTTGAAAAAAATTAACATTTAGACCAGTGTTGACATTTAGTCCCATACTTACCTCCTCAATAAATTATCTGAAGCTGCAATGTTTTATGACTCATTTTAAAGCACAAATAATACCTGGTTATCCCAGTAAGAAATATTTTTAAATTTGATTACATGATTAATGACTTGACATAAAAACTGTACTCAACAGAATTGCTTGGTAATTATTTGTTCTTCAAATGGGTTGTAAATAAATTTAGGATAATTCATTAAGGAGGTACGGGACTGGAATATTATCATATGGGGAAAGCAGGGAGAAACACCACTGTTTTGGGACTGGTTCCATCTTAAGAGGGTCAAATGGTTCACAGGCGGGATCTGTCTGATCTCAACGTAACGTTCCCCTATGAGTCGCTAGACTGGACGCCAGAGAAGGGGTTCCCCGCAAGTGCGCCGGTGGACTGGCTGCCATGGCGCGCGTGGGGCGCCGGCAACCACCTGGGCCTTACTATTGTGTTGGACGCCGACCTTGATGAGTACTACTGCTCCTCGGAGGTCAGCATCGGGTTCAAGGTCAGCAGTACAGATAACGCTTGATAACGGAGGTTGTAAAGGCCAGGGGCCAATGTTTTACAAAATATTCTTCTCCTTACTTTACTATTTGGCACAAGAGAAAACAGAAAGCCCATAAACTCTTAAAAAAAAATAAATAAAACAACTCCAATAATTATTAAAATGTGCTGAAGGATTTAAAATTAATAATCATGTGACAAACAAGAAAATTAGAGCCAGGATCGTTTTAATTACCATTACAGCATAGGACTTACACTTGAACTTTTAAGGTCTGTGGGGCCCTGGGAATGAATTGGCTAAAAGTTAATCTGTGACCACCTACAGAATTTTACCAAAATGATCCAAACTCATTAACAAAAATGTGCGGACATACATGAAAAAACATACCAACGGATCGAATCTATAACCTCCTTCTTTCTTTGGAGTCGGTTGAAAATAAGTTGGATATAGGTAAGCTTAAAGTACACTACACTTTAGAAGAACAGAAATAATGTACTTCAATTCTATTAAAAGAAAGTTTGATTTGAAACAATTTAATTTAAAATATGCTAATTTAGGCTAAGTATGTAACGTTTCCTAATTTATTTTACACATAACACGTTTTAAATTTAATTGAATACCTATTAATTTAATACTTATGTTAAGGTCGTGCTTCACAATGCTGTGGAAACTCCGAAAATGAATGCATTCGCCTCCCTATTATCCCCAGGCCTGGAGACACGAATGATCGTTAACCCTGTGATGATGACCACCACCCAACTGTTCCCAACAATTCCAGCCAAAAAACGAAACTGCGTGTTTGGTACTGAGAAAAACTTGTCTTTCTACCGAACATACACACAGCGCAACTGTGCCCTCGAATGTGAGGCACAGTTTACTCTTGATGCTTGCAACTGTGTGTTGTATTATATGCCCAGTAAGTTTTCAATAATAAAAGTTTAATAACACTAAAATGTAACATTTAATTAGTATTTATAAAACAATAGTATTGGATAAACAAATGGCAACTGGAGAGAATCTTGGAAAAATTGAAACTAAGCTGCCAAACCAAAAAGGCACTAATACGGAAGTTGCATAAAAATTCATGCTGTACAAGGGGGAGGAAGATACAGGTAATATTTATATCTACAGTATACTTCTTGGATTCCAACTGACAGAAAATAAATTTCTTAAGTAAGTAACCTCCACACGCTCACGAGCCCCTAGGGATTATTTAAATTTTCCCTGTTCTCATAATTCAATGCCAACCAGTGATATAGAAATTTATATAACTAGTGGCTTGAAGGTAGTGGTAGTACTTTAACCATCTACTTTTTGATAACAGTTTGGTCTCTCCACTCGCTTTCAGGAATTACCTAATTTCCGTTCACATGCTCGGCAGTTAACCAAAAAATAAATGTTTCTACAAGTTAAGTAATTCTTTAAATAATTTCAGTTGGTCACTTGATTTCAGTGGAGAGCAGAGAACTTTCCATTAAAACAACTTGACAAAAATGAATCTGTCAAAGACTAGTGTTGTAAGAAGATAACCCAGTTACGTATAACATGTAGTAAAGAGGGGATCAAATTCATAATTGGTATGTTCATTAACGCCACAGACCATCACGGACTATCCGCTCACTGCATTCATGAAATTCATCAATCATTCGATGTTGCGATAACTAACCTAATCTCTATTTTTAACGTTCACAAAAATAAATATAAAAAAATTGTCTCTGCTAGTTTTTGTAGCAACCTTTTATTCCCTTTTCACTTCACAGTAAACAAGTGTTATATTAAATACAGATCTTTACATTAATTATCATCGTCTTACTTATTAGCGTCTTAGGTCCGTGAAAAGGCTTCTGCCCATACAGGCAAGCCCTTTTCGATTGTATTTTATTTTGTAAATAGTGCAAAACATGCTTCCAACGTTAATTCATGGCTAATTTATGTTAGACATTACCACAGCCTATACAGTCCTCTTGGCCAATTGTGAATGATATCTTTGAAGTATTGTTAGGTTTGTAAATTTAATTTTTGAGGGTAAAGAAATTGTCCATTTAATTTCATTATTCATAGATTCTTTTAGTGGTTCTTGAGCATTTATTAGTATATAATATAAATGGGATTAGAGCATATTTTAGGCCTTTAAGATCACTTTTACCGTGTTGATTAAGATGGAACACTGTAGTTCTCCGAAACAAGGAAAAAGTGTTTTTGTATTAGATGTCTGGTTGCAGAAAATGCTTTGTTTTTGTGTCTATAATACAAATAAGATATTAGAACAAGTTTTTTTAAAACATTCATAATTTTAAAAATAGGAAATGCTATGATCATGATGTTTAAATAAGTATTATTATTTTAACAGAAAATGACACAACAAGAATTTGTAGCAGGAAAGATGAAGAATGTGCGAAAAGAGCTCTCAGTAAGTAGACACATTTGTACTAGTTTATAATTTCACTTATTAACAATTACACATCCTGTTTTTAAAAGGCAGAATACTTTCAAACATACAGAAATTACACTTGAGTGTTCTGCTAATCCGAACTATTGGTACGAGCGGAGTCTATTCAGAATACTCAATTTTAGGGAAGAAGCTATTACCGTAGTCAGCATGGTAAGACCTACGCCTGGGACCATGATAAATTTTCGTTTTGAGGTCCCCAGACCCCAAAAACACCATTTGTTTGAAACTGTGTGTGTGTGTGTGTATATATATATATATATATATAGGGGCCTATATGTGTCCGTGGGTGCAAAAACTCTTGTAGAAAAGGTCCGATTTTTATAAAATTTGGTAAAAACGTGTAAAGCAGCATTAAGTTCGAAAACCAGACAGATCGCCCTATCCGAAGTGGTATTTTGGGGGTTTTGTACCTCAAAAATTTTTGTTTAAAGTTTTTTAGATGTAATATTTATTTAAATCAAATTTTAGTTTTCACCATTGGATTCAGCTTTAAAAAACACACAATTTGGTGTTTTGATAATTTCTCCACGTCAATTGGTTACAGAGATATTGAAAATGCTAAACACAGTACGTTGTCCAATATTATTCTTATGGGGAATAAGACAAAATTTATATCTCGCTTATTTATGAACGTTTACTAACAAAACTTGGTTTACATCTTCATCTGGTTGTGGTCTATTGTTATTTGCACAAAAAAAGCAATTTTTAAGGATTATTCCTGTACCAGCAAACCTGCGTACTCAGCCCCCACGTTATTCTTGTGGAGAATAAGTAAAATGTAATGTCTCCCTTAATTGTGAACATAAATTAATAAAACTTGGTATGTGGCTTCACCTAGTTGAATTATATTGATGTTCACATAAAAACCAATTTTTTGTTTGACTTTTTGCAGCAAACCTGCGTACTCATCCCCCATGTTATTCTTATGGAGAATAATTACAATTGTATATATCGCTTATTTATGAATGAATATTGATGAAACTTGGTATGTGGCTTCACTAAGTTGAATTATATTTATATTTGCATAAGCACCAATTATTTATGATCCTTGTTTCAGCAAACCTACGTGTTCATCCCCAATGTTATTCTTATAGAGAATAATTAAAATTGTACACATCACTTATTTAAGAATATATTTTTATGCACCTTAATTTGCAACTTTATGTGGTATAACGACATATATCATGCATTGGAAATTCGCTGAGTACGCAGGTTTGCTGCGCAGGGGTATTCACATTATTCGGAAATTCACATTTGCACCGTAAAAATCAAAATAAATAGTTTAATTTTCTTTACTGATAAATTGAGATTTAGAGATTGCTTAAGATATTCTACAAATAAATTTATTTGTTCTCATCTCAGGGAACTTCCTGTCACAAAATGTAATTTAGTAAAAACTTAAAATGTAAACAACATAGTGGACAGTCCGTAGTTAGAAATATTTCTTACGTCATTTGTTTACTTAAATTCAATTACCTAAGACACAATCCCCACATCTTTCATCCATAAGAATAAAATGGAAACTTTTAGGGCCATTGGGCAAAATCCCCCGACTTCCAAGGTAAAAGTAAATTTCATTAAAACCACCTAGAAGAAGATCTCTTTAATTTGACATTTCAAATTGTCAATATGGGACATAGTTATTCAAACACAACAAATTATTTAGAGAATTAAGATCTAAGGTAACAAATTTCTTATTTTTATCTTCCTTAGGCTATTTAATAAGGTTAATTTTTTAAGAAAACCCTATCTCCTCCAGAAAAAGGTATACAATGTGGATTTTGTTGCAAATAACATCCCCTTCCCCAACTGGGCCCTTACTATTAAATTTTAAATTACATGAAAACTAAAATTTATTGTAACACCATCGAGTCATAGCTTTATTCTTTTTACAGAAGCAATGGAGCTCAGGTTGATAGACGATGGGAACATTTCAGCATCATTGAACACATCTAAAACAAAATCATGTGGCTGCAAACCAGGTTGCAATGCCATTTCCTACAGAATGCAGCAAACCACGTCTGTACTTTCTGCAAGAGCAGACATTCCTCAAAGCTTTTTGGGGAGAAAAAACACAAGTTATTTTAGGTAAGGTTATTCAATTTACTCTTTAAAATGAGTCAAATAACATAGCAATCTGAATCGTATCTAATTTTGTTACAAATAAATTAATTGTTAGGCTATGCTTGTTTGCTGTTCCAATTGTAAGGCAAATTTGTTGTGCTCCTTAATTTTTCTGCAAAACGTGTTTTTTTGCCCTCCCCCCTCTCTAAAGAAGTGTAGGGCCTATGTCAGACCCTTCTAGTGGGCATTAACAACTACAGTGGCAAGAATGCAAGGACTGTGATTGGTTACCCTCCCTCTGAAAAATGGGAGTGGGGGAAGCAATCCTTCTTGCACCTATCCTTCTTTTAAAAAATATCTCAGAAAGGGATACGGTTAAAAAAAACATCAATGGTTTTTAAAAAGATGATAAATAATAACATTCATTATATTAGTTTAAAATGACAAATGTTTTCCCCTTCTTGACATTTATCGGAATTTGAGAATATTTAAACAGTTTACACTCATTTATGTTTTATTATGTTGTATTCTATGTATCATTAAGATGAAAAATCGATTGCACTGTTATACTACCGCTTAATGACAGATAAGTTATCGGATTTCTAAATAACAAGAAGTAACTTTAGCTCGCTTAAATGCAGTAAATGAGCTTCATGCTTAGTGCTTATGAGCTTCATATTTTTATAGTATTTTCTATTGACAATAATAATCAGCTGTATATAGAGACTTTTCCCATAAAGAAATCCTATAGACAGTGCCTAGTTCACAGAATACCTAGACAAGTATAATCATAGCCTACAAGTCAATTTTGTAAATCCTGTTTTAGTATTAGGTAATCAATTTTTTAGATATTAAGGATAATTCCCAACAAGTATATTTTACAAAGAAGTAATAACCTTTAGATAATAAGCATTATATTAATCGATGTACTCACAGAATTATGTTAATCCAAATCATCCATTGGCCTATCTCAGGATACAAAATTTAATAACCATGACAAGGTTAAATGTTACAAATTGGTTCCGGTACGTTTATTTATTTTTATACCAGAACAAAAGAATTTTGTAATAGGATATAAGTAACCCATGTCATTTGTAAATAATATCGTAGAAAGATTTAAATTCATTATGTATGACTATTTTTTCACAACGGAAATAACCTTTCTAACACTGCACCTTTCTGAGAAGATTAGCACTATTTCGAACTATATAACCATAATGATTGGAATTTAAGAGTAAGTAGGACACTTCTCCTATCCATTTTAACTATAAGATTTACACACAAATGTAATTGAAAACGAAATAAATGTAAATAGGTAAACATACAACACCATTCTCTTGATCCACGGAAGCCATCTTGTTGAACGAATGTCGTCCGTCACTTACCACACAGCCGGTCCATTTAGTGCCGACACCTAGTGGATAAACTCTGAACTACTACCGTATAAATTTCCACACAGCACATTGTATCCTACCGCTATTTTTAAGATATTATTTTACATTTTTAAATTCAAGTGTACATTATAATGAAAAGTAAATATTTTAACAATTGAACTAAAATTAATTGTAAACTTATGGTATAGGAGAAATAACCTAAATATGTGAAGAAATTAAGTGTTTAACCAAATATTGTAAATATCGTGAAACTTGAGTGATTTCCCTAAACAGCTGTTTTATGACATGGTCATTGTAGAAATGCAATTATGAGTATTTTAAGTTGAATTTAATATATTTTAGTAACTATTTTGATTCTTAATCATATATTCTAGTTTTGAAGACCTAAATTCCTGTTTTTCCAAATTCAATTATGTAGAGAATGATTTTATAAATTCAGTGAAGTGTACAACCAATTAAAAGTGTAGTTTTCAGCTGATAGCCAATAAAAAAATTAGACAGATCCTGGATTATTGGCAAGCGATGCTATTGGATAATTGGCCTTCTTCTACAATTTGAACCAAGAAGTGAAGGAGTTGCCTTTGGAAAGTCTTAGGGCAAGGAGCATGTCGCTCTAACCCAGAAATTAGAAGAAGAGAATTTGTCCAGTTTTATTTATTTAGTGCGGTTTAACAAATGTAATAAAAGTTTCCCCCAGCTGTATTAGCCCACCTGAATCTTTTTTTATCTTTTTATCGTTTTTCCTAGGAAATCAACAGGACTTTGGGTGAGATCACTCCATCTTTTCAGAACTAACCTTTTCAGCTACATTTAGAAGAACTTTATTGTTTTTAATAGGAACTTTTGGACTCATCTAAACTACCAATTAATTATTTTATTAACTATTTTAATTCAAGAAAGGAAAAGTGTAATACAATCTCAGTAATTTTTCGAAAAGCCTTTGAACATTGTTCTTTTTTCAAAATTTAGTATCTCTACATAATATTTTGCATTGAATATTTTAATTTAATCATTTATGATAACTTTTGTTAACAAGCCAGAAGCATTTGAACCCATGAATATAAATTACCCCGAGTTATAGAGACATTCTGAACATTTTTTTTGTGAATACTATTTTATATGTTTTGTAACTGATGTATAGTTTTTCATAAGTGAGTAAATTGATTTTCTTTGTTCCTTGTAACTAACAGCTGTTCTTTATTTCTCTCATAGAAATATTTAAATTTAAAAAATAAAATAAAATAAATAATAATATGAATTTGTTTAATACTTTATATCCCAAAAAATATGTATCCTCTGTGCTAATTTTTAATAGGGAAAAATCCCAAATTAATGGAAAATCTGTTATAAATAGAAAGTCAATGAGCAGGAGGAATTCGCTTGCCATAAAGAGGAATGCAAATAAACAAAGCAAATTCACTAAAAAAATAATCATAATGGGGAATAAGTAGCCAATAGATGATTTGAGCTGTGATAAAGGATTGTATTGTTGTTATGCAATCAAAGAGACAAGAGCCATGACAAAATTGATCAAATTGTATGTCTTCTCTAAAACAAAATATCAAGGCAGATGTTATTAATAATTTAAAACAATGAAGCCATACAAAAAAATTACTTAGTTTTTACTGTCCAGGTAAGTTTTTAAGGGTACGTTGACTAATACATGAGTGCATTCAGTATTACATTACATTAACATATTTTGCTGTGTTTTTTTTATATTTTTATTTCAATAAAATTTCTACATTTTTGATACTTTACATTTTTAAGATATTTTTTTTCAACTTTTCAGTAAAAACATGGCAGTTCTTCATGTATTTTTCACTGAAACGCAATACACGGCAAATATAAGAGGGGAATTATTTGGATTTACTGAACTTCTTGGTAAGTCGATAATAATTATATTAAGGAGTTCTGCTAGTTTTAACATCTTTAAATAGATAACATGGCAAACAGTTATTTTAGGATCTAAATTATTGATGTAAAAACAGGACACTAGCACAGGAACCCTACCTGATGAGGGTATAAATATTCTCACTCCCTGAGATGGTTCCCTAGACAGGCTATGGCTAAATTGTAAATTTGGATGTATATACAAAACAAACTTTTATTCACTTTGAATTTGATTTTATTGTTTCAAAACGGAATACAAATTTTACATATAAATGAATCTAAATAACTTTAATAATTAACAATCACTAATAGCTATCATGAACAGTGCATCTCTTCACTTGGTTACCACTGAAGCAAAACCAAAATTTGACAGACAACAAATTATAACAAATGTCTAACACAATCAAAGATGGGCCAACAAATACCTACAACAAGAGAATCTATAACAACACAGGATCTCAAAGAATTTTGAAACAGAGTCTTACAAGTATGAATCTGCAGTCTTGTTGACCTAGCATTTCCAATATTTCATACTTATTTATAAGATTCTATACCAGCTGTGATTATTTCATTAGAATGATTCTTTCTGTTACAAAAAAGAGGTAGGATCTGTGTTACTCAATCACACAATATATAGGCCTAGTGGACTTATTGTAATGGTTTTACTTGGATATTCTTAAGTTGCTCATTTAACAAACTCGTAAAGGCATATATAAGTTTGAATAAATTGATATAACGTAATAAGAGAAGATGTTTTGAAGAACCAGAGATAAAACCACTAAAGAATTTCCGTACATCATTTTCCAGGTTTGCAGCATTTAAAAAAAGATATATTGATGCCCGCTAAATGTTGCCAATCACCTATGAGGAGTGTGCGAGAGCTGGAGAGTCGACTTTAAAAACTGTAAATTACTAAAACCAACTGCCCACAGTTAAAACCACATTAACAAAACAATTGAACTACAAGAATTGATCTGCTGTTGTACAGCACCAAGATTAATTCAAATCTAATAAACGGTATCAGGAAACTGACACATACTTTCTCCCTTTTAGCCCAACTTTAATGAATAAATTACTTTTTATTTACTAAATATAGAATAAAGCACGGTCGAATGTACAGAAAATCTTGTAAACAAGTTGATTTAAAAAACATCCACCCAAATCCCTGCTTTGGAGGCACTACAGAATCCATTGCTGCACTCGTGGTTTTAAGAGGGGAAATGCCCCTATTCCCCCCCAGGGTTATTAAGGGGCAACATATTTTGATTTTCCTCTGTTGGTCAATACTAACTTGACAAGCATATCAAGTTTGAATGAAATTGATCAGTAAATAAGAGAGAAATAGTAATTTTTTTATTCCCCATAAGAATAACATGGGTACAACGTACTGCGTTTACCGCAAAATGAAAATTTCAATTTTCTCCGAAACCAGCAATCGTAGAATAGTAATTCAAAATACTAAATTATTTAGTTTTTTGAGCTCTTTTTAATGGTGAATAGTAATATTTTTTTATATTTATGTCTTTTTATGAAAAATCCAAAAAACTGAATTTTTGATGTTTTAAGTCCTGTAATTTCTGAACCCGAATTTTTACAGGAATGCGGGTGGTGCCATTTTCTTTTAAAACTAAAGTTCTACAAACCACCAAAGTTTAATCAAAATCGTTTGAGCCGTTTTTGAGAAATTTGGATTTTTCATGTTTTTTGGTGGTTTTGGGGGGATAATTACCCTTAAAAATCAAAAATTCAAAAAAATGAAAAAAACGCCTGGAGATATCGTGGATTAGTACCTACATGCCAAATTTCATAAAAATCGGCCTATTGGTTAAGGCTCTAGCTCTGTACACATCCACACAGACACACACAAACACACAGACAGACATCACGTAAAAACCACTTTTTTGGGTTCAGGGAGCACCAAAACAAATATTTCCACTAACAACTCAAATTTGAAAATTTTTACGAAAACAATACTTTCTCCATATACTATGTATAAGGGGAGAAAGTAAAAATCACTCAATACAGTTCATCTTGCCAATACAATTTTTAAAAAAATTAGGAGTAATAAAGACAATTTTAAAAATGTAAGTGTAAAAACAATTGAAACATGATTTTAAAACCAGAAATCTGGTTGTTATCGACAGCTCTAAAACAGGTTTGTACCTAGATAATCGCCTATTGTTTAACACCACGTATTTTGTTGCAGCGAATACTGGTGGATTACTGGGACTTTTTATGGGCTTCAGTTTCATGAGTGCTGTAGAAGGAATTTATTTCCTGACTTTGCGACTTTGGTGCTCTTTTCATCGACAACGAGACAGAACATCACCAATAACACCCATGAAAATAAAAACTAAAACACCTTTCCCCTTTACACAATAATCATTAAGTAAGCAACCTATCATGTGTACGAGTGAATGAAAATTGGAATAAATAAATTTGGGAAGATCAGATGGTTCCATTATTGCCAACGATACAGTTGCATATATTTTGGGAACTTGTAACAGATTATATCGAGTGAAAGAGAGTGAATTGAAGTAGATGTTAAAAATAAACGAGTTCGCACGCAGCACGCTGACGTGAGGGAAGTGAATTTCCACAAACAAAACATTTAAAACTCAAAACCAGTCTAAAAACATACATTTATTCCAATTTTATTGAAATCTGAAAACACTGGTTTTTTGGCTGTTCTGATGCTTCTGGTTTCATTTACCTGCAATGCTAGGAATACAATTTTGCGCATTATAAGGTTAGGAGAAGGTCCAGTCAGGCTTAAAAGTAGGCGCGAGGTTGCTGGGGATGATACAAATACACCAACTAATGAATCACATGCTTTTCTAATGTAAAAACCCCATAAGACAACGTACTGTGTTTAGCCGATATACATTTTCATTAATAATTAGGTAAATATTTATGCTAGAATGACGAGTGAGGGCTTAAAACTTTCGCTTCACTAATTCCCATCTTAATACATGCATTAATTTGATGTACGGGGCTTTTCTGACCCTTTTGGGGCCCAAAAACTCAAAATTTGAAAGAATAATCCCCAAAAAGGGGTTTAGAGTTTTCCGATTGTTTTGCCCAAAGAACTTGTCCAACTGATTATAGAAAGGAACGTCCCTACCAAATTGGAAGTAAATCGGACAAAAAATGTGACCGCTAGAGTGCATACACACACACACACACACACACACACAAACATATATATAATATATATATATATATAATTTTGAACGACCCCCAAAAACATGTTAGGGGGTCCTGTTAGGAACTTCTATGGTGGTCCCGGGCTTAGGTTTCACCGTGCGAGTCATGCTAATAGTTCACTTTCCATAGAAAATTCACTTATAAAAGCAAGTTGTGCTGTACTAGAATAACAAAAAATACTTCCTGATCATCTAGACAAAAAATTATAATTATGTTATATCCAGTGAACAGTTTCTTTGCATTAAAGATTATTAAAAGGGTCTCTGACACAAAAACAAAATTGTTTAAAAACACAATAGATCCATAAAGCTGTTCATGTAACTTCAAACTAAGGTAATTGCACTCACTTGATCTATACAATAGGGAAAAAGCAAAAAAGAGCACAAAATCCATTTGTCGCCGGACAATCGAGGGCGGTAGTAGTGGTGGAGTAGTAGTAGGCCTATTAGTGTCAGTGCAATAATACCAGCTCACCTAGGGCCGTGAGAGCCGTACTCCAGCACGGGGCATGGGGCTTTTAGGGGGGCGGTGTTCAGCACGGGCTGCGGGGAATAGTCCGTAGTGCTAAAATAAGGTATTCGTAAATACGATTGAATCACGTTTGATTTTGTAAATTGTTTGTACATTAGTACCGATTATAATTTGTCTAAGGCATTATTATGAATAAAGCTGTGTGTTTATGTCAGAATCTTGGTCGGTTTTGATGATTGTTTTGATTCCCCTCTTTCCCATGCTCAGAACAGGTACATTATTATTATTAGTATCTACTCCTCTCCTTCCTACTCAGTTTTGAAATTTCTTTTCATTACTATCCTTAAGAAAACACATACCGGTAATTAATTGTTGATATGCAGTGTATTGCGATATATGGACTAAAAATCGTAGCAACGCATAAATAGGGAGGCCAAACGTCCCGTTTTTCAACAATCAAGGAAAATTATGCATAAATATTTTTGAAGATCATCAGGGCTGCTACCAACTAGGGAAACCTGGAATTATGAGCAAATTTTGGGTACCGAGAAAAGCGTGCTAGATTGAGGGGGAAGTTTCGGCTGAACATCTACTGAATTGTGCAGGAATTTTAGGTTGTGATGCACCTAGTTGGCGACTACGCAATACGATCTTGATCGTCAAAGTTATTACCAATAAAGTCGCTGTTGTCGAGGACATCACGATACAGTCTCTTTTGTCAGCAACATTAGTACCTACCTAATATGCAAGTGATGGCCGGCAAATTTCTGCCATGACAATTCAATTCAAATTCAAGATATTTATTGCAACATAAACATTCATAATACATTACAATTAACAGGGAAGGGGGATTGGTGAACAGCGGATGGTGCATTTGTCGAGGACTACATGATTCGGTCTCGACCATTGGCAAATTTTTCCTCTCTGGCAGGGGGACCCCCTCCTCAAAGCATTATGATGATGCCCCGCTCTTGACCAAAACATTTATGGCCACCCTACACATAAACAAATGCATATCAAGTCATGGTCCTCCCCTTTGATCTTGATTATCCTATGATTAAAGGAAGAAGTCTAGGGCCTACAGAGTAAATGTCAGAAAAGGTATCATGATGTGGAGGGGGTTAATGAGGGGGAAGGGGGCGGCAAACTGGGACTTTGCGCTGTCATTAACACGTTCGCTACCAACTCCAAATTTAATTTGGACTTTCAATATACTGACCAGGGGCGGATCTAGGAATTTGTTGAGGGGGGGCGCACTTGAGAATTAACTAATTAACTACAACTTTCTCGCTGGAAGTTTGTTTCTACCTCAAAAATAAAAAAGGTTCGCACTTACTGACTTTTTCATGTCACTCTTACAACTTTTTAATATGTTTCATTATTAAAAATTGAACATAGTTTTAAACTAATATATATTTATACCGTTATATGTGTTATTTCATTTCCAAACATGCACAAAACTGAAAATCAAGTTTCAATCTCCATATGAATCATCATGACTTTCGCCATATCTTTTCATGAGCCTTATCTATGGCCGGCCCTATTGCTATTCAGGTCTGCATTCCAGGGCATTCATTGTGTAGCCAGAAATAAATCCTTCTTTCCTTATTGTACAAACCTCTGCAATATTATTGATTCTCTAATGCCAAGAAAACAGCTGATTGCTTTCTACAATATATTGTTGAGTGAACATTATGGTTTTAAATGATTATTTCTCAAACAAAAATAGGTTATTATATTTTTCTGAATACTGAGGATTAACTTATTTGAGATCAATACAATCAATTGAAATAATAGTTATTAATAGTAATAAATGTTCTGCATAATAATGCCATTTTATATAATAATTGCATAAATTATAACTAGTGACATTTCCTACTGTGAAGAAGATTTGATTTGGTTTTTTATTAATTCCAAAAGGGAATTTTGAAGTGACTTATTTAATTTTACTGTGTTTATAAATATTTTTCCTCAAAATGAGATTCTCGTCATTTATTAAGCAAAGCGAACTTATCCAGTCAAGGCTTAATAATGTTGATAAGCAAGTTACAGCATTAACACGTTGGCTGCGGGCTACTATAAATATAGTACCTCGCCACTAGCCCGCCAAGCGGCCTACTATAATACTAGAAGTGCGCCCCCCTGCCAAACATTGCTTCAGTGTGAGCTCAGCACTTGACGAGAACGGACTATACGCTGTTCGCAGTTTAGATATAACCATGTGACATTTTTGGTATAGGTTGGCACTGAAATTTCCCTCAATTCCCGCGACTACGGGACTGGGAAAACTGATTTTTTTGGTGATAAAATCTCTCGAAATGGCAGCACTGACTCTCTACATCGACCTCTCGTGTGCTGCTATCTGTTGGCACTTTTTAGAACTACGTTCAGTTATACTGTAATGTAGTACAGCGCCTTCAAGCGCTACAGCCATTGGTTAGCCAAGATTTAGAAATGTGACCCCGACCAGCGATTGGCGGGCCGCATTTAGCAAACAACCCGCCTCGGGGCAGTCGCAGCGAACGTGTTAAGTACTGTTCAAGGTTCTGAGGTCTTGACAGATCAGCAAATAAATAAATTAAAGTTATTGTCATCTACAGCTTCTCAAAAATATTCAGACTTTGAGAAACTTGTTAATAAATTGTACTCTACAACCCACCTTCCTGTAGACATCGAGGATGAAAAGGTAAACAAACTTCAAGATAGTATATCCGATCTATATCTAAATATTAATAGTTTATGTAGTACATTACCACCTACGCCTACACCTGCTGATCAGTTGAATCAGTCCTCTACAAGTGCAACAGCACAAGCTCCGGCGATCTCGCCCTCAATCAAATTGCCTTCGTTGAACTTAGGAATATTTTCCGGTCAACCAGATCAATGGTCTTTTCACAGCTTATTTGAAAATGCCGTTCATAATAACGAATCACTCAGTAATATAGACAAGTTTACATATTTGCTCTCATGTCTCTCTGACGAGCCTTTGAGTTTGGTGAAATCATTGGCACTTAACCCCGCAAATTATGCTATAGCATGGCAGTCGCTCATGCTGGACAGATATCACATTACAAGGTTGCTTATTACCCTTCACACTAACAATATATTAGATTTACCTCAATTTAAAAGGCCTACTGTTAAACATTTGCGGAAATTCATCTCAAGTTATAATGACAATTATCAGGCTTGGAAAATGCTCGGCCATGATATTGCGAATGAAAGTTTGCTTTTGACAACACATATTTTGCGCAAATTTGATGCTGCCCTTCGCACAAAGTTTGAGCATTCTCATGAAGACTCAAAAAAGGTCTCTACTATCAACGAAATCATTCATTTCTTGGAAAATAAATGTATTCAAGAAGAAGCTGCGGAGTTAGCTACTGTTTCAAATAAATCATTTTCATTACAAAATGAAAATAAGAGCAATCTTCCAACCAAATCTAATTTTGCAAATAAGCCTAAAACAAATAAGCCTAACGTTGTATTGTTTTGAACAACGGACAAGGATCACATTCAGAAATGTATTTATTGCACCGCCACCACACACTTGATCTATAAATGTCCTAAATTCACTGACAACAATCCTAAGGACAGGTTTGACTTCACTAAGAGTAAAAACTTATGTGTTAACTGTCTTGGTATGCATAAACCGAAAATGTGTAAATCACAACAGACGTGTCGTACTTGCTCAAAGTCGTGTCGTACTTGTATCATAGTCTTTTGCATTTTGATCATCAAGGTCAAACCACCTCAAATGAAACCAACTTTGTTGCTTGTTCAAGTAAAGTAAAAACACATGAATCAGAACCTCACACTCTTAAACATGTCAAATCATCATCTACTCTTATGGGCGTGGCATGTACTCAGAATAATACTATATTGCTTGCAACGGCTGTAGTAAATGTTTCTACCCACAAAGAAAACAGTCTTGTTTTACGTGCTGTTTTAGACAGCGCTTCGCAACCCACCCTTATTTCAGAAAGTTGTGCGAATATTTTGAGAGTAAAACGCTCTTCTGCGTTGTTCCTGATATTAAAGGAATTTCTGCGACTAATATCAAACCTAAAGGTTTTCCATATCTGAATATCTCGTCCCTCAATGAAACAACTTTGGCTACTGCACATCTTGTTCTTATACTTGATAAAATTTCAAGCAACTTGCCTCGTGTTCAACTTTCACCTGTTGTCAAAGCTCAACTGAAAATGTACACGCTAGCAGATCCGACATTTGACTTGCCAGGTCCTATTGATTTATTGATTGGAGCAGATTTATTCCCCCAGACTTTACTTGAACCCCCAATTAACATGGGGGAAAACCTACCCTTTATCATAAGAACAATATTTGGCTATGTTGATGTTGTTCTAGGTGCTTCACTAATGCACAGCCAACGCACCCGCAAAATTTCAGTGAAATTTCCACATTCCTCTCAACCAATCAGTTAGATTTACATGCTACCCTTCAACGTTTCTGAACTTCCTCAGAGTTCAAAAATTTCTCTGTCAGATGAAGAATGTGAACATCATTTATTAAACTCACGTGATATTACTGGTAGATATATTTGTCGTTTACCCTTTAAGGAAAGCCCTAACAAATTGGGTCATTCGGCACAAGTAGCAAAATGCATGTTTAATTCACTTGAGAATAAACTTGCGGCCCAACCTAACCTCAAAGGTTGGATTCATGAGTGATTATGAAACTTCAGGACACATGGAAGTATGTGAGTCCATTCCACCCTCAGTCGAACCCCATTTCTTCTTGCCTCATCATGGTATCTTCAAAAGAGACAAATTGTGAGTGGTGTTTAATAGTTCTGCTCCAACTTCTACTGGAATTTCACTTAACAGTATACAGCATCAAGGCCCAAAACTGCACAATGATATCACTGATATTATTTTTCGTTTTCAACAGCATAAATTTGTCTTCTCATGTGACATAAAACAAATATTCAGGCAGATATTAATTCATGAAGATAGGAAATTCTAATTGATTTACTGGAGGGAAGAACCATCTCATCCCATCAGAGTTTATCAGCTAACCACAGTCACAAATAGCATGAGCTCATCTCCCTAATTAGCCAATCGTGTAATCCAGCAGCTAATAGCTGATGAAGGAGAAAATTACCCGCTAGCAGCTAGAGCTCTTCAGGGTCAAATCTATGTTGACGATGCTTTGTTAGGTAGTGACACTCTTAATTGAAGCTCTTAACTTACAGCAAGATGCTATTAATTTACTATTCAAGGGAGGATTCCAACTACGGAAATGGTCCTCTAATCATGATAAATTGCTTGGAAACTTACCGCAGGATCATCGTGAACCTCCTATCATGCTTCGAAGCACTGCTCAGCCATTTTGTAAAGTTCTTGGATTAAAATAGATACCTCAAACAGATGAATTTTCTTCCATTATATGTAAACCCTCAGAAGTGCACACAAAGAGAACCCTTCTTTCTGCTATTGCTCAAATTTATGATCCAATGGGAATTATCTCACCTCTGATATTTTGGGCAAAGGCTTTAATGCAATGTATTTGGTGTCTAGGATTAGATTGGGACACACAAATTCCGGATTCAGTTTCTGAAAAATGGTCACAATTTATCAGAGAGCTTCCTGAAATTGATAATCTTAAAATACCCCGCTATCTGCCCTTGGTAAATGCCACTAACATCCAGTTAAATGGATTTTCAGATGCTAGCGAGACAGGTTTTGTGTCCTGTGCCTTTTTAAGACTTGAAGATTCAGAACACAATGTGATTACCCACTTGCTAATTGCTAAATCAAAGGTAGCTCCGCTCAAACGAATTACTGTACCTAGGCTCGAGTTATGTGGTGCTCATTTACTTGATAAATTGCTTCACTACTACTGCACCAACCAGATCACAAAATTGATGCTGTCAATGCTTGGTCTGATTCAATGGTTGCTCTGTCATGGATCCATACACCATATTATAGGCTAAAATTGTTTGTAGCGAATCAAGTTGCTCAAATACAGGAGCTTACACCATCATGTATATGGAAACATGTGCCCTCTATGGAAAACCCCGCAGACTGTGCTTCCCGCGGTCTAACACTTCTGCTTTAATGAAACATAAGCTGTGGTGGTCAGGGCCTAAGTGGCTAAAAAATTACAATTACAAGGCCACAATCCACACTTTCACGTTCAACAAATCACGAAGAATCTGTTAGTGAATTAAAGCCACAAAAACTCAACCTGATGATGTCAACCGATGATACTAGATTAGATTTCACTGTAAATTTTCATCTTGGTCTACACTTGTTAGTGTTATGGCCTATTTTCTTCGCTTTATCAAATGTCTAAAGCTAAAGACAAAGATCACTACTCATTTAAAAAGACAGGAATCACAAATCGCATATGTTGGTACGTGCAAAGAGATTATTATGCAGAGGAACTAAAATCTCTTAAAAATAAAGGCATATGCTCAACTCGAATACAACAACTTGCCCCTTTCTTGGACAACGAAGGAATTATCAGAGTCGGAGGCAGACTTAAAAATTCAATGCTTCAGTACAATGCGAAACATCCCATCTTGCTTCCTAAGAACCACTTTGTTGTTCACCTTCTAATTGACTACTACCATAAAGAATACTTACATGCAGGACCACAATTCCTACAAGCAACACGTATGCAAAATTATTTGATAATGTCTCAGCGAAGTGTCTTACGCTCTACCATCTTTAAGTGTATCCAATGTTTCAGAGCTAGACCTAAAATGACTATCCCTTTGATGGGCGATTTACCTTCTGGACGAGTTACGCCCACTCGTTGCATCAATGTTTCTGCTGTAGACTATGTTGGACCTTACACAGTGAAGATTCATCATTTGCTTTGACTACAGCCAATCAAATTCTATATACGCTGTGACGCATAGCGTCACGCTATTTTATATAGTACGCACAAACTGCGTCGCGGAGCCACAGCCAGGAGCACTTCGCCTGTCGCGCCGTTGACAGAGCGAACAACCTTTTTTTCCGTCTTGTCAACGAAATCTGGCTCAGCGTCCTCTCCCCCCCCTTCCTTGTTACACCGGTCTCCGGAACGGATGTCTTCAACTTCAAGTCTCCAATAAATTTGCACAACCGATAAGTTTTAATATTAAGTATAGGGTATTTTAGAGACAGTATGGCTAGCTAACCAGCTTATTAAGGGGAAACCCATAAGGCTCGCCCCGATACCTGAAATGTAGGGAACAATAAAAGTGTTCGGGGCAAACCCCGAGCACTTCGCAACAGGTTGATTTTTACCATGTTGAGACAAAATTAATTAGACTCCCCAGAAGATTTTCCATAGTTTTTTCACTAGCCTGCAGTAATTTTATACATTCAATTAGCTTAAAGATTAGTTACCATGCCTTGATCAGTTATTTTAGTAACAATTTATACCAGGTTTTTGGAAGGATAGATAATTAGTTCATTACAGTTATTTAGATTAAATCAAAGCTGGCTAAGTAGGCTTTTTGGTCTTGGGTAAAAGATCTCTGAGCCCCTGGTCCCCCACGCACGTTTTCCAGTTCAATTATATAGTTGGTACAGGTTTGGAAAGGCAGCAGCCCTTCCATTTAGGCTTTACAGTCCATTATTCCTTATTAGTAGCAGAGTCAGCACGCCCAAGGGCCTAGTCCTCAAATAAATCTACCATAAAAATCACCAAGTATTCCTTTTATTTCCTACATATGGTAGCACACCCGACCCCCCCAAATCTCTTCGCTGCAATGCTTATTTATATGCTTTCCCACAAAAGCTGTAAATCTGGAGATGGTTACAGATCTCTCTGCTGATGCATTCATCGCTTCATTAACCAGATTTACTGCCAGGAGAGGAACTTTATCTGATCTATATTCAGACTGTGCCACTAATTTTATTGGTACAGCTTCCGCTCTCAAAAAATGCTTCCACGACTTGATGTTAAAACCTGAAACTCAAAAGTTTGCTGAAAAACAAGACAACATTTCAGTTTATACCACCTCGAGCTCCACAACATGGAGGCCTATGGGAGAGGGCAATAAAAAGTGTCAAACACCACTTGAAAAGAGTTATTGGAGAACAGATCCTTACCTATGAGGAATTTCTTACACTCATTGCTCGCGTTGATTCGATGTTAAACTCAAGGCCGATAACTCCACTTTCTGCAGATCCATCAGACCTAGAGGCTTTAACTCCAGGACACTTTCTCACAGGAGGACCATTAACATCATTTATAGAACCTCATCTCGCTGATGTTTCCATGAATCGCCTTAAACGATGGAAACTTGTGCAAGCATTCGCTCAGCATTTATGGAACAGGTGGCATCGAGAGTACGATCAAAGTGGATTACTCCCGAAGGAAATTTCAAGACTGGAGATTTAGTGATTGTTCATGAAGATAATACTCCACCGTTAGTTTGGAAACTTGGCCGAATTGTCACAGTCTGTCCAGGTCCAGATGGTATTGTAAGAGTCGTTCACATCAAGACAGCTTTAAATACCTTAACCAGACCTGCAGTTATGGTTTCCCGCTTTCCTAAAAACTAACTTAAACCTAACTATGGCTACCAAACCCCTTTCCATTAGACTATTTTATTTATATTCTTTCAGTAAACTTATTTAATTTTTCTGCTAAACCAGGTCGGTTCAAGGAGGCTGGTATGTATGTATATAATTCTATTTTCTATTTATATTCTTCAATATTCTTCAGTTTATTGTCTTATTAAAATATAATATTAAATATAGGCATCACAACAATCTCCATTTAGATATTATAAATAACCATTTTAAGTGCTTCTCACGGAGATAAATGGAAATATAGGTGTGACTCCACAATGGCAGCCTTCAGAATCACTCTTTTTTCTCTGCTTATTTTCATGATAAAACATTAGACACATTGGATTTTGCCAAGAAGTTTGTAAATATTAGGTGTTAGATTGCTGAATTAGGAAACCTCAGCAAAGCTGCTAGGCTCGTTTTGCAGGTCACCGGCAGGAGTGGAACTAGCAGGGATGGAAAAGGTGGGAAGGGATGGAGTAGCCAATCAACCTTTAATTGGGCGGCCTTCTGGCTGACTGACATGGGATCTTTGTTTATCCGAAGCTAGGGACCTCTATCTTATAGAAGCTATTACCCAAAGTTATCCTCACAAACCGAACCTAGTTTATAAACAAATGTCATGTTTTTACTTTATCCTTTTACCATGTTATTACCGACAAAACCCAGAACGTGATTTTCAAACTCTAGATGAAAGATCTACTGTATTAAGGTTTATTCAGTAAAATAGGCTATAACATTGTTGAGTACCTACATGATAAGCGTCCACCAACGTATCGGATGCGATACGGTATATCGAACTGAAACACTCGATGTTTTGAATCACATTTTAAGTTAACAGTAGGCTATATCGAAAATTATTCACTCGATATTTATATTAAATTAATGTTATATCAAAAATCAACAATTATTACATCGTCAATAATAATATTCAATGACAGTTAGCCTACAAATATATTTTAAGTTAATGAAGCATTTAATAAATAACGAACAAAAACTAAAATTATAAAATACAACAACAAACAAGCTAATAATGAAACGAATAACTTAACTAAGCTAGAACTTAGTTAGCCTATCTTTGTCAGGGTACGGTAAACTTAATGGGCTGCTTTCATGAATTGAATGAACGGATGTTCACCTGAAATGTTCACTTCTTGTTCAGCTAAAGATTTGCTAAGTCTTCACTCTTAATCCCAGTTTTATAGACCGTTTCAAGCACACCATGTGGTCTCGATTGTTTGGGTGTTTGCAGCAGTTACGTCAAAGGTTGAA
Source organism: Allygus modestus (assembly GCA_963675035.1). Taxonomy (NCBI): domain Eukaryota; kingdom Metazoa; phylum Arthropoda; class Insecta; order Hemiptera; family Cicadellidae; genus Allygus; species Allygus modestus. Next base: position 84,959,682 of record OY776114.1, read on the forward strand.
GATCGATTTAAAATGTGATTCGATAAATCAAATGTATAACCCTCCGAGTGACCTTCGCCCGTTTTCGGGCGGCTATTTTTGACCACTGAGTGTCAGTTTTGGGAGACTTTGTACGCCTCCAGTTTTGTGTAATATTTCTGCGTACGACTGAGCGATCCCGAGCATTGAGCAAACCAACGTGATCAGCGGATTCTAGGCTTCATGATGACTACACATGACCACTGTTTATGCTATTTTTACTATCATCTGTGAAGGAATTCCAAACGTCTGCGATTGTTTGTTGTTGTTATGGCGATAAAGGCTTTTAATATTTTGTTTTTAGGTTAGTTGAATTTTTACACGTATTATTTAGAAAAACTGTGCAAAACTATTTATTTTCTTATTCCTCATTAAATTTTGCACAGAATGTATATATATCTTCATGTTCTTATTTAGTATGAATAAAGTGGGGTTACATATGTGGGTACTGAACAAAAAGAAATATCTGTTCCTATTTTCTGGATTTGAACCGATGTCAAGTTACTACAGTAGAAACTCGCTAAGGCGACCCTCGATAAGACGAAAACCTCGATAATGAGTCTGATTTTCTAATCCCCGTGAATCTCCCATAACACTCAATGTTATAAATACCTCTATAACACGACTCATTTTCAAATAAATACCTCGATAGCACGTCTTTTTGTCATTTCATATTACTAATAAATAAACCTCTATAGCACGTCTTTTTAAATAACTGAACCTCTATAGCACGACTCCCACCTCAATAACACGCTTTTTTGGGTAAGTGAACCTTTATTTCACGACTCTAACCTCAATAGCGCGCCGTTTTGCGTTACGGAACCTTTATAGCACGACTCAACCTTTCTCACGCATAGTTCCCACGGTTAGATCGGATGTTTTGAAGTAAACAACAACGTCTTGGGCTCAGGTCTCAACCGGAAAACCCCTGCTTCCCTATCCCCCCTCCCCTACCGGCCTTTCCTTATCTATCACGGGTCAAATCAGTATTTCACAATAGGTTAAGGTACTGTAATTTTGAGCTTATTGAGCGTAGTAGGCCTACAATGAACAATTTACGGTAATATTAATTTTCTAAAATGAATATTACAGCCTAATTATAAACTTTACTAGGCCTATTATTTTTCAATCAATTTTAATACTGTAATTGTATTGTTATATGACAATCATAAAGAAGTTTGTTTTACTTGTATGTGTGTTCTTTTATTTATGACTGATTTATACGGTAATTTTCTGCTTAAAACTAAATTAGAAATGTTTCATAAAAAATGTGCGTGGTATAGCAAAAAGTCTGTGACCTCGATAGCACGTCTTGTTGTGAAAACAACCTTGATAGCACGACCCTCAATTACAAGTGCACCTCGATAAGAAGACTATTTTAGAGATCCCCTTGAGAGTCGTGTTATCGAGGTTCTACTGTATAACATTAGGTATGAACATCAAAAGTTGAATTTTAAATAGCCTATTTAACCCTAGGACTGCCATTGTCCAAGTACTGGGCCATTGCATGTGTGCACCGGATGGCCTATGGCTGATACTCAGACAATTGGGTAATTTTTTTTCAACTGCTTATATGATCTAGAAACGTAATAATATTGATACCATTTTAAAGAGGAGATTCTAAACTTTAATTTTCATATATAAACGAACCTCGTAGCAGTAACAGATCAATCTAATTGCTATTATAACTACAAAATTTAGAGCGCGAAACATTTTAAAAAAACAAGTGTTTTTAAACAAATCGTAGTGCCTGCATTTGGGCATGGCCACCTTTAAAGAAGGCTTTGGCATTCGAACTGGCAATGCCGCCATCTCACAGAGCAGAGGAGTCACTGCCAGCACAAAGCCCATAGCTGCCAGTCGAATAACGTGTCCTTTAAAATAAACTTAGCTACCGGTATGTTATTTTGTTTTGCTGGATAGAGAAAACATTCTAATGGAGACTGGGAGGGTTAAGATCGATATCCCGTATCGCATCCGATTAAGTTAGATGGTGGACGCTTATCTGTACCCACATTTAACCGAGAAGTAGTTTCTACTATCGGTATATCGATTCCGATAGTTTGATATATTCATTCGATTGTTTTGCGGGACAGTTATGAAGCTGCAGCCAAGTAAAACACACATGTACTGTAACAGAGAACGGAGTCTTCAGCTACCGATACCTTCTCTCTCGTTTACCATGCGCCTTTGTTGATTATCATGTTTATAATTATAATAGGCCTCTCTAGGCCTATGTAGTTAGTGTTTTATTGTTGGTATTCCTGCCTAAGGGATTAAAATATGGCCTGGACTCTGGCAAGGTGCAGCAATGGAATTAATCACTAGGTATCTCTTTATCTTTTCAACCTACACTTATGGCTGTTTCATACCCACTTCGAACAATAGGCCTAAAGGTTTAGCTAAAAAGAGCATTAAATCTAAGCTAAAAGGAATTTTATTTCAACTTACCTAGCTGATTAAATACCTCAAATTTTTAGGAATGAACGTAGCCTGATTGTTTGCAAACACAAAAACGATGTAAATAAATAATAAGAACTTGCTTTCACTGGGCACTGGTGTTAAAATTCAGAGTAATATTTTATCACTTGATCAAACGAGAATGTTCACTAACTAGGTTGCCTAGATAAATTGCAATGCAGTAAGCTTACGTTATTTAGATTTAAGATTTTCACCAAACCACCACCATCAAAACATAACAGAGACAGACGAGACAACCGACATCAACCAACCAACATCAACATCAACATTAACATTGGCCAACAAACAACAAACACTGAAGAAAAAAACATCAAATCAAAGCCACTAAAACAGTTTTTTCCTAAGCTGTAAATTGGCTGACTTTGAGTTTTTACCATGATGCTTTAATTTGTACCAATTGTTATCGGCTTTCACATAATTAGTTAAAATATAATGCTCTAGGAATCACTACTCTGACAAATAACCTTCAAAAATGTGCCGTCAAATTTGGTATTTGTTCTGTTGAGGTGTCACCTTGGTGGTGGGACGCTATCTTTCGACGGACAAATAAATGCGGCTTATTGTGTTGTTTTCAACACTATTTCCAAAGTCTTGCCAAGCACAGTGGTGGTAAGTGACATTTTTGGGTGTACCGAACTTTTTATATTTCTAGAATCTGTGTGAATTCCTGATCACATTAACACCTACCAATCAATTTTAATAATATTTTACCAAACAAAATGTTAGTGAAAAAATCGCAATCTACACTTTTCTTTCCAATTACTAAGCAAAAGTGTTGTAACTGCTAATTAATTGTTAAGGTATTTTATCGTGTATACAACAGTTACCACGAACGAGCTTCAGCAAATTTCTCTGAAACCACAGAACTGGCTTAGAAAAAGACGATTGAAACATATAAATCAGTTTTGTTTTAAGTGTTTAAATACCACACGTTAGCAGAGAGGGAAGTATAGATAAATAAAAATAATAGCTTAGCAATTATTGACTAAAGAAACAATATCATAGGCATAGTAACTGATTTAATAAAATAATAAACTATCAGATATTCTAAAATAAGCTAAACAAATTTCAACGGAATCTAGTTTTTGATTAAATTGTTTTATTGCCCAGTCAATGGGAAGGTAAAAAACGAGCAAATGTCTGAAGAAATTAGTAACAGGCTGAAACATATACCGATCGATAGTACCATAGACTAACTACAGTAGTTACCCACACAGCACAAGATTGTCCCCAGGACATCCCAAGGACATCACAGTGGGATATGCAGGATATCCCAGGATCATCCCTATCTCATCCCATGATATCCTCAAGATACCCTCAGGATGTCCCCAGGACACAAAAATGTCCTCTCCCCACGACATCCTGGGGACATCCTTCAGGATGACCATGGGATGTCCCTTGGACCTAATCAGGACATCATAATGAAAGCCATAGGACATCCCCAGGATGTCCCACAGGATTATCTGGGTATATCCCTCGGACCACAAAAGGATATTGTATTTTGAAGCCCTAGGACATCCCCAGGATGTACTGGGGACATCCCTCGGTCCACAAAGGGATATTGTACTCTGAAGCCCTAGGACATCCCCAGGATGTCCCACAGGATTTACTGGAGACATGCCTTTGACATGTATTGAAAGGTGTCCCATTATTCTATCAGTATGAATCGCATAACCCCACAGATATCCCTACCTCCCCATGATAATTCTGTGGTCATCCTTAGGAGGCCATAAGGCTCCTAGTAATAGGTAGTGTGTACCCTGAAGCCATATCACCTCCTAAGGATGACTGCAGAATTATCATGGAGTAGGCAGGGATATCTGTGGGGTTAGGGGATTCAAACTGATAGAATAATGGGACACCTTTCAATATGGTCACACAATCTGATAGGAAGACAGTTCTAAAATAAATTACAGGACAACTTTAAATTATTCTTTTATAAAAATAATACTATAATTGTCCATGCCCAGCTTGCACATAGAAAACAAAGTTTTAACTTCATATTGGTGTTATTTTTTTAAACAGGTTGACTAGTGTATAAACGTTAAATACCTGTAATCTTCCTTGTGATCCTAGGATATCTTTTTAATGGATGACACGTTTTGTCAAAAGTAATTTTGTCATCTTTAGACCCATACAAAACTTTAAATTGTCACATCACAGTCCAAAAGCAAAAATCCTTTAAAATAAAACTTTATATTGGTTACCATTGTCATATTTTATGCTAATTTTTATCATTACTATCACATGATTTATTTTGTAAGTGTCACTAATGTCCTGATTATATGTACTTAATTGGATTGACACTGAAAATATATACACAACTTAGGACTTTTTATTAAAATTTACTCAAATCTTTAAAAAAAATAGTTGTTTTAACAAGTTTATAATAAAATGAATATATGCATGTGTAGGCCTAAACATTTCTCAGAACAAAAGTTGAATTAATAAATACAGATTTAAAAAATTTAAGGATGGATTCCAATTTATAATTGTTTGGTGATGTGATACAAACAATTAAGGATTTTTTTTAAATAATACAGTAATGAATTCAAACAAAATGGCAGTATAATTGCAGTAAAAATAAGTACATAAAAAAATGTAAGTCATATAAACCAGGCTGTATAAACACACAGTAAGTATTGGTAGTTGATTAAATTCCTTCTCTGTTTTCATCTTCATCATGGCCTCGCTTCCTGTAAATAAAAAAAATAAGCTAATACTGCATATAGCCTTGGGTAATATTTTATCTAAAAATACCCCCGTCGCAGCAAACATGCGTACTAAGCGACTTTCCAATGCATATAAATGTGTCTCACTACTACATATAGAGCCACTTACCAAGTTTCACAAAAATAAATTCATAAATAAGTGATAAAGGCCTATAACATTTTATTTATTCTCCATAAGAATAACATTAAGGCTGTGCACGCAGATTTGCCAAAAAAAGGAAGGAAAGAAATGTGTTTTTTTGCGATAATCAATATAACTCAAACAGGTGAAGCTAAATACCAAGTTTTATTAATTTAAGTTCATAACTAAGGGAGATATCAAATTTTAATTACTCTCCATATGAATAATACCCCTGTCGCAACAAACCTGCATACGCAGCAAATTTCTAATGCATATAGCCCTACATGTCTCTTACTACCACAGAAAGCCACTTACCAAGTTTCATAAAAATACATTTATAAATAAGTGATATATAGCATTTGAGTTATTCTCTATAAGAATAACATAAAGGCTGAGTACGCAGGTTTGCAGCAATAAGAAATATAAGAAATGTGTTTTTAAGCAATTATCAATATAACTCAATCAGGTGAAGCTACATACCAAATTTTAATAATTTATGTTCATAATTACAGGAGATAGATATAAAACTTTACTTATTCTCCATAAAAATAACACATGGCTGAGTATGCAGGTTTGCTGTTACGGGGATAATCAACAAAATAAAAATTTTTGTGCAAATATCAATATACCAGTACTAGGTGGTTTTTACCTATTTTGAACTCTCTTTCCATAGCCTGATCGATCTGGTTTTCGAACTAAAGTCATAAATGTTACTCTCCACATTTAGGCCTAATTTAATCAAAATTGGGCATTTATTTCAAAATTTATCGAGGTAATGGACGCATATATATATAAATCTAAACAACTTATGTGTTTGGAATATGGGGACCTCAAAACAAAAAGTGATCATGGTCTCAGCGTTAAGTCTTACCATGCTACCTACTGTAATAGCTTTTTTCCTATAGAGGAAATTCGCTAAAAAAAGATAGAAATGAACTGAGAAGTAAACAAGACCAAACATTAAAAATGTCTTCTCTAGTAATAAAATACCCCCGTCACAGCGTGAAAACTCATTTTATTTCTGCTGCTGCCATTTCAGTCGCCTTGTTAATGATTATATTACAGTTACTGGTAACCACCAATCATTCACACTAAAATGAAATATAATGTTATGAATATTAATGTTGAAAAATGTAAAAGAAAATTGTCAGCAATATTGCAAATTTAATCTCCCCTTAACTCCCCTTATTTGGTAAATATGTCATTGAATATTTTGTGTAGCCATGTGTTTACAGTGGCGGATTTAAGCAATTGCCGCCTAAGGGCTACTAGGAAATCTGCCGCCCTCCCCCCGTTTGTCCTTTTTGCCGCCCAGGTTTACCCACATGTTATATATCTTGTTTGGTTATTTTGTGACAGTACCTAAAGAAGTTATGAATTAGCTGAATGAATAAGTTTAAGAAATTTATGTTATTTCCTAGTTGAAAAAACCAGTAAAATAATGTATAATTGACTTGATTCACATTAACACAGTTTAATTTTCAATACTGCCTACTCAATGACAATCAGCCCTAGAGACAAATGTTGGTGTTAAAAGCAGTGAAGCAGTGCCACTTTTAATAAGAAGAAAACGCATTGACTACTGAAAATTATAATAAATAACCTTTAAATAGGATATGATTAAACTGTAGCCTCCCATATAGCACAAGTACATCAATTTGACGTAAAATTGATGTAAAAAATGTCAATGTCATTGATATTGTTGATGTCATATTGACATCAAATGTCATCAAAATGACGTCAATTTGACGTCAATTGGAAGTAAAAAGGGCACTCAATTTTACGTAAAAATGACGTAAAAAACAGATCAAACATGACATCATATTGCCATCAAATTGATATCAAACAAGCAGTATAGAAAAGAAAAAATTGATGTAAAATGTACGTCAATATGATGTCAAATGTACGTCAATATGATGTCAAATGTATATCAATAGGATGTAAAAAATTTCTTAATATTGTGCTGTAAGTTATTTAAATAAAATGTTGTTTTCTACCAGGATATGCACAGAATTGTTTTGTTTCTCAAAATAGGTTGTTTTGAGAATTTCGTTCTGTCTTAAATATCAATATGTTTTGCGTTTAAGATCAAAATTAAAATTATCAGACATGTGAAGCCGACCTCAAAGAGACTAAATTTATTTTTATAAAAACTTCAGTATTAAAAATGGCAGTGTATCAAGATGCCAATATCTGTGAACGTATACAAAGCATTTTGATTTATATAATTTAGTGACTCCAATTTTAACTAATTACCAAAACAATAAATCATACCTATTTAAATTTTATATAATATTTAAACAAATGTTTGCCATTCATGAGATAAATACTTTACAATAGGTTGCATATTTTTTGCTCCTTAGTTTTGTAATAGTTTTTTTTTTTTTAATTAAGCCTAAAGCATAAGTAGGAAAATAAATAGGCTTACAGAAATGTTTTTTCAGCAACTTTTATATTAGTACTTAATTACACTTTTTTAAACTTAATTTTAATCTTCTTGTTTTCCTCCTTGTGCTGCTTGCAATCTGCAACACACAATAAACAAGAATAACTTATAGGTAATAATGCCCACTTTAGTATTTTGGGCGCAAACATATTTAAGGCCTTTAGCCCAGACTTAGCTTTTGATCTGGAAAAACTCGTTTATAAGTAGGCTAATTTTATATTCTTTTTGAAAAAAGCTATTGTCTAATATGTACCGGTAGGATTATTTAAAATTATGGGAGCGCAGGATTGGAACAGTCAGGACATAGCGCAGTAAAAATGTTTGGCGGGGAACTGGCACTGCCCCCACCCCGCAGCCGCGAGTACTACACCAGGAAGCCATGCCCTCTTCCCCACTCCATACATAACAACAGCAGTTCTGCCAACTGACATAAACATTAGAATTGTTGTATACTCCTAAAATACAAAAATTTCAAACCACGAATCCTGTAATTTCCTGAATCTTATATATTAATACGCCAAAAAAGGCGCTTTTATGGTTAGGAAAACTTCTCCGTTGTTTCTTGACCAATTTTAATGTTTGAAGTGTCAAAGAATTCGACTCAGTTCGTAGTTTTGCAATTAGGTTTTTAATTTTCAATATCTTTATTCTCAAGGGTACGGGCTGCCCTCAAAGTTGTTTTTTTGCTCATAAGATTAATATGGGGAATACATTTATTTGAATTGCAGCTGTTAACACATTATGGACAGGTTATTAGCAATACCAGATGTTCCAGGTAAGGAATGTCTATCTATATTAATAAAATAGGTTTGATCTCACATCTCTTTGAGCGGTAAAATGTTGTATGCAGCGGAGATATTTAAATACGTGTTAACATTTGTTTTTCTGCCTATCTGTTTATAAGCCATATTTGTTCTGCGTTTCACAAAAAAAGACTGAATGAAATAAAAAATGTTTGTGTGGAGGAGGAAACGTTTTGGCTAAAAACTTAAACAGCGCGCTGCGGCGGTTAGGTTAGGTTACTATAATTTCCATACACAACACAGTTGTTTCTGAGGGTCCCATAATTTTACGCTGGATGCTGGAAGTTGACAGAACTGCTGTTTTTATGTATGGAGTGGAAACGAGGGCATGGCTCCCTGTTGTAGTACTTGCGGCTGGGAGGTGGGGGGACAGCGCCAGTTCCCAGCCACACATTATTACTTTGCGAGGACGGCACTGCGGGAGGTCCTGGCTGTTCCATTTCTATCGTCTCAAAATTACTTGTTACCGGTATCTAAAGGTTAAAAGTCAGCCACACAATAAGTTGATAAGATACCGGTAATATTATTCAGATTAACTACGGTATATAAAGCGAGCTTAGATTTGTGACCATTATCTTATATTAACCCATCCCACCAAATAAATTTAATATAGTTTAAGGTTTACCAAATTATATAGGCTACTTGCAGTCAATTTTCAAAAATAAAACGATTACAGCAGTTTTTCACTTTTGATTTATTGTTCCTTCAGTATTGTTGGGTAAAACAACCTAGAAAATCCAAAAACCACTAGCAAGTGAATTATTGCTCGTTGCAGGATTTTAACCAGCCTATGTTCAAAATTGCTTTGCCATTTAAAATTTAGCCCCAAACTCCAGTTATAATTCTGCTTGCGGCCTCGGCATGTTCCATATATAGCTTAAAATGTTATTCACTCACAATGTTAAATAAAAACTAAGTTACAAACCACACACAAAAGCCGGTCCAAAATAGTGATTTGAAAGTATAACTGAAAATACTTAACATTTATTTAACTGAAAATACCCCAGTGGTAATACAACCCAGAACCCGTGTTTTAAGCTGGTCCAACTTTCTAGAAAACAAAAATGGATAGGTCTCTGAAATGAGGGCAAGGACAATCACTGCAACTGAGATATCATTCCACTAAAAGTCATGCGATTTTTATAATTTATTTACATAACTAACTTTATAAAAAAAGCTTTATAAAAAAGCTAACTTTATAAAAAACGGTCTTATTGGTTACAGGGCCTATAAATAAACCAGTACCGATATTTTATTAACCACGGAGCACACAGTGTGAAAAGCCCAGTCAGGAAGCTAGGAAATCACCACTAAACTATGGTAACATACATAAACTAACATATTCTTGATAATGGCGGATTTCAAAAAAATCTTAGGTCGAATATGTTAAGTAGGCCCTAAATAACTTGTTCTTTGGTGGACCAGGAAGTTACCAGTTTAAAGTAACTATTATTTTAACCCTAGAACTGGCGCATGTTATTCCCCATGGTGGCGGCTTTTCTTTTCTACTTTTGAAGAGTTTTACTTTATATTATGAAAAATATACATAAACATGCCAAACTACCCATATGTTTTTTACTTTGTATATCAAATTGATCCCAATGAAGTTGCCTTTGGAGTTAAAAGTTAATTCTTTGACTGAAAGTTGCAATATAAAAAATCTTGTATTAAAGAATCCATTTATAGCCATTTTTTGTTGCAATTTGTATTAGGGCCTAAGTTACATACCTAAGTTAGTACCGGTAATAGAAAATGTCGTATAAAGTTATTGACTTACGTCTTACTATAATGACTCTACAGGATGTTTAATTTAGTTTTGCAAATCTGCTGACTAAAATAACTTAGTCCTAAATTTAAAAATTGGTTTAACTTATGTAAATATATATCAACAATCACAAGTTCCATGAATATGGTAGGCTATCAAATTAAAGCTCTAAAATCTCTAGTTCATTATGGTAAGTTATCAATTTAACTTAAGTGATTATACTAAATTTTTGCTAGACATAAAAAAGACTACGCTACCACAACAGAAACATCACCAGGGATTCAGCTGGGAAAAAAATTCTTTGAGCAAAAATGCTACAAGCTCTTAGAGACTTGTAGCAAAAATATTTTCCTTTTCGCATTTTTACTCGCGTGACATTATACTATTTTTTGGTCTTAAGTTGTTTTTTGCTTGTATTTTTTTAACGTTTAAAATTTAAATACCGTAATATATATATAATTCAGCAGAGTCTACTTTTCTTGGTAACTTATCCATTTTAACCATTAAAGTCTGAAATGGAAATATACTAAACATTCTAATAGAATAGGCCTAATATGGTACCAGAACAACGAAAACTCACACACCCCAAACATTACACTCTGAAACATAACCTCAAAGCATATCGCGATCGCATTTGCGCATTACCGATTTCGAGTTGTCTGTTTTCGCTAGGGTACCTCTACACTTTCGCCCGATCCTTGCGATTTCGAGCGACTCGTGCTCGTGTAACCGTCCACATTCTGCAGCGAGTTGACCACGAGCGGCACTAAGTATGGAGGACCTGCCGCTCGTCTCCTTTGACTCGGTCACAACAACCGACAAGAATCGGTACGATAGCGACGCGAGCGCAGTCATCCCTTCGGAGGCGAACTAGCCCTCAACATTCTCGCATTCGCCAATTCGCTCAGCTACTACAGAGTGCGCGCCAAACCGAGTCACAGCGGAGAGCGCATGACGTCTGCTAGAGGGTTAGCTACTGTAATTACAACTGTCATTTTAGTAACTTGCCCGTTCCGTTTACACGGTACGCAGTTGAAATCGACAGCAACTGTTCACGTAATGTAGGCTCGTCTCCTCTACCACTCACTCAGAGGCGATCGGTAAAATGACGTAGTGCAACCAACACAACGTTAAGCCTCTCCAACATCCCAACTACTCTTCTAATAATTTTGTTTGTGGATCATGATCACGGACTTTTAATACAATTTGGATTGTTAAAACCAGATTTTCTGCAATAACATTTAAATATTTATTATACTTTTCTTTGTAGCAAAAAAGCGACAGCCTGCCCAAATATTGTCGCATTTTCGTGGTGCATATCGCATTTTGCGACAAATGCGACCGCAGCTTAAACCCTGCACATCACACCGAAACGTAACTTAGTTTGAACTAAGTTACGGTACGCTGCACCAGTTATAGGGTTAAGGCTGCCTGCAGATACTAGAACTGGGTCATAATTTGGCAGGTGTGCCACATTTATTTCTCAATTTGCCCTAATTTGTATAACACATTTAGGTTAATGACACTTTCACATCCAATGGTAATCCTAAGCCAAATCGATATCGAAACAATTATCCACACCTTTGAAATGTTGGATTGTATGAGACAGTGAGACTTAGCCAAATACCTAATTTTACATCCATGTAGGCTTAATTGTGTTGAAGCTAATATTGAACTAGTCCTAGGCCTGAACACGCCAAATTTCAATAATCTATTGGTATATCAATTCACCTGTTTAGGCATTATACCAACATAGTTTGTCGGGTTTTGATTACAACATTTTTCATCATTTGCTACCCAGCAATAAGCTTAATTGAAATTATTTTAGTTGAAGAAAGCGAGGTGACTTCAAGTATTATAGGTTAGGTCTAACTGAAAAACCTTGTCAAAATAATGCTAATATGTTTTGATTTTACTTACCCTGTTGCACTTCCTGTACTAAGCAGTGTGATGCTAAGACTAGATGAACTTATTAACTTTCGTCTCTTCTACTTTACCAAACTAAAGTCTAATATAAACATGATAAACTTAACCCCTCTAAGACCGATATGACAGAAAAACAATGCGCGCCGCGCCAGCCAAGAAGGAATAACCTCTTAACCAAATGCAAACATATATTTAATTGTAATTGTAAGGTTAATTTGTAATACCTATTTTGAGAACTCGAATTAAGTTTTTAAATCATAATTGTAAATAAATAGTTATCCGTTAAATTGTAAACTGCTTTTCGGAACATGCAAAATGCTTGATTTGACTTTCTGTGCCAAATTGGATTGTGTCAATGGATATTTAAATTATTTAGATAAAAAACCGTACTTATTCGTGAGTGAGTGTGATAATAAATTTAACTATAATTAATTAAATTTACATTCAAGCCATATTATTAATAACTAAACATTTAACTTTGTATTTTTTGTGAACATGCGTTAATATACTGTGCTGATCAAAAATTGCATGTAAATTTTACTTCAAATGATGTAAAACTTTTGATGGGGGCGGTTAAAAAAATAATTATTATTAAATAAAACTGATTGAAACAAAAATAATACAGTTTTGGTATTATAATATTTTTATATCAAAAGATATATATGTCAAAAATTTTACATCATTTTGACATCAACAATTTTACATCATTTTGACATCAAACATTTTACACCATTTTGACGTCAAAAATTTTACATCATTTTGACGTCAATATTTCGTCAAATATTTTATTTGACATCAATTTGACGTCTTTGATCACTTTTTTACGTCAAATTGACATCCTGTGCTATATGGGCTTAAAATTCTTAATTCGGACCATTAGCCTCAAAATCCTGACTATTTTAATCCTGAATTAGCGCTTTTAAATAGTTTTTCAGTAATTTTGTAATTTATACTTTTATACTAAGGAATTGTTTATATGTTTTAGACGATCAAAATAGAAAATTAATAGATATAGGCCGTAGGCCTAATCTTAAAAAAACTCTACACATTTTCAAACACTTCTTCTAGTTTCATCTCCATGATGTTGTAGATCCAGTGAATTAAAATATAATACCAGGAGTCACTAAGTTACTCTCTGACAAATAACCTTCAAAAAGCGTGCCGTCATATTTGGTATTTTGTCCTGTTGTGTCAATTTGTTGGTGGGACGGTGTCATTCGATGTACAAGGCGGCTTGTTTTCAACACTATTTCCAAAACCATATTAAAAGGGTGTTTTAATTTAATTCAAATCATAACTTTGATTCGAGATAAACAAAAAAAATCACATATAGAATATGTCTTAAGATTATAAAGTTAAGTTTAACATCATGATTCGCCTAAAATGCGAACAGATATTAATTTAAATACTTCAAATATCACAGTTTTTCATTTAATGAAATGGGAGATTTTGACACCGTCCCACCCAAAAAATATATACAGAGGTCTCGCCTGGAGTAAAAAAAACTGCAGCCTACATGCTGACCACCATTTTGACCCTCTATGCTCCCATGGCAACAACCAATCAAATCCTATCTTCACAAATTATGTTAGTCTTTATTTGTCTTTGGTCAGATGTTTTGTTCTAAAAAATATCCTCCAGAATGAACGACTATGTGTGGTAGCCTTTGATGGTAAGTATAAGACGGCTGAAATAACTTTCTTTGTTACCTTGAGTTTGAAAATGAATCGACAATATCATTGTGATCTAAATTTTGTTATTGTCAAATTCGATTGTTGCAACATTTCTCAGCCATGTGCCATAGTCATTATTGATATTGTGTACAAATAATTTTAATGCTATACAAATGTACGGGTAAACTTGGAAGTCCGTGAGTTGGACGTAGTCATAGTGGCGCTGTACCTGATGTAGTTCGTGGGGATGAATGACAAATGCATTATGACTGTTTTGAGGAACTGCAGTGTGAGGGACTGCAAGCGTAATACATTAGTCTCTGATTACTACCTTTACCTTTAAAAGGGCGGCACACCGTCATTGTCATCAGTTTTCGTCAAAATGTTCCCCGATTCAACATTTCTTTTGTAAACAACTTATTAATTTTCTGTAAATTTGCCGCCCCTAAAAACTTGCCGCCCTGGGCTACAGCCCCTATAGCCCCCCCCTAAATCCGCCACTGTGTGTTTATAAGGTACAGTTTAAGTGCTTAAAGAAACATCAAAAAGCATAAGTGGTCTTCAATTTTGGCAAATCAGTTGCAGAGTCTATTCACCCCTAGTTTCCAGTAGACCTGACCCCTTGGCCACCCTCAAATTTGTACCGTAGTGCATGAAGATGATGAGCAAATAATTGTATTAATAATTAATTATGCGGAAAAAATAAAATGATAAATGCGGTAGCCAGTAGCCTAACGTATTCTAAAAAATAAAATCAAGACAAAAAGGATAACAAATAATACCCCGCACACAGAAAACCAGCATTATCAGCGAATTTCCAATGCCAATTTATATATCTACCACATAAAGCCACTTGCCAATTTTCATGAAAATTCTTTCATAAATATAAGTGATAAATAACATTTTATTCACTCTCCATATTAACGCTGAGTCAAGGAGGATGAAAAATGTGTTGTTATGGAATTATCAGTAAAACTCAACCAAATGAAGCTATATACCAAGTTTTATTAATTTAAGTTCATAATTGAGGGAGATATATCAAACTTTACATACCGTATTCTTCATTAAAATAACATTAGGGCTAAGTAAGCAAGTTTGCGGCTTCGCGGACAGTAAAAAATCTTTTTGTGTAAATATCAATAAACCACAACCAAGCAACATACAAAGTTTCATCAATATACAATCAGGTAATAGATATAAAGACTTAACTCTTAACCCATTGGCTTAGAATGACGTACTGGTGCCGTTCCTGACCTGTAATTTTTAAAACCTTTGAAATGGAATAGAAAAATCATGTTTTTAAATGGATTAATGGTGTATTTTAGTTAAAATATTGTTTTCTTTCAGTTTAAATATTGAAATTGGCATACACACAGAATAGACATAAGTAAAAAATAGCAATTTCAGTGTTGACCATGTAACACACAAAAAAATCAACCGATCCTGTTAACTTTGAATGTAAAATGGTTATTATATATAGGCCCTTATTATTGATTTTAACTTATGACAAAATTGTGTAAGTACCAAAATTGTGATCATTTTGATAAGTGTTAAGGCTATCATAGACATAATCGAATGAAGTAGCCTACGTTACCTAATCATAGTTTTCTAACCTACCTTATTTAATATACAGAATTGTTTTTATAGTTTTACCTGGATTTCTCTTCTTATGAAGAGTTGATTTATTTGGGGTTTTAGCCAATCCATGAAATCAATATGTTTTACTTTGGCCTCAGCAAACTGATTCTGTTCAGCTCCTAAACAGAGACACATGCTAATTTAAATACCTAATTGATTAGCAAACAAACTAGGCCTAAAAATTTCCTGAAAGCACATAGTTACGTCATATGTTTACTTTTAATGTACCATATCCAATCATCAGGCACTGTAAGTTTCAGTTCATACGGCAATTTAGGTTGAGTTTTTAAAGATTTGATTTATTTACCTAATCGTACGTCATACGCTTTTTATTAATTCAATAGTAACTAAAGTACACGATGAAGCTGATTTTTCTTTCCACCTAGCATCAAGATTATAGTATCTTAAAATAAAGAGTTGATTTACCACACTTCAGTTAACCGAATGATAAAATTCAATATGTTCTTCAATATTCTCTTCAAAATTTGCATAATTTTTAGGCGCTAACAAATAATCATTAAGAAACCATTATTACTTTATGTATCGTACCTAAGGCCTATTTAGGGGCAAGTGGGGAAACTGGGCACACCTAAGTTAAATCCATTATACCGTACTCAAAGATTTTTATAGTTAAACTTCAATTTATTCATATTGCCTCTAGGATCGAAGTTTGACTCAAAATAAAACAGGTTTTTATACCCTATCGTCAATCAATCCCCTGGTTTACTAGCAGATAACTAATTTTGGGACTACTGTCCCATTATTAAATCTGGTGTCGCTAAATTAAAATATGAACACATAACTTTGTCACAATATATACACCAACACAACACAAACGGACGCTACGATTAAAACAAATATTTATTTGGTTTGGTCGACCAAGGACAAGTCCAGACAGCGGGACAAGAACACGCGGATGGCTGTGACATGACTACCTCCAATATCTAGGCCTACATGACTAACTTACCTCCTACCAATGTACCTTGTCACATTGTAGCATTCCGCGTGTTCGTATCCCGCTGTTTGGACTTGTCCTTGGCTTGTGTTAGTGTATATATTGTGACTATGTGTTCATATTTTAATTTATCGACGACAGATTTGATAATGGAACAGCAGTCCCGAAACTAGTCATATGCTAGTAAACCAAAGGACTGACGACGGAAAGGTATGTAAAACTGTTTCATTTTGAGTTAAACTTCAAACGAATACATATAACTGCTCCCCGTTTAGCTTATTCGTTTCTTAGGAGGAAATTACAATTTAATCGATTCAACCATTATTTGTACAGAAATTAATGTCAAAGTATGCAAAAGCGCCCAGTTCCCCGACTGGTGTGTCACTGTGCGCATTGGGTAAGGTAACTGTGCGCAGTACCGGTATAGCCTAATTGCAAATTTGGGTGAATAATAAAAATAAAAGGCTGTTACCTACTATCAGAGTTAATATAATACAACACATATGGATAAGAATTATATATTTTGTAAGGAAAACAACTTTAAGCTAAAAAGTCTTCAGTGTTCTTATGATTAAATAAATGTAAATCCAGGCTGCCCATAAGACTAGTGTTAATTGTAACATTGGCCTTATGGAAGTATGGAAAGCCTAGTTTTTTCATTCGTGCAATACACTTTATAGGCCTAGATAGTTTTGAGGTTATGGTAGTTCTTAGTATGAGAGACTGACTAAACTGATTCAGTAGGTACGGGTACTTTCTATAAACAAACCATCCTAGTGGAATAACTCTTTATTACATTATGAAGAAAAATTAACTATAGTTAACCTGTAAATCTGTTTTAACAAAGTATGTTACTTACCAAGAAACAGTACAGTATTCAAAACACCTGAAGTAACTCTTGAATGAAGATATATTTTTTCTCAATTCAAACCTCCAAAACTTAAAACTTTGTAGCCTAAGTAGAAAGTAACTGAAACATAATTTACCAAGCCAAATACGGATTGACCGTTATATAACACACGTCTATCTGGTCTGTCGTCTGTAGACATAGAGTTTGGTTGGGATGCTGCGATTCTGCGCAGACGCGAGGCGCCGCGTCAGATTTTTTCTCTTTTCTCTAAAGGGGATTATGGGAGATCGGATTGGCCGTTAATTTAATGGTGTACCGGTAAAAAGTATGCAATTTTTCTTTTCTTTTCTTATAAATTGTCAGAATTCTATGCATATTTCATCGATGTATAAACTGTAAATTCATTCTTTCTTTATACATGTGTTATTTTAGATATCTAATCATTATCCTTGTTATTCAATTTGGTTTGAATACTAAAACTCTAAATACAACTTTTAATTAATTATTACAAAAATTGGTCTGGGATATAGAGGATGTCGGTGGGATGTCCCCAAGATATCCACGTTATCCCGGGATTTCGTGGACATCCCTGGGACGTCCACAAATGTCCCGGGACATATCAGGATATCCTAGGGGTGTCCTGTTTATCCTGGGATGGCAATGGGATGTGTGGGACACAAATGGGATATCCTGGGGACGTCGTGTGCTGTGTGGGTAGTCTACCCACCTAGAAGTACAAAAACCCAAAAGACCCATAAATTTCCCCTAAATTTCCCCCGGTGCTTATCTCGTTGCCCTCCTTTAAACCCCCCTAGCCCCCTTCCTGCAAGCATTTACAAGAACGCTCATATCTCCATTCCCCATCAGCACAAATCGTTGGGCCAACGTTGGAAAATAGAACGTTGGAAATGGTTGGCCAATGGTGGGAATGTCGCGAGGCGCGAGGTTGGCCCATTGATGGATTAACCAACCATTATCCAACAATGCCAACCAATACCAAACCAAATGCCAGCGGTTTATAATTTTTTATTTAAATGCATATTTTAATTTTAAAAATCATGATTTATCTAATTGAATTGTTTAGTTAACTAATTATAGACATTTTAAAATACCCCCGTCGCAGCAAACCTGCGTACTCAGCGAATTTACAATGCAAAATATATGTCTTAATACCACATAAAGCCGCATACCAATATAGTTTCATAAAAATATATCCACAAAAAAGCGAGATATCAAATTTAAATTATTCTCCATAAGAATAACATTGGGGATGAGTACGCAGGTTTGCTGCAACAAGGAAGAACAAATATGGAGTTTCATGTAAATATCAATATTACTCAACTAGGTGAAGCCATATACAAAGTTTTATCAATATAAATTCATAAATAAGTGATATATACCATTTTGATTATTCTCCATAAGAATAACATGGGGGATGAGTACACAGGTTTGCTGCAACAAGGAACACAACAAATAGGTTTTTATGCAAATATCAATAGAACTCAACTAGATGAACCAACGTACCAAGTTTTATTAATTTATGTTCATAATTAAGAGATACATTACATTTTACTTATTCTCCAAAAGAATAACATGGGGGCTGAGGACGCAGGTTTGATGCTACGGGAATTATCGGTAAAAATTGTGTTTTTTGTGAAAATAACAATAGACCACAACCAGATGAAGCCTATACCAAGTTTCGTTCATAAATAAGCGAGCTATAATTTTGTCTTATCCTCCATAAGAATAGCATTGGACAACGTACAGTGTTTAGCACTTTCTATATCTATGTAACCAATTGACGTAGAAAAATGATCAAAATACCAAATTGTGTGTTTTTTAAGCTGAATCCAGTGGTGAAAACTAAAATTTAATTTAAATAATTATTACATGTAAAAAACGTAAAAAAAACATTTTTGAGGTAGAAAACCCCCCCCAAAATACCACTTCGGATAGGGCGATCTGTCTGGTTTTCGAACTTAGTCATAAATGCTGCTTTACATGTATATAGCAAATTTAGTCAAAATCGGATTATTTTTACGAACGTTATCGTGCTCACGGACACACACACACACACACACACACACACACACACATATATATATATATATATATATATATATATATATATATATATATATATATATATATATATATATATATATATATACAGTTTCGAACAAATGGTGTTTTTGGGGTCTGGGGACCTCAAAACGAAAAGTTATCATGGTCCCGGGCCTAGGTCTTACCATGCCGACTACGGTATTAGCTTCTTCCCTATAGGGGAAATTCGCTAAAAGCAATTTAGTCGCAAAAATACCGAGTCACAGTCGGGTCTCGAACTTACAACCTTCGAGGTTACTGAACACTCGCCTTAACCCCCAAAGCCAATATGTCTTACGAGAATCGAAGGATGGACTGAGATATAGAAATTACCAATAGTCTGTACCTGCACGACTTGTACTAGCCTATATACTATTATGTTTTATTCTTCTAAGATTGGATAGTACTCGTTTTATTCTTCTACGTGAATCTACTCGTGCAAAACTCAGTGTAATAAAAGTAGAAACATATTAATTTAATTTATGTATCTATGAAACATGAACAACTACGAGCAAATTAATATATATTTAATATAATTATAATAATCAAAATATAATGTTAATTTATACCCTATCAGCACAAATCGTCGGGCCAACGTAGGAAAATGGTAGGCCAACAGTTGGCACGAGGTAGGCCCATCAGCACAAATCGTTGGGCCAACGTTAGACCATCGTCGGCATTGTAGGATATATATATATATATAAAATATATATGATATGAAGTATATATATATATGTATTATATATATATAATACAATGGTAAGTTTTGCCAACAATAGCGTTTGATAGCCCAATGTCGGCTATGGTTGGATTTGCCAACGTGGCCACGAAGCCACGAAGCTAGGCCACGCGTGGGCTAGCCAACGATTGGCTTTGGCCCAACCGCGTTAATGCCACCTGACTGACCATTTACCTACCATATCCTTTAATCACTTTAATTCCGACGATGGCCCAACGTTGGCCCAACGATGTGTGCTGCTGGGGTTATTATTTATTGTAGCTTCATATTTATTTTTTTGTTTGATTGACTAAATAACGATCTACAAAAAATGTTTGGTTATTAAATTAGCTCAGACCTACGGTTCAGTAGATACTTGCATCATAATAGTAAATATTTGGGAAATTTAAAATACTATTTAACATTATTATTCTCTAAAATACAAATACGCCAGTTTTCCAGAAGGTACTTCAGACAAATGTTGTAGTATATTATATACCGCGTAAAACGGTATATAAATTGTTATAGTTTCAACAATCGGAACATAACTTAAGAGGCTCAAACACAGCGCGTGCACTTTGGGCCGCGACACCCCAGCGGCGGCGGAATTTCGGCAATTGCGCCGTGCCACGTTCGCCACCCAGGTTTTAAGGCTGAATATCACAGGCAATAAACAAGTAGCCTGTGTTGATATTGTAAAAAATCCTATTTAATTTAAGATATGATTTAACAATTTATTATGTAAAACATGGGTTATGTTTGATAGCTGATTTTTATATAAAACATTTGTCCAGTAACAACCGTTGTACATATGTTGTATAGTATATGAATTAAATAATTTAGTGTGGTTGTGAGGTAAATAAACAATTAAATTTTAGAAATAAAAATTCCAAAGGTTCATCTAACAACAAGTTTTAAATAAAAGTGTGTGCAACACTGAAATACAATGCGCGCACCTTGATGCTCGATATGCAGCAGCTACCGTACCAGCGCAGCGCCGGCGCTGGCTGCATCGTTAGGTCGAAAATATTTCACTTCTGGTTACCGGTACCAAATTTTGCACGTTGTTTATTCATCTGACTAGTTTTTATAGGAACACTCTCCCAGAGCTCCCTAACACCCTGTGATGACGTCATCAAGATGGCGGACTAGAAACATTACAGTGTAAGGTTTAAACGTTAATAACTCCTATATCTGTTGCTTGATTTCGACTTTTGGGGAATTATTTTAAAGAAAACTAACCTAGCTAAAATAAATCATATTATTTGAAAATTTAATATGTATAATTTTGAATATGACCTATTTTAGCGAATTTCCCCTATAGGGAAGAAGCTATTACCGTAGTCGGCATGGTAAGACCTAGGCCCGGGACCATGATAACTTTTCGTTTTGAGGACCAGACGTTCGAAACTGTATATATATATATATATATGTGTGTGTCCGTGAGCACGATAACTCTCGTAAAAATTATCCGATTTTGATGAAATTTGGTATAAACGTGTAAAGTAACATTTATGACTTTAAGTTCGAAAACCAGCCAAATCGCTTTATCCGAAGGGGTATTTTGGGGGGTTTTGTACCCCAAAAATGGGTTTTTTGAATTTTTTACATATAATTTTGGAAATAGTCAAATTTTAGTTTTTACCATTGGATTCAGCTTAAAAAAACACACAATTTGGTATTATGATCATTTCTCTACGTCAATTGGTTACCGAGATATTGGAAGTGCTAAACACAGTACGTTGTCTAATGTTATTCTTATGGAGGAAAAGACAAATTTTATATCTCGCTTATTTATGAACGTATACTGACAAAACTTGGTATACGGCTTCATCTGGTTGTGGACCATTGATATTTGCTCAAAAAAAATTTTTGCCAAAGGCTCCCGTAGCAGCAAACCTGCGTACTCAGCCCCATGTTATTCTTATGGAGAATAAGTAACGTGTTATCTCCTTTAATTATGAAAATAAATTAATGAAATTTGGTACGTGACTTTACCTAAATGAGTTATATTGATATCTGTATAAAACACCATTTTTTGTTTTCCTTCCTTCAGCAAACCTGCATACTCAGCCGCCATGTTATTCTTATGGAGAATAATTAAAATGTCATAAATCGTTTATTTATGAATGTATATTGATGAAACTTGGTATGTGGCTTTATGTGGTATTAAGATACATATATATGCATTGGAAATTCGCTGAGTACGCAGGTTTGCTGCTACGGGGGTATTATACATATACATACGGTATTTTTGGATTCGAGGACGTTTAAACTGTAACTTATGAACTATCCCTTCGATTTCGAATAAATTTGGTTACATTTAAGACACTATTTAATGTCACAATTTTAAAAACCAGAAATATTGTGTCAGGGAAAAGGGGCTATACAAATATAACGCACTTAAGGGGAGGAGGTGGTATGGTCTAGCGTTATGCTGCGTTATGTGGAGGATGGGGGGGGGGGTTTGGATCAACGTTACGTAACCCACACATATCAACCCTAAGAGCTGGTGCACTCCCGAATCTGTTGAGATAGTTTATTTTGTTGTTTATATTATTAGTAACTGCCTTGTTTGTTTGTATACATTTTGCTTGAAAAAAGTTATAATAAAATGTTGTTAAAAGAAAGTCATTTAAGGTTTAATTTTTCATTGAAATCCATATTCAAAATTGCTAATAAAACGATGTTTAAAGGTTTAAGCTGTTTTAAAGCCTACTACGATTGAGTTACGTAACACATTAGGGTGGGTGGGGGTATGGTCTAGCGTTATAGTGCGTTACATGGGGGGAGGGGGGTCTGAAATTACGAAAACTGCGTTACGTAATATGTGTATGGCCCCAAAGGGGAGTTTTATGGTGTTTTAATTAGATTTAAAATAACTTTTTATATATTTTATACATGTTTTTAAAACAACAGTTTTCGCTTAGACACTTTGTAGAGCATAACAAACTAAATAATTTCGCATCTTGAATTTATAACCTAGGTTAATTGAGTGGATGTGGAAGAAATCCAAAAGACCTGTTTAAGAAATCCCCTATGTTAATCTTACGGGGAATAGGTATTCAGCTTTTTCACAGTAAGTATTAGTAAAAAAATAATATATTATTTAACCAACTAATGTAGCTTAAAAGAATATTTTGATTTTTTCTTTAAGCTTAAACGATTTTTCAATTTTGCTTTTACGTCAATCCGTTGCTGAGTTTTTGAAAGAGCTAAACCCAGAACGTCGTTTAACGTTATTCACATGTAGAATAAATAACACGTTATACCTAGCTTATGTATGAACATATTTTGATGAAACTTGGTATTTAGCTTAATGTACTTGTGCTCAAATAATTACTTCATAAAAACCTATATCTTACGCTTTATGTTGCAGCAAACTATTCAGTAACTTACATAACTTACTCTATGTACACATCTCTTAAGTTATTCTTATGGAGTATGAACTAAATGATATATATCTCTTATTTATAAATATATTTTAATGACCCTTGTCAAGATGATATGTTACCCTTTTCAGATATGTTACTTCTTGGTACATATGGTATGATTGTTCTGTGCATAATACCCTTGCTGAACAAATAATTTTTAAACTCACCACTAATAAAACATTTTGCATTGTCACTGATAAGTTTTTTACACAATCCAAAGTTTTTTAAAACAAAGTTTCCCAAAATATTTACAATTGACTTTGATTCTGCATCTCTCATCACATACAACCATACAAACTTAGTACATTGATCTACTATAATTAACAAGTTATTTTTCTGTGTTTTACTTCTTGTTAATGGACCAAAAATATCAACGTACAATCTATCCATGGGGGCATTCGCATTACTTGATACTAAAGGCCCTTGAAATCCCTTTTGTGGCTGTTTACCTTTACTACACAATTCACAACATTTTATTCTACTCTTTGACTTCTTCCGATATATTTGGCATGTAAAAATACTCAGTTATTTTCTTTATAGTTTTGTACATTCCTAAGTGGCAGCCACTCAACGCGTTGTGAAAATATTTAAATACCATATCAAACAAATAATTTTCTTTGGTTTAATTTCTTTGGTAAATATATTTTCTTAGCACTATTTACACTTGTTTGGTGTATAAATATACCTTTATTTAAAGAAAACTTCTCATTGTTGGAACCATTGTTTACGCGGTGTACTGTTTTATTTACTTCCTCGTCCTCATTTTGGTGAGTCTTAAAGTCGCTGAAAGTTAATGGAAAGTCTTTTAATGTTATTAACAAAT
Source organism: Allygus modestus (assembly GCA_963675035.1). Taxonomy (NCBI): domain Eukaryota; kingdom Metazoa; phylum Arthropoda; class Insecta; order Hemiptera; family Cicadellidae; genus Allygus; species Allygus modestus. Next base: position 84,984,168 of record OY776114.1, read on the forward strand.
ATACTTTCATTATTTTACAATGCCTTATTTACATTTTATTCTTATATTTATATTTATTTACAGTATTTACATTGTTCGAAACCTCTTCTTGTTTCTCTTCCTTGCTTTCAAAATGTCAGGAAATAAAATCCGCTACCGCGTTATCTTTACCTTTCACTTGTTGAAAATCAAATGGGAGGCTAAGAATGGTTTCCACCCATCTTCCAAGACATCCAAGTTTTCGTAAATTCCCCAAAACCCAAGCCAGTGCGCCATTATCGGTTATGAGAGTGAATTTTCTGTGTTCAATGTAAATTTCGGAACTTATTAATAGCATTTACAACTGCTAAGGTTTCTTTGGGATAAACCGACAAACATCTTTCAGAGTCCGACAATTTTCTGGAAAAATAAGCCACCGGTTTTATGTCCTCACTTTAATTTTGAAGGAGGAATCCTACTGCCGCTTTAACGCTAGCATCACATTGTAGTATAAAAGGCAAATTATAATCCGGAATAGCTAATACGGGCGGATTAATAATGGCTCCTTTTAGCTTTTCATAGTTCGTTTGGCATTCCTCGGTCCATAAAAACATTTTATTCTTCTTTCTAAGTTCATTTAGGCATGCGGCTAACTTAAAATATTCCGGAATAAACTTAGAGAAGTAGGAGGTCATACCAATGAACCTACTTACACCCTTGGCATCTCGGGGAGCCTTGCTAATGGCTGCGGTTCTATCTGGGTCTACGGTTACTTGATTCTTACTAATGAGGTACCCAAGAAAACTTATTTATTTACTTGCGAGCACGTCCTTTTCAGGGTTAACAGTAAGGTTGTGCTGCTTTAACTTATGTGTAACCTGTTTCAAATGTGTTAAATGATCTTGTAAATTCTTGCGGCAAACAATTAAATGTCTACAAAATTTAACACAAATTTGAACTTTTCTTCTTTAAACACTTCGTTTAAATAAGATGAGAAAATTCCACTTCCTGAATGAAGTCCAAATGGTAGCCGATTCCACTCGTATAATTCATAATTAGTTGTAAAAGCAGTTATATGTTTACTTTCTTCGGCTATCTTGGTTTGGTGAAAGCTTTGTGTCAAGTCTAGTACAGTAAAATACTCAGAATCCCTTAAATAATGGTACAACTCATGCATATCTCCAATAGGATAGTTGACTTGTTCGATCTTCTTATTTAAAGCATGGTAATTAATTATTAGTCTAAATTTATCAGAATTGGGCTTTTTTATTACGAAACTGGGACTGGCATAACTAGATAAACTCGGCCGTTTTATGTCTTGCTTTAATAAATCGTCTACAATATCTTTCATAATTTTATGTTTTGGAGGGCTCAAGAGATAACATTTTTGTTTCACAGGCTCAGAATCTTTTAACTTTAAAGTAACTGAAAAGTCAATAGCTGCTCCGATTTTATTTGAAAATACACTAGGATAATTTTCGATAAGTTTCCTTATCTCGTTTACTGCTTGATTACACCCTACTACCATTTCCTTGTTTACATTTTAACTGATTACGGTCTGATTGTTAAATAAAATATTCTACTCTTTACCTGGGGGAAATCTACTCTAGTTAGTGAATTTCCTTTGGAAAGTGAACTATTAACATGACCTGCACGGTGAAACTTAAGCCCGGGACCACCATAGAAGTTCCTAACGTGACCCCCTGAACACGATTTGGGGGGTCGTTCAAAATTATATATATATATATATATATATATAGACATATATATATATATAGACATATATATATATATATATATATATATATATATATATATGTGTGTGTGTTTGCACTCTAGCGGTCGCATTTTTTGTCCGATTTACTTCAAATTTGGTAGGGACGTTCCTTTCTGTAATCAGTTGGACAAGTTCGTTGGGCAAAACAATCGGAAAACTCTAAACCCCTTTTTAGGGGATTAATCTTTCAAATTTCGAGTTTTTGGGCCCAAAAAGGGTCATAAAAGCCCCTGATGCAAAATAAATGCATGTAAAAAGATGGGAATTAGTGAGGCGAAAGTTTTAAGCCCTCTCTCGTCATTCTAGCATAAATATTTACCGAGTTATTAAAGAAAATATGTATCGACTAAACACAGTACGTTGTCTTATGGGGGTTTTACACTAGAAAAGCCTGTTATTCCTTTGTTAGAGTACTTTTATCATCCCCAGCAACCTCACGCCTACTTTCAAGCCTGCCTGGACCTTCTCCTAACCTTATAATGCGCAAAATTGTATTCCCAGCTTTGCAAGTAAATGAAACCAGGAGTATCAGAACAGCCAAAAAAATCAATATTTTCAGATTTCAATAAAAATTGGAAAAAATGTAAGTTTTTACACTTATTTTGAGTTTTACAAGTTTTTATGTAGAAATTCACTTCCCTCACGTCAGCGTGCTGCGTGCGAACTCGTATTTGTATTTATAGCTTTCCCCACCTACCCCGTTTTTTGGCGCGGAGCACGTCTCATTCCCTCTGTAGTTATGTGTGAAATTTCCCTGTATCCTATAACAGGTTCTGGCAATGTGTCCCAACCGGTTGCAGTTATAACACTTAACTGTACTAGGGTCATTTACGTTGTTTACCATCCTCCCTTGAGGAGCGGGGTGGACTCAGACAAGCGCGCCTGCAATCGTCTTCGTATGCTACGTTCTGAGCGCGAATGCACAATTTGTCTAAGTCTTCAAACGTTGAAGGAATTGAGTGAAATACTAACTTGGCTATAGTTTCAGGATTCATCCCTATAGTAATTAACTCTACCAATTCTTGTTTTGAATATGTACAGTTTAGCAAAATAATATTTTCTTTTACTGTTAGGATGTAGCAATTCAAAGCTTCGTTTACTCTCTGAGGTCTGTTTGTCTGTTTACTAAATTTCTTTTCAAACTTTTTCTTAGGCCTACAGGAACAAAATACGACAACAATCTTTGATTTAACACATTTAAGCTTAATTAAAACTCTTACACTCTAGGATCTTAGTGTGGAGTGGTCCTGTGGTGTAGCCTAAGCTTAAATCTACAATTTGCTCATCAGTCAATTCAGTTTCATCTTTCAATTTTAAAATGTTTTTTATAAACCCTAATAGTTTATTTACATCTAAACCATCACACACTTGGAAGTTTCATTAAATGTATCTGAATAGGGTTAAGCAACTTTTAAAAAGTACATTTTTGGTCTTCTTGTATACATACACCGGGTTCGCTTACTTTCTGCCCCACTTTTAATTTTCCGTGAATACATTTTCTAATTCCTCCTCTTCCAATAAACTTTCATTCAATTTACGTTCCACAGTTTCTTTTTCCGTTTCATCAAAACTAAGATTACTAACCGAATCTTTGATTATCTTTAGCCTATTACTTAATGTTTCCACGCTAGTTTTCTCGGACGCATCTAACCTGAAACTACTTAGATTCTTTACTCTTGACTCATAGTGATTAATTTTTATCTCGGTCCTGATAAAAGCGTTCATATCTTTACCGTTGAGAAGATCTTCAATTTTAGTTTCCAAAGATTGTAAACTTGCTGTGATTGTTTGAATTTCATCTTTAATGACTAGTTTTTTAGAGAGATTGTGAGGGTTAGGAGAAACCTTAATTTTTATTGCAGCTCTCAATACATTTCTTAGTTCATTTACGTCAAAATCAATCCCTCTTATACTAAGATCATATTGGAATTCTTGTTTTACTAGAAATTTCAATTTCAAGCCCATTTTATTACTTGATTTAATCCGCAAATATTCAATTCGCTTCTTTAAAATGATAAACTTTCCACACCAACATCTAGGCAAATACATTCACAACTAGCAAAGTCGCGCATTTTGTAGCATTCTATACTTTCTGGTTTGATAACGTTACAACTACATTTAATTTTAAAAATTGTGAACTACCTCAGCTGACTGGTGAATATGAAAAGTTAGAAATGAAAAAGCCATTTAAATTATCAAGTTAAATATAATATGCTCATGCAACCAACACTTCTACATATATGCAATAAAATATCCTCTTGACTACTTTAATGCTCTGCTCAATTTGTTTAATCTTGTTTGGCAATTATTTACGGGAATCATGAGCCCTAAAAAAAGAAATCTACATCGAGTACCCTTGAATTAAATAATAACAAAACCTGTAAAATGGAATAGAATGGATTTGTTTATACAGTACATTTAAACTTTACAAATTAAAATCAACTAATTAATTACACATTAAAACTTACCCAATTTCTTAGTTAACTGAATCTCAAATAATACAATTTTGCATAACAGCTATAAAGTTGGACTATTTATAAATCTAACTTGTTCATCCCAATAGCCTAACAAAATTGTCCCTTGCGTCAATTTTATTCAGTTATTGGAATGCTTCTGTATGTTATGTGTACACGATGTTTTTGAATTTGTAAAAAATAAGTATTTCCTAAATAGTTAATTTGTGATTTCTAGAATTTGTAGTGTAATATCACTAATTCAGGTAATAAACGTAGGAAATTAAATGTATAGTTTTATTTTATTTGATAGTAAAATAACTCACAACGATGTTTTAACAGCACTTTGAATAATGGGAACAGTTTTTATTCGGAACAGCTCAATTAATCCACTGATCAGTCTCTATAATTAGGTTTAAAATATTTAATATATGGTTAATTTGCACTGCTGCTATTACACACAATTTGACCCTGCTTTTAATTTTAATATTATCAATATTGCTAATTTACGCTACTGATCATAGAGACTATGAACTCTACTTAAATTGTTATATTAGATGATAGGGTCATACAGTCAGTATAACCATTTTATTTAATTACAAAAAATAGTTCGCAGGTTTGATGTGACGAGGGCATTTTAATGTAAATAATTAGCCTACATTATCCTAAATTTTATTATGTACTTTATGCCTAATTAATTCGTGTAAGTTAAGTAGACACATTTCGTAAACATATAAGTGAAGTGGAGTAGTGTAAAGAGACAATAATTATATAACTTGTAGACTTTTATCACAAAAAATACGTACTATTGTGGGATCAAATATGTTCCCTTCTCAGTTTAAAGGTTGCAATCTCATCAACTTTGTGCAAACTTAAATTGCTGCTGGACTGCAGTGTATGAATATGACGATGCAACTGAGAAAACTTATTGGACAATTTCAAATGGAATGTAAAAAAAAGGAAAAGGAAAATAGGAAAAAATTGACAGTTGCGATGTGTCAAAATAGTAATAAAAATAAAAATAGTCAAAGCGAAATTTTAATAGAAATTTATAGTTACCATCATATTTGTTAAAAACATGTATATCACCGGTGTAAAAGAGGCTTTACAACAGCCACCAACAAGACCGGGAAGTGTGAAACCGACTCTCGTCAAAGTTAACATTCATTCTATAGCTATACTGGACTGAACGTGGAAGCGAAGGAGGTAAATTGCCGGTTCACATAATCTAGCATGTAATTAAACAAATAATTTTTCCAAAACTCTCCTAAATAGCGTATTGCATGATTCTTAAAATAAAATCTTTTACCGTTGGAAAATTCCCGAAACGGAAAAAACAAGAATTTATTTTTCAAATGAGTTCTATTTAATATTGTACACATTTGGGTTACACGATGACGAGTCATTAATCTGAAATGTGATGGATGCTCTTGTCATATTAATATTAATTATTCAATAAGCTTCCGATTACACTGCATTTGCCTAATAAAATCCTGCCGTATTGTTGGTAGTGTATTACAACGATGAGATTAAGATGATTTCTAGTTTTCCGTTGGTACACTGTCTTCGGGAACAAACCACAGGTTACTTATAAGACTATAGACTATCACAGGACTATTCTTCTCTGGTTCTGAAAATACCTTTTTAAATTTTGTCCTGTTATATTTGAATCAAAATCAATTTAGCCGTTTTGAGAAATTTCAATATTTACTTTATAGCGGTTTTTGGGAAATATAGTAAATTCAAAATAAAAAAATAAAAATCTCCTTGTCGATTCCGTGTATTAGTAATCTACAGACCAAATATAATTACAATCGAACCTGTATATTAGATTCTAATGGGCTTCTATATGCTATGTACAGGAGAGAAATTAAAAGGTGCTGGGTAGTTTTACAAAGAAAAATAGGCCTAGTTTGTTTTTCTCCATCAAGTTTATAACAGTTTGTTAACAAAATATTCGTTTTACCAATTAAATATAGCCGAGTAAAAAGATAACGAAAGATCCACAACATGTCAAAGAGTGCTATAACATAATATAAAGATCAAAAACAATTAAAAGTTTAATTCAAAGGTATTTAAATTATAATCTAAATAACTTATAAAGGTTTAATTTCAAATTAGTTAAGCTATGAAAATCGTCAGCATTAACCAGTAAGGATTCTGTATTATCGTAAACAATGTCTTTCTAAAACTAAGAAAGGTCAAGAGAAACGTAAGAGAGACTAATTACCGGCCACTGACGCCTAATTAGGCTTCACAATATGACAATAAGATGAGCGAAACAGATAGGCAAGCGTAGCGCCACGGGAGCGACGATAGGCAGACACAGAGTAGCTGTAGTAGTAGTAGTAACAACAATAGGCAGGCGCGAGTGTAGCATATAGCCCGGTAGTGCCATGGAGCATAATCACAAGGAGGTGACGGGGTGGCCAGTTTCCTGTGAGAGTCAAGACTACGCTTGCAAGTGTGTCAAGCACTCTGCCCAAGACTTCACTCAGCAAGCTTCTTTGCACGGCCTGCACTACATCAGTGATAAGAGCATATCCAGGGTTGAGAGGTACAGTTTAATGTTAGTAATTAAAGTGTTCAAGGTAAAGAAGTATACACGTATAAAACATGGGGGATTTCCCATTTCAAAAGAGAGTACTGGGTACTAGTCTAAAATAAGGCAATTTTAAGTACAAATTGCCTAACTAAATGAGAATTTCTTTTAAACGAGTCTGTGGTTTTGTATTTTCATTGAAGACAACCATAAAATGGACTGTGATCTATATTTAGTTTTCGATTTTGAGTTTTACTCCAACTATCTCAAATTGTCGACAGGCCATTAAAGCAACAGAGCGAATTGATATATTTCAAAATTTGTTTAATATAAGAGGAGAATTGTCTACGCGTGTTTTTGGTTAAAATGGATTTTTTATTACGACTTTTGGTTGCAAAAGACTATGACAGAACCATTATAAGTAATATATATAACGTGTTTTTATTATTAGGCTGGTGCATATTATTAATTTTTTTAATCCATGTCACTGGTGACTAAAATTTATACAACTTTTATATTCAAGATGTGTAAAATATATGATTTTTAACAAGACCTAAATATTTATAACCATATGATACATTTTTCTGGAATTTGTAATGTCGAAAATGTAACGTAAATTTTGTGGCAAAAATTACAAAGGACAAAAGTAATAATGGCAATAACAATTTTAACAATCATACAATTAACTAAATAACTATTATCTTTTAACAATAATTTTAGACACTGACCATTTTTAGAAATTTATTTTTATCACATTAGTTATTAACATTTGGTCATGTTTACAAATAATAACTTGTACAAGTTTTGATTGTTAATTATTGAAGTCTACTTGTCGTTCAATTAATATGAATATTTTTGCTTGAAATTTGTTTATAAAATCGTGAATAGTAATATACAACATATGATGAACAGTTTTACAGCCGTTAAACAATTTTAAAAATACATGCAAAATGCATTTTGGAAACTTCTGAATATAATGAGTATAATGAATTGAACTTCGATATTTTAATCATTCAAAACATATTCAAAATTGAATATAAATTGGATTATTTTATATTTTTTCGTTTATTTTTTATTTTTTAAAGATTGAATATTTGTCACTAACCGTTTTTGACATTGTCATTTTGAACATTACATAACCATAAAATAAAATACCCGCGTCGCAGCAATCCTGCGTACTCAGCGAATTTCCAATGCATATGTGTCTCACTACTACATAGAGCCACTTACCAAGTTTCACAAAATACATTTATAAATAAGTAATATATAGCATTTTATTTATTCCCCATAAAAATAACATTAGGGCTGAGTTCGCAGGTTTGCTGCAACGAGGAAGATAAAAAATGTATATTTTTGCAACTATCAATATAGGCCTAACTCAACCAGGTGAAGCTACATACCAAGTTTAATTAATTTAGGTTTATAACTAAGGGAGATACACAACTTTACTTATTCTCCATATGAATAACGTGAGGCCGAGAATGCAGGTTTGCTGCTACGGGGAAAATCAACAAAAAAGCTTTGTTGTGCAAATATCAATATACCACAACTAGTTGAAGCCACATACCAAGTTTCATCAATATACATTCATAAATAATCGAGTTATAAAATTTTATTTATCCTCCATAAAGATGACATTGGACAACGTACTGTGTTTTGCACTTTGAATATCTCTGCAACGGTTGGACGTAGAACAACAATTAAAACATCAAGATGATTATTTTGTAGAGCTATACTGATTGGTGAAAAGAAACGTGAAGTTTTTAGTAAAATTATCTGAGGAAAATCCAAAAACCTTTTTCCCATAAGATTAACATGGGAATTTTGACTTTTCTCTACAACCACTTAACCTAGGTTAATGATTCAAAATACCAAATTATTTGTTTTTAAGCTCTATAAAATGGCTATAACCAAAATTAAGTGTTTTTAAAATTTTAGGGGAAAAATTCAAAAAAACTGATTTTTGGAAAATTTAAAACCCTCATAAAACCCCCTTACCATAGTCTGATCGATCTGGTTCTCGAACTTAAAGTCATAAATGTTACTCTACACATTTGTGCCAAATTTCATCAAAATCGGGCGTTTCTTTCAAAAGTTATCGCGGTAACGGACACACACACACATATATATAATATATATATATATATATATATATATATATATATATATATATATATATATAAATTTGAACGAATAGTGTTTTTGGCATCTGAGGACCTCAAAACAAAAAGTTATCATGGTCTCGGGCTTAAGTCTTCCCATGCCACCTACGGCAATAGCTTCTTCCCAAAAGGAAAATTCGCTAAAAATATATTTTCAACAATTTGACATTTTGAACGTTCATTTAACCTTCAATGAATATTCGATGCTATGTAGGACTCACACTCAACAGACACCCGAAGCTTTACCACCATTAAATTGGTAGCTCAGTTTAAAGGTGACGTAAGCTTACTACCTGCAGAATTATTGTAGACACTTCGCTACCATCCTACTCCCACTTCACAACTTCACAGGTGGTTCTGGCTAGTGGCCTGTCTTGTGGCTGCGTTGTTCGCTGTGCACTTCATCCTGAACGTGTGTCAAGAGTGGGTGTCCAACCCTGTGACCTTGACCCTCTCTCCCCGAACCACCGACCTGAATGACATCCCCTTCCCCGCCCTCACCATCTGCAACACCAACCAGGTGCGCAAGAGCGTCGCCCTAGATATACTGAAGAGGTTAGTCTATTTAGATTTCGCAGTTGGAACGTTGTTGGTGAGTACCTTGCAAACTATATTGGGAAGAGACTATAAGATATCTTGCACCGGAAAATTTTTGATATCTTAACGATAGAACGTACAAGCACTTGTCCTGCGGGAAGGCTCTTCCGAAAGGACTATTGTACATGGGTCCTCCCTTCGGGCGAAAATTCAAATTGTCCTTCCGGCAGGACGCGTCCTCCCGGTAGTACTCAACCCTATCAAGGCGTAAAAACAGGGTTTGAATCAGTAACGCCATATATTAAGTATAGATGTTATTTGAAGATATTATTGTGGACATTTTCCATTACTGATTAATAAAAACATAATTTAACGACGTTTCGGGATCTGGAAATCAGTTATGGAAAATGTCGGCAATAATTTCTTATATGACATAAAATCGCCATCACCAATAATGCATGTTAAAGTAATAGTCAATAGATTCTGGAACCTTTATTAAACACAAGAGCAATTGGTTTATTTCTGAATTGAATCCCAAGTCTGCCTAGAGCTGAAAATCTATAAAAACATATAAAAATATATAATTGCTACAAAAAGGTAACACTAAAAAAACTGTTTTTGTTTTTGCTATAAGGAAACGCAAAGTAACTGCCTAGAGATTAGAAACAAATGTAAAAAATACTGCTGAGTAAAATAATTTTATTACCCAGTATCTGTGTCATTTTCACACTAATTTACTCCCTCCCTCGAGCTAAGGGGATACCGTTTTTATATGGTACTTATAACAGTTTCTGCATACGATCATAATCATTCCCAAACCTGCTCCACCCGCATTTTCAATGTTAGGTATATCGAAATACGCAGCCAACACAAACACGTTGTCACCCTTTCGGAAATGCTCCGCCATGACTGAACAGACAGGGCTACCAACTTGTTTTTTAAATATTTTTTTATTTTTTTTGCGCTTAATCTTCATTTTTCCCTCTATATAATGCTATAAAGAACGGTCCTGCCAGTAGGACGCAAATCGTCATACGATTTTGTGGAGGACGTCCTCATTTCAGGACTGAACGTCCTGCCGGTAGGACGGTGTACGCTCTGTCATTAAAATTAAAGGTTCTTTGTAATGCACGCGTTGGCTTGAAATGTATTTTAGCCTTCTTGCCTCACGTACACTTGCATATTTAAAATATACCTCGTCAACAATATCTCTGATAGCATATAAATAAACTTTTCAATTAATTGTATTTGCAGATTGTAGGTTTACAACGTTCTCCTTTAAAATGGATTCAGTCTAAGTAGTTTGAAACATTTAGCCTGCTTAGCCTGATTCAGCCCAAGTAAATGTAACTGTACACTTCCAATGTATAACTGAGTAAAGCTTATACGGAAGTAAATTAAATCTAAGAATTAAAATAATCTAAAATGTTCTAAGAAACAAGAGTCTGTGACTGTCTGCTTCCCAAGCTTAGTTTTTAGTATTATAAACCTTCGACCACAAGGAGTGAATAATTCTGCACTATTTTGTAAAATCTTTAAATATTTTGAACTGCAAAACAGTAAACATAAAAAGCGCCCTACCACAACGTGCATATGAGACTGAGAACGTGAACATGAGACTGAGTATGCAGGTTTGCTGTTGCGGGGCTATTTTATGAAGAAGTAAAAAGTGCTTCCCTGCGAGCGTTTTAAATTCGATTTAAAAGGGCTAAGGTTAATGTATCAGAGATTAAGGTGTTAAGGGTTCGATTCCTGTTGAGCGAGTACAAGCAAAGGGGTTGGACGAGTCTCGTCTCTTATAAAACGACTCTGGTGTTAAAGTATTGGTGCTTAGTACTCATCTGGAATAGCTACTTTGAATACATATATTTCTATGAACTCATCTGATTTGAGGGCGAATTCTTCTGACGAGAGGGGCTTGCTCGAACGGAAGTTGCTGAACGACTACTGTCATCTTCCCCAGGACCCGGGCGACGCCGATATCAACGAGGACGAGATCCAGTGGGCGGCGGTGCAGGAGTTCTTGTTTAAGGTAACTGAATAACCGGGGTCAATCTCGAGGAAGACAGCTTGTTTTGACATACTATACGGACATAAACCCAAATAAATAAAATAAACAATAAAGTAATAAAGGATTTACAAAGTTTCAGCGAAGAACTGGACAGGGCTTATGTAGTTTCGGTTGTGTAGCTTAGTTATAGTTGAAAGGAAAGAACAAAAATAAGTTGGAAAATTGATGAAAGAGTTGAGGACACTTCCAGTGCAGTCTTTGCTGGAAGACAATTGGAAGAGACTGGGGAGTAGTGTCATCTTAAAATTAGTTAGCTGAAAATTTAAAATTGTTTAGGGTCGATCTTCATTGTCTTCAAAACCGATTAAACGCAAGATAAAACCATACAAAAAATTCTATTACATAGGCCACGACAAATCTAGTCGGTGTAGTGTGTAAGCCTAAATATTTCACTGGGAGGGTTTTTTAACGTACTGAAAAAAATGTTCAAAGAGATTCGCATGGGTTTGGTTTACTCACCATTCCTAAAAAGAAACCCCAGTTTTAAATTTAAGAACATATTATCGCAGGACTTAAAATTACTTTCCCAAAATCTATTAATTTGTTTATTGTTTGCATATTAAAGGTAAATACAAAGCCGAGAAAATCTCAGACTGAGCAAAGAAGAGATTGGTATACCTGCGTACAACTGAGCTCGTAGTACGCAGGTTATGCCAATCTCCAGCAGAAAAATAGCATATTTCTGTCTACAAACACTCATTATTTGATTTCATCCTTAACCTAATAACAATTGACACAGCGCTGGATTTTTTTACAAATTGATTATGTATTTTTAAATGTTGAGTTTTTTAAACTATTTAATATTTGAAATTTTATCTGCCGCTAACTTTAATCTTATAACGAAGAAAAACCAAAACCCAACTTTTAAAGAGGTTTGTAGGCTATCAATATTCGCATCAGGTTTTATGACATTTCTTTAGAAAATTTTAGAAACACATACATACATACTGACAGAAAACGGGACAAAATAGGACGTTATATTGTTTTAATAGCATGGTATAACTGTACTACTTGGTCGAAGTGACCTGAAAAATAACACTGTTCAGTTTGGCCAGCCTAACCTGGTCAGTCTGCATATTTTCGGATTATTCCTCATACTTTGGAATGTTTAACGTATAAAAGAAAAGTTATGCAGGTAAAGATTTTTCAATATACAAGTTAATTACAATACACTAATTAATGGAGTCATGCTAAAACTGCAATGTGTGCTGGAAACAGCGAATAATTCAGAAAAGGGGAAGGAAGTTTACCAGACCTAATCTCGAGTGCCTTGTTTGGAAGTACGAAACCTTAGTTGTTCCTAACGAGCTTCTTTCAACTAGACAATCGATTTGTAACGATTGTGAACACAATTTTCCTCGGCTACTTAGCCTTATACATTATCTGGTAATGAAGTCCACAATGGCGCAATGCTCCGTGACATTTGGTCACAATGAGGCTTTTTGAAACGTATAATTGGGGCAATGTTGCTGCGTTAGAACTAAACACCACCGGAAGTTTCGTATTATTATCGGCTATAATTTAAACGCTTCTAAATTAATAATTTATGTAAATACAGAATGAACTTTTAAAACAGTCATGAAACTTGTTAAGCTTGTTTGCAGTTTTCTAGCATAGAAATAAATCAACTTTACTATCGATGATTAGCTGACGTCAACCGTTGCATCTTTTTGTATAATATTTTTACAAATATTATATATAATCAATTTTTCTCATTCGCCAGACGTTATTGGATGTTTGTATGGTGATAGTTTATTTTTTCAACCGACTTCAAAAAAGAGGAGGTTATAGATTCGATCCGTCGGTATGTTCTTTTGTGTAGTTCGCGCATAACTTTGTTGCTTTTCAACAGAATTTCATGATTTTGGTCTTGTTGTGAAGGTCTCAATTACAGGGTGGTCGCACATTTATTTCAATTAAATCCAACGTAAGGGCTGTGCCCTACAGGCCTTTAAAGTTTCAATGTAAATCTTATGGAGGAATGGTGTTCAATTGAAATGTGCAAAATAATAATAATCAGCTTTAGTCTAAAATCAGACGTAACTCATGATGTAAATAAAAAATTAACTATACTAATAAGATGGCAACGCAATTTTTAAACAGTGTATGAGAGTAAATGTAGATAATCAACTCAGAATTCAGAATACTAAATGGGTTTACCAATATCCTGTACATATATGTGAGTACTCCTCATGATGGGAGTCATGACCCGTCACCTGCCGGCGACGATTTGCATGTGTCGTACTCTATTTTGTCTAACTGGCCAGTTTTTAATATTAATGTTTTCATGTATGTGTTTTTCGTGTCAGTGTTTTTTATCGAACTATGACGACTGCTTCACACTACCGTGAACAGGATTACAAGCTTGGTGTTTAACTTGATAATGAGCCCTTTTGTGGCTCGAAACCATTGGTAGTTTAACCAAATAACAGGATCACTTGGCAGAAATCCAGGCAATTTAAACCTTTTAGATGATCTTTAGTATCACAATGAATATGACACTGTTTTACCACAAAAATAAATAATTTGAACTACCCTTAACTGTAACCATCTCACGAAGCATACAAATACACAGATCGAGGAATGTAGGTTGTTAGTGAGGATTACATATTGTTAATGTAAAAACACCGGCGGAATCTTTGGAATATTCATGATGAATATGAAAGTTACAAGCCGTTTAACCTAGTTGATACCCACAATCTTTGTTGTTTAAACTTGTAATTTTAATTTGGTATTTCTTTATCATCTGCCGTGACGACGGGCATTTTATCGTCGTCTGTGTTCCGACTCGATAAATATACATAACGCTATTGTTAAATCTGTTGTAAAATTGTTAGAACAAATTTATGCAATCTATTAGAAACAATGACATTTGAATGTATAATCCAGCCTTAGCTTACAGGTATCTCAGAACTGCAGCGAGATGGCGGTAGCGTGTTTCTGGCACGGGGAGAAGTTTGATTGTGGCAAACTATTCATGCCTTCGCTCACGGACGAGGGGTTCTGCTGCGCATTCAATGTTGTCAACAAGGAGTACCTGTTCAATGACCCGTAAGTTTTTTTTCTAGATCAGTATATGTGAAATTCTAAGGTGATTTTGTTAACAGAACTCTTTAAATTTACTTCTTGACTGATCTCGAGGATTAAGTATAAACTAATAAAGGCGTGATAAATGAAGTCAAAAGTGCAAATAAAAAAGGTTATTATTCATTTGTTTTTATTTTTAATTATTAGTTCATCTAGTTTTGCAAAATAATTAGAATTGAAAATGTTTATGTTTCTAGCCTATAGATTAAAGTAAAAAAAATAAATATTGTTAAGAGAAACGAATAAATGGTTTTAAGATTAGACAAACGTTTCAGTGTCGTATAGAAGAGTGCGGTCATTTATTTAAGTGCCTTATGAGTAGAATATGTTATTTAACGAGTAGCATTTGGAAACCTTAAAATAGACGTTATCGTTACCATTAGCTTAGAGTTTCCTATTCCATTTACGGTAACAGCTTCTTGTCCTCTACCACTTAGAGAAAAGGTTATTCTACGTTGAAGGTTTCCAATTTCGAGGTTAGACCATTACATAAACAGTAAATCATCCTATGATATGAAGGGTATGGACGGGCCTCAACCAGACTGTGCCCTACGAGTCGCTGGACTGGACCATGGAGTCTGGCTACCCCGAGGGGACGCCGCCCTACACGCTGCCTTGGAGGCCGTGGGGCCCCGGCAGGCAGATGGGCCTCAGGGTAGTGCTGGACGCTGAGCTAGACGAGTACTTCTGCTCGGCGGAGGTCAGCATGGGGTTTAAGGTATGTCTGGGAAAGCAATAAAGTCTAAAATTTATGCAGATAAAATATTTCCTAAACGTTTATCAACTAGGAACCTCCATTCAAATATCTTCATGCGAAGTTGACACATATCAAGAAGCCTGAAAAGAACGTTCCTACAGAAAAGTGTAGCAGTCAAAACTCTATATGCATTAGCTTGGTCAGTTTGTATTTGGTTTATTACCAAGAAAACAATATTTACTTGCAACATAATGCATCTCCAAAACAATACAGTAGCAGGCTATTGGACCTTCAGAAACTTTGTGTTTTATGTTGGAACGCAACTGTACTAGTCCATTAAACACATTATCAAAATGGTCTGCGCAACCATCCAACTAAGTTCTTACATTTTCCTAGAGAGTCTTCATCACCGGAAGTTTTTTCAGGATTTTGTTCAATAAGCCCAATGTTAACTTTTTGTCTCCGTTACTCCTGACCTGATCGTCACAAACTTCATTTTGATGTCAAATTAAAGGTTTCGTCGTCAAATACAATTTTGTTTCTACTGTTGCAGTGAAATGAAATTTAGAATTTGTTTACAGTGAGAAACTGTATAGTAATACAAAATTGAAAATGAGACAATTTATTATATATACTGTACAACCAATTTATTAATGAGATCGGAAATGTAATTCCCTTTAGAACGGTTACACCTTTATTTTTACACCTAAACAAATGTTTTGTGACGATCCGGGGACGAGTAACGAGAACACAAAGTTAACATTGGCCTTATGAAACGAAACTCCAACACGGCGTCTGGCAACTTCCGGTGATGAAGACTCTTAACAAATTGACCATGAGTCTGGGGACAAAATATTTCTGAGCTTTTCCACATAACTTGACGGATAACAATTTTGTTAATACATAATTCCAGGTAGCGGTGCACAATCCCACGGAGACGCCCAAGATGACGGCGTACGCCTCCACCGTGCAGCCTGGGCAGGAGACGCGGGTGGTCGCGGAGCCCGTGGTCTGGACGTCCAACAGGGAGCAGCTAGAGGACGTGCCGGCGTCCAAGAGGAACTGCCTCTTCCACGACGAGAGGAGCCTCGCCTTCTACCGGACCTACTCGCAGCGCAACTGTATGCTCGAGTGCGAGACGAACTTCACCCTCCAAACTTGCGGTTGCGTGTTCTTTTATATGTCTAGTAAGTGGAAATTGTTAAGTTAAACAGTATTTAATGTTTACGGGCTGCTCCCCCGCAAAAGTTTGCGGATACAATCTTTATAACAGCTGTTTTGAATGAAGAAAATGCGATTTTAAAACTCGGATGTAACCAAAAGAAAAGTGTAAATAAAATATTTAGCTTCATAGTGACTGAGAACCTGCAACTATCTTTTAAATAAAAAATAATCATCAAAATCGGTTAAGTATTAACTTTAGGAAGTGAGTGAATAAAAAGCAGGATTTTTAAAAAGCAGGAATTTTATAGATAGTGTTGTTATAACTTGTTATTTCTTAAACAAAGGCCTTCTTATCAACTAATTGTTCAAAGTGCAGTTTTTTTATTTATTTATTAAAATTTGTTAAATTATTGTTTGTAATATGCTAAGAAGAATTTTTGTAGGACATAAAACTTCGTTGTCATTCATAAACAACTTTTACGCTGTAAAATTGTTCAGATTCGGACAAGGGATTAAATGATCTTCCCTTTTCTATCGTACCATCCACAAGAGCATGGCACCCTGAAAATGGTGTTTGTTCATGAAATTAAAATGTTGATAATTTTAACTATAAATTTATGGATTCCTTTTAATCCACCACGAATGTAGAAAAAATAACTAACTTAAGAGAGACGAAATCAGCTATTTTAAGCTGAGCCCAAAATCAATAAAAGCTGAGCAATTAAATAATAATTGAAATTAATACAATTTAATTAATTGTTAATATAATGTTGTACGAACTAACTTGCCTTTCTTCTATGGTCTGTGCTGTAAACCTATTGTTTATTATTAATTAACTAATTAGTTACTACGTATTTAATAGGCTGTGCTGACAAATATTCTATATTTTCAGAATCATTCCAAAAAGGTTAAATTGGAAGTTTTTCTGAAGTTAGGTTGAGAAGAATACATGTTATAAAATAGTAGAACAATGTTATTTGCTTCTTCATTTGCTGTATCAATTGTGAATATACTGTAAGTTAAAAAAATACATAAAATAATAAAAATGAAAGTAGAATTCATTGAATAAGTTGAATTCATGGTCCTTTTTTCAGGGCACGAGTCAATAAAGGTTTGCGGAAGAAACGAATCAAAATGCGCTTTAAAAGCCTTAAGTAAGTACACAACAACTTATTTATAATTTCTCCTTTATTAGGAGTGCATGCCTTCATACTTTCATACGGATAATTTACAGAGATATACTAACGTAGAAAGTATGAATTAACTTTTTCAAATACATTATTATACTTTGGTCAACTATGCATATACCCAAGTTTAACAAATATAATTCCAAAAACTAACAAACTTAAATATTTCCTTAGTTTATATTTTATAATATAAAAAATATTTCAGATATACAGTATTAACATATTTACTTTGAAAGGGAACTTAAATTTATTGTTAGATTTTGAGTTTTAAACTGACTTTCAGCACAGAGAACTTATATAAAGTTAATTATGTCAATCACTTGTTGTTTTATAGGTCTGTTAATTATGGTATGTTCTATGTGCTTGCAGTATAATTATACTTTGATTGCGATTGTGTTAAATCAACATGTCGTGTTAGTATAAAATAATACAATACTACTATGGCCCCCCCCGAGTCCTTTTTGACCTTTGACCCCTGACTTCACGCCCGCGCCTCCTCCCCTCCCCCTCCCCCCTTCCCTCCTGGCCTCTCATACCACTTTACCTAACCTACATTAGGACCGTGTTGCCAACCTGGGTTTTTTCTGTGTAGCGCTGCCAACCTATTTTTTTTCTTGCAATACTAGGTCACGCTAAATTATCATTAGTGTACTCCTTAATTGTTGCTAATTTCTTGCCAGTAAAACATTTATAATTCTCCTGAGTTCAATATCACACAAGGACTCCTCAATTAAATGTTGGTGAACCGGTATCTAAATGTTTCTCACAGTAAAACTCTATTAGATACACTTCACAAGTTACAGAATAAATAAAAGGTGAATAAAACACAACTGATGTATTGATTGTATAACGAACCAGGGAGTTGAAGTAATGGCATTGGGCCGTTTTAAAGTCACTTTAAATAACGTTTTCCCGAAAAGAATAATATTTTTAGCCACCATCTTATTCTTATGGGGAAAATCTTTTAAAAATTACCTTAAATCGGCATGTTAGACGGTAATAGGATTAAGAAATATTCTCTTTAGATTCTTTTTACCGTAGAAAACAGTATGTTTCACACTTCACACGTCCTTATGCTATCGAGATTTACTTGGTTACTTATGCTAGTTTTCAAAAGGAAATTCAATAACTTTACCAGGCCAGCGATATAAATTTAGTAAAAGGGGGATTTTTGTCCTATAGTTTTAACTGTTTTATTATTTGTACTATCGTTGAATAAGGCCCACCTTCAATCGAATATCGTGCCTAGAAGCTGTTAACTCTTACCGTAAATGTAAAAACACTTCTGAAATGTTGGCATAAATACACGCAAAATGCACAGGTTGCAATAATCGGTATATTCAAAATAAGTGATGAATTCAGCTTTAAACTGTTACAGCCGCAATGGAGATCAGCCTGGTTGACGACGGAGACACGTTCACCAAGCTCAGCTCCGAGAACAGCACCAAGGCCTGCGACTGCAAGACGGGCTGCTTCGCTATCTCGTACAAGATGAGACTGTCCACCTCCCAGCTGATCGACAAAGCCTCCTCCATCCCCAGGGAACTCATGGGAGGCAAAGATCCTGTCTACTTCAGGTACCCTGATCCTGAAGCAGTATTGTACTGAGATGGTTTACGTTGTGCAATATGACGTTCTACGGAGAATAACATTTTGAAGTGGTATATTTTCGTATCAAATTTGAAATGTTGCATTTGATTACGTTTTCTCAGCATTAAGTTTTAGAATATTGCCCGGCTTTTTTAGAATATTGATCGGTTTGAGTTTTAATTACACAAAAAGAGTGGTGTTTTCAACTAAAATATCTGATTTAATATTTGTGTCTTGTCAAAATAATAAAGGTTGATCTTTTAGAAAAATATACAAACAATCATCCAAGCTGGTACCAATTTCTGTGCATATTTCATAATGACGTACGAGGTTACAGCAACATTTTTGTGTAGAAATAATACTAATCACTACCGAAATTATAGTTGTTATACCGTTTCTTTCAATCACCAACCAAGTTGTTAGATGTAACTTAATACTTCATGGGTTTATTTTATTTAGATTTAAAAATACTTATTATACCAATTGGTTGTGGTTCACGCAGTGTCTCACATGAATTTAATAATAAAAATATTTTGGCTGGAATCAAAGACCATAATTCCAATGGTTTGTATTATGCAACATTTGATTTGCAAGGGCAAATGGTTTCTGGGCAGTCTCCATAAAACAACGTAATTAACAGAATAACATAGCTTGGTTTTAAAATTGTTTTTAAACTGCACATCTATATTTATAAAATAATTTATTGAATTTTGTTTGGCGGTTTGATTCCTAAAACGATTATTTTGAATACATGTTTGGTATCAATGAAAAGCTTCTTACTCTACAGATGCGTCTTTTGGGATTTTGAAAAACCTCCACCTTCCCAGGTTTGCCCCAAAGGATTTCGAAGATCCAATTTTACTCTTATGGTATTTTATTTAGTTAGTCAGCTGATTATAATGTAAATTAGCTTTTAAAACGTTTGGACGGATGCCTGCCAGATCCCCATGCGGAAAACGGGACATCAGCTAGTCGCTTATTCTTCTATATTCCACGTCACAAAGAGAATCGTCCAATCCATATTTTGATTTTATTATCACTAAAAATTAAAGCTAAATCGGTTTAATAACTTTATAACATTTTATTATGTTCTAAAGGTGTGAAACTGATTTAGCTCAAGACTGTCGTTGCGTCGTTATGTTCACTATGGACAGCAGAATGATTTCAACTATGTTTTGTGGTACTTGACCATTTATGATATGTTTACAGCAAAAACATGGCTATCGTAAACATATTTTTCACTGAAGCACACTTCACGTCGATTCACAGAGCGCTCTCCTACACTTTCACAGACTTTTTAGGTAAGTATACCTTAAGTTGTTGTACGTTTAGATAAATAATGATGTTATCTAACATAGAAATATTTACAAACTGTGAATTAATATTTACTACAAATTTGGCAAGTATCGGCCTCTTCATTTACATTGAACTATGTAATCCATGCCAGGAATTATATCTCTTTGTTCACTCAATTAATAAAAAAACCTAACAATGTCGCGAACGAATATATTATGACAATGCTTGATCCTGTAACTTGGGTTAGGAATAGGGCTCAATAAGGTTTATAAGAATACAGCTTTAAGGTTTATAAGATGGTTTAACTGAAAAGGGATGATATTAATTTTACTATGGTTCATAAAAAAGTGTGCAATTGTAATGACAATTGTGTTTGGATATCGCATCACAATATTCCTTTTATCATCTATAACAGTGCCGCAGCTTGCATTCAATACAAATGATTGGATTTTTCCGTATTAAAAATGGATGTTGTCCAATTTTTCATAGTTATTTGAATACAGGTAAAATATGAGATATCAGGGCACCCAAAACTTGTGTTTCTTGCAATTTTTAAATTTACGTTTCTTGTGAATCGTATGTTGGATGAGCCACTAACGGTTGTTGCTACATATACCGATGATGTGCCAATGATCAGTGGCTGGTTACAATGAAACTTGAGTTTACAAAAATCGAAAAAACTTAAAATATATTTAAACATTTTCGCTAGGTAATACATTTTGTTTGCCATATCGTTTCTGAAACGCCAAATAGTAGCTGCAGCAACGTGATCGTGTGTTGTGATGTTCCAGCCGACACGGGCGGCCTGCTTGGTCTATTCATGGGATTCAGTTTCCTCAGCGCAGTCGAAGGCCTCTACTTCCTCACTCTGCGCCTCTGGTGCTTCCTCGGTTAATCTGTTGCTGTGATGTTCCAGCCGACACGGGCGGCCTGCTTGGTCTATTCATAGGATTCAGTTTCCTCAGCGCAGTCGAAGGCCTCTACTTCCTCACTCTGCGCCTCTGGTGCTTCCTCGGTTAATCTGTTGTTGTGATGTTCCAGCCGACACGGGCGGCCTGCTTGGTCTATTCATGGGATTCAGTTTCCTCAGCGCAGTCGAAGGCCTCTACTTCCTCACTCTGCGCCTCTGGTGCTTCCTCGTCCGGACCCGCCATGTTCTCCGCACTGAAAATCCCATGGCTACTTAGTCTCCGTATTGTATTTAGGTCTTAGCGAATAAAACTGACATTTGAGTGCTAAACTACTGTTATTGTTAAAACCCTATCTAATTGCATCTGAGGTTTCATTATTAATTTAGGTTACACGATAATCGATTAAAAGGATCGAATTTGGTACAAAATTAATGTACAGATTTGAAAAACTGTTGAAGTTATAACTAACAAATTTTCAACCTCAACCTGAACCTATAAACTTAATTATGTCCTCTGTCATATTACAGAAGTAAATCAGAGGCAGGTTTTAGTATAGTTTGAAATCTGTCTGATATTCAGCTGTGTCTAGAATAATATTAATGAATTATACGTATCAGAAATACTGTACATACAAAACTCCTTATTGAATTTATATAATTATAATTAATGGATAAACAAAAGACATTTGTCCAAGGAAAGAGCCCAAGTTACAATGGCTCTAACTTATTTGAGTTACTGGGTTTAAAGTAACATTATCTTTTAAGTTTATGCCTGTGGATATAGTTGCACCTATTGTCAAACCTATCCCCGGTTTGGAATTTGAGGGAATGATATAATCTAAAATTGTAATTACGCAACGCACACTACAGTCACTTTCCCCCACCGAAATCAAACACTTCCTTGCCCAAGAAACTCTAATTGATTACATTTTAAGGAGAGCAACTTTGACATAATTTAAGTTCAGATATATTGTATTTTTGTTTGGTTTGAACCTAAATACATTCCAAGATGAATGACAATGAATGGTTGAATTGCTTATATACATTAACTTATGTACTAAATGGTTATATGTTTCACTGTAATGGACGAAAAGGTACTGCTTTACCGACGTTGTAAGGTGTGAGCGTGCTGAACTCAAACGCCTGCTCTCTAAACTAAGTCAAACTTCAGTTTTCAACAGTACGTTGTTTATACATTAATAGAGAAGCTCTTTGTTAATTCTGGAGTATTAGATTATTAACAAAACAAAAGTTCCTTAATTTCTTTTTCCTCTGCAAGTTCTTTAATTGAATTGAATTAATTTACATGACTTTAAATTAAATAAAAAAAACATTTGTATGTGTATTGTTAAAATACCAAGTATTATCTTTACCATAACTCGAAATAAGAGATCAAATTGCACAAAATCTTGTTTTTGCTGTGCGATTTTTTAAACAAAAAAATAACAATGCAAATGTAGCATTCAATATGTTTTATAGTGTTCAAAATTCAATTAACATAGTTTCAAAGTTTACTTGATCTTTCAGATGCAATTTACCTATGCTTAGTTTACAAATATGAGACATAATAGTAACATACTGGTAAATATTTAGATAAAATCATATAACTTTTCTCCTGTAACGTTAAAATCCGCCTAGCTGTTGTTAATAACAAAATAAAAAATCCTATGTACATGACTGCCTGTTTAAGCACGAGTGCCCGTTTACGGGTTGTTTACAAAGATTACTATAAACTTAAATGAATTACTTTTTAAGTTCACAACAATATTATTTGTTTTACGGTATGAAAGTATTAGTTGCTCTTTAAATTAGATATTTCTTTCACGACTAACCAGAGGAGATTATTAATTGTCAAGTTATCAATTGGGTGTTACTAACGACCACTCTTCTTCAATGTTGCTTGGACAAAACGAGCTACACACTTTTGTTGGATTTTCCATATAGCACCATCTGTTGGCACCTTTATTATTTTAACAGTATCCTCAATAAATACGAGTGCCCAACGCGAAAATTGCCTATTGTAAACACGTTTTTTGTATAAGGTTAATTATTGTATTAGGTTTGTGATTATTAAAGTAACATTTCAGTTCGTGCATTAGCCTAGGATTATTAGTTCTAACTATTGGTTATTTGAAAGAAAATAAACGGTATCAGGAAACTGACACATACTTTCTACCTTTTAGCCCAATTTTAATGAATAAATTAATTTTTATTTACTAAATATAGAATACAAAGCACGGTTGAATGTACAGAAAATCTTGTAAACAAGTTGTTTTCAAAAACATCCACCCAAATCCCTGTTTAGGAGGCACTACAGAATCCATCGCTACATACGTGGTTTTAAGAGGGAAAATGCCCCCTATTCCCCCCCTCAGGGTTATTAAGGGGCAACATATTTCGAATTTCCTCTGTTGGTCAATGCTAACTTGACAAGCATATCAAGTTTGAACGAAATTGATCAATTAATAAGAGAGAAATAGTAATTTTTGTATTCCCCATAAGAATAACATTGGACAACGTACTGCGTTTACCGCAAAATAAAAATTTAAATTTTCTCTGCAACCAGTAATCGTAAAATAGTAATTCAAAATACTAAATTATTTAGTATTTTTAGCTATTTTTAATGGTGAATAGTAATATTTTTTATATTTATGTTTTTTTATGAAAAATCTAAAAAACTGAATTTTTGATATTTTAAGTCTTGTAATTTCTGAACCCGAATTTTTACAGAAATGCGGGTGATGTCATTTTGTTGGAAACGTAATGTTCTACAAACGAATAAAGTTTAATAAAAATCGTTAGAGCCGTTTTTAAGAAATCTGGATTTTTCATGTTTTTTGGCGGTTTTTGGTGGATAATTACCCTTAAAAGCAAAAAAAATTCCAAAAAATTAAAAAAAAAATGCCTGGAGATATCGTGGATTAGTACCTACATACCAAATTTCATAAAAATCGGACCATTGGTTCTATCTCTGTACACATCCATACAGACAGACAGACAGACAGACAGAGAGACAGACAGACACACAGACATCACATAATTTTTTTTTGTTGGGTTCAGAGACACCAAAACTAATATTTCCACTAACAACTCAAATTCGAAAATTTTGACGAAAACAATACTTTCTCCATATACTACGTATAATGGGGAGAAAATCAAAACTGATTTCTACAAAGTTAAGGCTAAGACAAAAAGCCAATGAATAATGCAGATCTGTAGACTTCTTATCTAAAGTCAATCCTCGTGGTTGTATTATTTTTTCAAACAACAATGTTTAAATAACAACTACAATACCTCTGCATGTTTGAAAAATTTTAACCGAATATGTAACATATTAATCATAACATTCGAGTATGTTGAAATTCCAATGTAAAAAGAACTAGAGGAGTGTGATTCGCCCCCTGCGTCGTGTCGTCCCCTCAGCAGCACTTCATTTCATCGTTTCCCTGATATCGAAGACGAGGGTCCCGAGCGGACTCTAATGAACTTTCATTTCCCGAAGCAGTTAGAAGTAATGCGTCAGCAGTTTGGGGCGTTCTGAACACCTGCAGATACCATTATATCCTGAAATGCACATTAGTAATAAATGCCAACAGAGAGTAGCTCCCCCACCGTAAATAATGTCTCAGTTGCCGCATTTTGAGTACTGGCTTTAATAGAAATCTGCGTTTCAGACCCATTGCGCAGGAGTTAAAATTATGAGTTATTTCTCAGTAACGGAATAGTTGTAGACTAAAATCCAAAATTACAGAGTAAGTTGAAGGAATCACTCAGTACGGCCGCTCGGGTCATTCTTTGGGCGTAAACATTAAGTAATATTATAGGTCTACGTAAATTTTTATGTTAATTGACTCTGAACTCAAAACTCAATTAGAAAGTGTCATCAAAACACCAAAAACCTAATCATTATCATTATCATTAATAAAATGTGTTGGAACAACAAAAACTGAATACCTTCTGCTGAATAAAATAGTAGAATTGACCGCACAGTTTAGTTACAATGGAACACTAAACTTCCGTGAAGGAATATTAAGTATCAATTGGGGGAAAATATCGGAGGGCTAAAATACACATAGCTGTGTTCTATCACTTATTAAGATAGATTTGATTCTGAACTGATGTAAAATTGTATATACAACCACCTGCGCCTCGAGTTTGAAAATTAATAAATGTAATGCTACTTTAGAGTCACACTAAACTATGTTATTAGTGAATTTCCTTTGGAAAGTGAACTATTAGCATGACCCGCACAGTGAAACTTAAGCCCGGGACCACCATAGAAGTTCCTAACGTGACCCCCTGAACACGTTTTGGGGGTCGTTCAAAATTGTATATATTTAGACATATATATAATATATATATATATATATATATATATATATATATATATATGTATATATACACACACAAAGATAATATAATACATATAAAAAACACACACACACACACACACATATATATATATATATATATGTGTGTGTGTGTGTGTGTGTGTGTGTGTGTGTGTGTGTGTGTGTGTGTGTGTGTGTGTGTGTGTGTGTGTGTGTGTGTGTTTGTGTGTGTGTGTGTGTGTTTGCACTCTAGCGGTCGCATTTTTTGTCCGATTTACTTAAAATTTGGTAGGGACGTTCCTTTCTGTAATCGGTTGGACAAGTTCGTTGGGCAAAACAATCGGAAAACTCCAAACCCCTTTTTTGGGGGTTAATCTTTCAAATTTCGATTTTTTGGGTCCAAAAAGGGTCATAAAAGCCCCGGATGTAAAATTAATACAAACAAAAAGATGGGAATTAGTGAAGCGAAAGTTTAAAGCCCTCTCTCGTCATTCTAGCATACATATTTACCGAGTTATTAAAGAAAATGAGTTTCGACTAAACACAGTACGTTGTCTTATGGGGGTTTTACACTAGAAAAGCCTGTTATTCCTTTGTTAGAGTAATTTTATCATCCTCAGCAACCTCACGCCTACGTCAAAGCCTGTCTGGACCTTCTCCTAACATTATAATGTGCAAAATTGTATTCCCAGCTTTGCAGGTAAATGAAACCAGGAGCATCAGAACAGCCAAAAGATCACTGTTTTCAGATTTTAATAAAAATTTGAATAAATGTATGTTTTTACACTGATTTTGAGTTTTAAAAGTTGTTATGTGGAAATTCACTTCCCTCACGTCAGCGTGCTGAGTGTGAACTCGTTATTTATTAATACGTGAAAGTCAACATTTACAAACCGAATCTAAATAGTTTATAAATAGCCAATCTAAAATGAGGAGTTACAAATCGATAGCAGAACATAAGTAGCCAATCGGCAGTTTTACTTTATGATCTAATCAGATAAATACCATAAAGATGTCTTACGATATTATGACAAGTTGTACCAAAACTATAATAATGTCAATCAGTATATGAATGGGTAAAACAATAATCCTTATATCCAAGAATTATATCTAGGAAGAGCATGGACTTCATGGAGATTGAAGATATGCGTTAAAGCAATAAACGGTCAGAAGAAAAGCTACTGTGTAAAAAATAATGAGAACTCAATCAGATATTTTAGAAATTTGTAACGCAAACAGCATTAAGAACATTTTAATGAAGAGGGGTGGATTTTATCAGTATTCCCTGAACGTGCAGCGAGTGAATTACGGCCAAATAAAGACACAATTGTTTTGGGGAGCAGAAATGCTGATGCTGCAATATTCTCGTTTTCGAAATAAACTTTCTCAATACAACAGTAATACTGTCTTACTCCGAAGAATAATTTAAACATAAATGGCATAATATTACCATATTAAATTAGTTTATGTTTTTTTTAACGTAATGTTAAGTGATTTAATAAACATCCGATATTTGTGATCGTGACCAATATAGGCTTGGAGTGTATCTTAAATCACCAACATAGGCGTCATGTGGGGAGTGCAAGAGGGTGGTTTCCCTCCAATAATTTGGGGAAAATGTATTATTGTAATATGTGAAAAGTCAGAACAATCACAATTACGATAATTTTGTCCTCCCAATCAAAAAATTAAAACCACGC
This sequence comes from Allygus modestus, assembly GCA_963675035.1. Lineage (NCBI taxonomy): Eukaryota > Metazoa > Arthropoda > Insecta > Hemiptera > Cicadellidae > Allygus > Allygus modestus. Next base: position 85,011,630 of record OY776114.1, read on the forward strand.
AAATGATTATCAAGGTATATAAACAAACTCAATGCACCAAAATACAAGCGAGTACCCTAGTGCCATTAAAGGCTTTACTAATCATAATTACCTAACTATACCTTAGGTGTGAGCCCTACAGTACCTAAAACTGCGGACAAGAATGTCACCTATGCCACTCTCCTTGAAGACAACAATCAGAAAATTGTAGCCTTATTTGTGCTCAGACACTCTTTTTCTGATACAAAATTTCAATCAATACCAAATATTATTTGCTATATTATATCTACAAACTGGACATATATATTATATCTCTTCATAATTTTAAAAATATCCAATATCCAATTTAAAAAATACACCAATAGAATATTTGTGTATATACCCTTTTAGTATGGTATCCGGGAATATATATGCTCTAGGCCAAACATTTAAAATTTAATGTTTTACAACTGTAGACAAACCATCTTCCTTTGGCCCCTTTTGTTTTGATATTATCATTGATCTCCGATCAATTTTTAAATCACAAAAAAGCCAATTAATAATTTCTATGGTTAAGGAGAGTGGATGTTTTATGGTTAGACAATGTACACACACTAGCGTACAGGACTGTCTCCGCATTACAGTAACATTTGTCTTGTGCTAAGTTCCAGATTACAATACATTAGTTACCTGTGGCACCAGTCTTGATTTATACAATACGGCCACACATGGTCATTTGTTACCAGATTCTGCTACTTCTCGGGTTGATGACTTTTGCGTCATTAGTTTTGTCATGGCATTTTAAGTAAAGAGCTTTAATTTATTAATTGAACATAGCTTTTATTTTCTTAAGGCAAAATCTGTTGGAAACTATTTTGCACAACTGCGGATGAAGGAAATGGATTTTATACCTTAAAGAAATCAGTTACGAAATAACGAAGGAGTTATATTTAGGAAAATCGCACTGACGTGTTACAGATGTAGAGAGAGATTGCAGTCAAGCTCGGTTTCAGAAATTTACCTTGAGACCAACATTTGAGATGTAATTTATTTTAAATCTGCTGGAGATGAATTCGAGGAGTTCCAATAACAATGATTCAAATTATTTTTGCAATGAAACACTTGTTTTCGGCAATCATTATTTTAATCTGAGAAACCGATTATATTAAGATAACTGTTTTGGTTTAAGCAGCAGGGATGAAGCTCAATGTTAACTCTAGTTACCTTACACACGAATGCAAAACATATTATTTGGTAAATTTTGTAATACTTAGTTCTGAATAGAGCTCCCGTTTGAACCAGTGAATCAAAGGCACGGATGCAAAGTTGCTGGGAGTTCTCCTTTTGTAATTAACACGGTTCCGTTGTCTCAGTTTTGAGTTGGCTTCCTGTCCGACCCTCTGTGACAATGTCATTTCCTAGTGCAAAATTTGAACCAAGCAATCATCGTCGTTTTAATGAACTGTATTACACTTCTCTATTATATTAGGTACAAGTATGCAGGGAGTATAAATTGTTCAATTTCTTATAACGTTACTTTGGCTTTTACCCTCAAGCACGTAGCCATCGGAGTTAGAGGTGAGCCGTTACATTTAACATTGATCAGTACTGGTAATCTCCACTTGTAAGGACTGTAATTTAACTCTAACAGGACCGATGCCACAGTTTTAATGTCTGCTATTCTACGACTGCACAAACGACTCAAATGTAAATATTTTTACAGTGTTTTGGCAAATCTACGTAAAAATACCCTAATTTGGCACCTCAAACGTTCAAATCCGTCCAGCCGTTATCGAATATGACAGTGAAGAAAAAATCCCTAGCGTATTAATAGTAGTATATATATATATAGTAGTATATATATATATAGTAGTATATATATATATATATATATATATATATATATATATATACTACAGATAGTAAGGAATAGGGAAACTATTGATAAGTACTCCCGTCACAGCAAACCCGCGTACTCAGCGAATTTCCAATGCATATACATATGTGTCCCGCTACTACATAAAGCCACTTACCAAGTTTCTGAAAATATATTCATAAATAAGTGATATATAGAATTTTATATAGAATTCTCCATAAGAATAACATTAGAGCTGAGTAATAAGGTTTTCTGCAACGAGAAAGATAAGAAACGTGTTTATTTGCAATTATTAATACAACTCAACCAGTTGAAGCTACATGCTAAATTTTATTAATTTAGGTTTATAACTAAGGGTATATAGGGTTTATAAATAAGATATACAACTTTACTTATTCTCCATATACATAACATGGGAGCCGAATATGCAGGTTTGCTGCTACGGGAATAATCCACAAAAACATTTGTTTTGTGCAAATATCAATATACCACAGTTGAAGCCACACATACCAAGTTTGATCAATATACATTCATAAATAATCAAAATATCAAATTGTATTTATTCTCCATAAAGATATCATTGGACAACGTACTGTGTTTAGCACTTTGAATATCTCTGCAGCGGTTGGACGTAGAACAACAATTAAAACTCCAAAATAATTTATTTGTAGGAATAAACTTATTCGTAAAAATAAATTTGAAGTTTATAGTAAAATTATCTTAGGAAAATCTAAAAAACTTTTTCCTATAAGATTAACATGGAAAATTTTGTCGACATGTATTTTTTAAATTTTCTCCATAACCGATTAACCTAGGTTTCAAAGTACTACATGATTTGTTTTTGAAGTTCTATAAAATGGCTATAACCAAAATTGATTTTTTTTTAATTGTAGGGGAAAAATGCAAAAAACCATTGATTTTTGGTAAATTTAAAACCCTTCCCATAGTCCGATCGATCTGGATTTCGAACTTAAAGTTATAAATGTTACTCTTCACATTTGTGCCAAATTTCATCAAAATCGGGAGTTTCTTTCAAAAGTTATCGAGGTAACGGACACACATTTATACATATACATAAACATAAACATCTAATATATATATATATATATATAAATAAATGAAAAAATAAAATTATAAATAAATAAATAAATAAATAAAAATAAAAAATAAAAATAAAACATAAATAAATAAATTTATTTAAATTTAACGAATAAAAAAATAAATAAAACAAAAATAAATAAATAAATAAAAAATACAAATAAATAAAAACTAATAGAAATAAATACAAATAAAATAAATAAAACGAATAAAAATAAATAAAACATAAATTTGAACGAATAGTGATTTTGGCATTTGGATCCTCAAATATCAATATACCACAGTTGAAGCCACACATACCAAGTTTGATCAATATACATTCATAAATAATCAAAATATCAAATTGTATTTATTCTCCATAAAGATATCATTGGACAACGTACTGTGTTTAGCACTTTGAATATCTCTGCAGCGGTTGGACGTAGAACAACAATTAAAACTCCAAAATAATTTATTTGTAGGAATAAACTTATTCGTAAAAATAAATTTGAAGTTTATAGTAAAATTATCTTAGGAAAATCTAAAAAACTTTTTCCTATAAGATTAACATGGAAAATTTTGTCGACATGTATTTTTTAAATTTTCTCCATAACCGATTAACCTAGGTTTCAAAGTACTACATGATTTGTTTTTGAAGTTCTATAAAATGGCTATAACCAAAATTGATTTTTTTTTAATTGTAGGGGAAAAATGCAAAAAACCATTGATTTTTGGTAAATTTAAAACCCTTCCCATAGTCCGATCGATCTGGATTTCGAACTTAAAGTTATAAATGTTACTCTTCACATTTGTGCCAAATTTCATCAAAATCGGGAGTTTCTTTCAAAAGTTATCGAGGTAACGGACACACATTTATACATATACATAAACATAAACATCTAATATATATATATATATATATAAATAAATGAAAAAATAAAATTATAAATAAATAAATAAATAAATAAAAATAAAAAATAAAAATAAAACATAAATAAATAAATTTATTTAAATTTAACGAATAAAAAAATAAATAAAACAAAAATAAATAAATAAATAAAAAATACAAATAAATAAAAACTAATAGAAATAAATACAAATAAAATAAATAAAACGAATAAAAATAAATAAAACATAAATTTGAACGAATAGTGATTTTGGCATTTGGATCCTCAAATATCAATATACCACAGTTGAAGCCACACATACCAAGTTTGATCAATATACATTCATAAATAATCAAAATATCAAATTGTATTTATTCTCCATAAAGATATCATTGGACAACGTACTGTGTTTAGCACTTTGAATATCTCTGCAGCGGTTGGACGTAGAACAACAATTAAAACTCCAAAATAATTTATTTGTAGGAATAAACTTATTCGTAAAAATAAATTTGAAGTTTATAGTAAAATTATCTTAGGAAAATCTAAAAAACTTTTTCCTATAAGATTAACATGGAAAATTTTGTCGACATGTATTTTTTAAATTTTCTCCATAACCGATTAACCTAGGTTTCAAAGTACTACATGATTTGTTTTTGAAGTTCTATAAAATGGCTATAACCAAAATTGATTTTTTTTTAATTGTAGGGGAAAAATGCAAAAAACCATTGATTTTTGGTAAATTTAAAACCCTTCCCATAGTCCGATCGATCTGGATTTCGAACTTAAAGTTATAAATGTTACTCTTCACATTTGTGCCAAATTTCATCAAAATCGGGAGTTTCTTTCAAAAGTTATCGAGGTAACGGACACACATTTATACATATACATAAACATAAACATCTAATATATATATATATATATATATAAATAAATAAATGAAAAAATAAAATTATAAATAAATAAATAAATAAATAAAAATAAAAAAATAAATAAAACATAAATAAATAAATTTATTTAAATTTAATGAATAAAAAAATAAATAAAACAAAAATAAATAAATAAATAAAAAATACAAATAAATAAAAACTAATAGAAATAAATACAAATAAAATAAATAAAACGAATAAAAATAAATAAAACATAAATTTGAACGAATAGTGATTTTGGCATTTGGATCCTCAAAATAAAAAGTTATCATGGTCTCGGGCTTAAGTCTTACCAGGCCACCTACGGTAATCGCTTCTTCCCTATAGGGGAAATTTGCTAAAAATAAACAAACTATTCAAACCTGTATTATAACATAAACCAAAACCACAAGAAAATTGACTCAATTATGTTTTAAACTACCAAATAATAAATATACAGAAAATGTAGTTAAATGTATTCAAGTTATCCTTGAAAGAAAAATATTACGACTGATTCTGTTTGCATTCTCTTTTTAGAAAGTCCTTTATCGGTAACATTGTTCTTTACTTTCTTCAGAGTCGAGCCTTTAACGATTTCATGTCAACGGGTTGTCAATTGTCTGCCTAATGGCACTCTTCCGTTTCTGCACATGTCTACTTAAACTTTACTCCAGGAATAAAATCAAAGTTTAAATTTCAGTAGAGGAGGTGAAATGGGTTTTATGAAGACAGTTTTGTAAGCTTTATATTTAATTAAAATTTATAATCACATCAGTAGATTACGACAGATTTATCTGGCAAATAAAGGAAATCAACTCATGTTGTTGTTTATCAATGTATGGAAACAGACACAAGCTAAGCTTTTAAACAACTGTATTTCATCGTTTTATTAAGTGTTTAACAATAATGATGTCATTAAGATCGATCTAAAGAAATAGGCTTCATATTAATACTAACTAGGCTTATCGCCGTTGGTGGCTTCGCCCCCAAGCCCCCTTTTGGAGTTCGCTTCGCTCACTTGCACTCCTCAGTAAACACAAGTTGAAATCAAACCCAACTGTCGTAGTCCGGTAACCAAAGAAAAACTACAAAACAATGACTTTGGTAGCACATTATAGCCTACACAGGCAGTCCAATATCGGTTCGATATCGAAACATTTTAACCAACTGGCTGCAGGTTCGTTTTATGAAATGAACTCCCGACTAAGATGTTTTTTCAAGGCGAATAAAAGCAACAAATAAAGTGCTCAATCAATTCAAAGTCAATCAGATATAAGTTTAATATAAAGTTGTGGTTACAATGTGAAATTGGAGTTCTACAAATGGATTTACGTATACAAAATAACGAAAAATTAAGCTGCAGTTCATGGTAAAATTATAGTAACCTAACCTAACCTAACTCTTCTGAGCGCTGTATGTTGGCTGTTCGTTGTGCAACATAATTACAAATAAATGGATTTGTAAAAACTAAATAAAGTCAAATTAAACAGAAATTTCAGACATCAAAAAGTAAACATCAAATACCCCCGTCGCAGCAAACCTGCGTACTCAGTGAATTTCCAATGCATGCATATGTTTATCACTACCACATAGAGCCACTTGCCAAGTTTCATAAAAATACATAAATAAATAAGTGGTCTATAGCATTTTATTTATTCTCCATAAGAATAACATTAAGACAGAGTACGCAGGTTTGCTGCAACAAGGAAGACAAAATATGTGTTTTAGCGAATTTCCCCTATTAGGAAGAAGCTATTACCGTAGTCGGCATGGTAAGACCTAGGCCCGGGACCATGATAACTTTTCGTTTTGAGGTCCCCAGACCCCAAAAACACCATTCGTTCGAAACTGTATATATATATATATATCTATATATATATATATATATATATGTGTCCGTGAGCACGATAACTCTCGTAAAAATTATCCGATTTTGATGAAATTTGGTATAAACGTGTAAAGTAACATTTATGACTTTAAGTTCGAAAACCAGCCAGATCGCTCTATCCGAAGGGGTATTTTGGGGGGGTTTTGTACCCCAAAAATGGGTTTTTCGAATTTTTTATATATAATTTTGGAAATAGTCAAATTTTAGTTTTTTTCATTGGATTCAGCTTAAAAAAACACACAATTTGGTATTTTGATCATTTCTCTACGTCAATTGGTTACCGAGATATTGAAAGTGCTAAACACAGTACGTTGTCTAATGTTATTCTTATGGAGGAAAATAAAAATTTTATATCTCGCTTATTTATGAACGTATACTGACGAAACTTGGTATACGACTTCATCTGGTTGTGGACCATTGATATTTGCTCAAAAAAACAATTTTTTACCAATGGCTCCCGTAGCAGCAAACCTGCGTACTCAGCCCCATGTTATTCTTATGGAGAATAAGTAACGTGTTATCTCCCTTCATTATGAAAATAAATTAATGAAATTTGGTATGTGGCTTTACCTACATGAGTTGTATTGATATTTGTATAAAACCCCATTTTTTGTACTCCTTTCTTCAGCAAACCTGCATACTCAGCCGCCATGTTATTCTTATGGAGAATAATTAAAATGTCATAAATCGTTTATTTATGAATGTATATTGATGAAACTTGGTATGTGGCTTTATGTGGTATTAAGATACATATATATGCATTGGAAATTCGCTGAGTATGCAGGTTTGCTGCTATGGGGGTATTTATGGAATTATCAATATAACTCAACTAGGTGAAGCTACATAATAAGTTTTATTAATTTATGTTCATAATTAAGGGAGATATAAAACTTTACTTATTCTCCATAAGAATAACATTAGGGCTGAGTATGCAGGTTTGCTGCTCCTGGGATAGTCAACAAAAAATCAATTGTTTGTGCAAATATCAATATATCAGTAGTATGTGAAGCCACATACCAAGTTTCATCAATATACATTCATAAATAAACGAGATATTAATTTTTATTTATTCTCCATAAGGATAACATTGGACAACGTACTGTGTATAGCACATTGAATATCTCTGCAACGGTTGGACGTAGAATCACAATTTAAACACCAAAATTATTGTTTTGTAGATCTGAATCGATTGTAAAAGCAAATGTGAAGTTTACATTAAAATGAACTGAGGAAAATCCAAAAACCTTTTTCCCATAAGATTAACATGGGAGATTTTATGAGCAGGTTTTTTGGATTTTGTCCGTAACCACTTAACCTAGGTCCAAAATCCAAAATACTTTATTTTTTGTTGTTGTTAAAGCTCTATAAAATGCTCAAAACCAAAATTGAGTGTTTTAAAAATTTTAGGGTGAAAAGTGCAAAAAACTGATTTTTGGAAAATTTAAAACCCCCATAAACCCCCCTTCCCAAGGTCCGATTTTTTTTGTTTTCGAACTTAAAGTCATGAATGTCACTTTACACATTTGAGCCAAATTTCATCGAAATCGGACGTTTTTTACTCAAGTTATCGTGTTAACGGACACACACACACACATATATATATATATATATATATATATATATATATATATATATATATATATGTAGATATATAGATATATACATATGCATACCCCCGTAGCAGCAAACCTGCGTACTCAGCGAATTTCCGATGCATATATATGTATCTCAATACCACATAAAGCCACATACCAAGTTTCATCAATATACATTCATAAATAAACGATTTATGACATTTTAATTATTCTCCATAAGAATAACATGGCAGCTGAGTATGCAGGTTTGCTGAAGCAAGGAACACAAAAAATGGGGTTTTATACGAATATCAATATAACTCATGTAGGTAAAGCCACATACCAAATTTCATTAATTTATTTTCATAATGAAGGCAGATAACACGTTACTTATTCTCCATAAGAATAACATGGGGCTGAGTACGCAGGTTTGCTGCTACGGGAGCCTTGGGTAAAAAAGTGTCTTTTTGAGCAAATATCAATGGTCCACAACCAGATGAAGCCGTATACCAAGTTTCGTCAGTATAGGTTCATAAATAAGCGAGATATAAAATTTTTATTTTTCTCCATAAGAATAACATTAGACAACGTACTGTGTTTAGCACTTTCAATATCTCGGTAACCAATTGACGTAGAGAAATGATAAAAATACCAAATTGTGTGTTTTTTGTAAGCTGAATCCAATGGGAAAAAATAAAATTTGACTATTTCCAAAATTATATGTAAAAAATTCGAAAAACCCATTTTTGGGGTACAAAACCCCCCCAAAATACCCCTTCGGATAGAGCGATCTGGCTGGTTTTCGAACTTAAAGTCATAAATGTTGCTTTACATGTTTATACCAAATTTCATCAAAATCGGATAATTTTTACGAGAGTTATCGTGCTCACGGGCACACATATATATATATATATACAGTTTCGAACGAATGGTGTTTTTGGGGTCTGGGGACTTCAAAACGAAAAGTTATCATGGTCCCGGGCCTAGGTCTTACCATGCCGACTACGGTAATAGCTTCTTCCCTATAGGGGAAATTCGCTAAAACAGGATTCGAACCCGAGACCGTATTATTGTGACTCTGACAACATAACATATCCACTGGGCTACCGGGCTAAATTAATTCGATAGAACAAACAATTGGTTGATGACATTTTCCGATATCGTAACAAACGATATTCGCTATATTGAAGCTCCCGAGTAGGCGATAATGTGCACACCATGTTTTGTAACAGCTGATTTATTTAAACCTCATGGTGAGAAAATTATCGCCTACACGGGAAGTTTATTTAAATCAGCTGATAGAAAGCTGTGGTATTATCCAAATATAGTGTGCTTTCACAAAACAGCTTTCCAAAACTGTATACATATAAATGGGCCCAAATATTAAATATTACTCATTTTACGATGAATAGCGGGTAAACGGGTGATGGGATCTTAAACTTGACGACAAATTGTCGGAATTTAGATTTTCTACAACTTTTGTACATATAATTTTTTGCCATCTCTTACCGTTTCCGTACAAAACGCGTAATTTTCCACACCCAAACAACGTCTCCAAAATCTCAGAGTTTGGCAATTTATCTCAGAGTTTATCGTCAAGAGCTTTGATTCAAGTATGGGGTCGAGGGGGGTTCGATTACGGGAAGTGCCTCATAGTTTATGTCAGTGAGTTAGTGAACCCGTTTAGCTTTATATAAGTAGATTCCCAATAAGCTCACTGGCATTCTGTAGTTTCTCTTGAAAGATTTTTGTATTGGGAAACGATGAAAAGTGGCTTCGCTTCGCTAGTTTTACTTTCTTTCCACGGACGGAAAGATCACCGCATGCGGATTAATTTACCTTATTCGTTTCAGGACGCTCGAACTTCTTACGCATCAGATATCTGGGTATTTAAAACAGTTAAATGTGCTGCAGTCAGAGGTGAACACTATGACTATTAAACAGAAATGAAAGGTTAAACAATGTAACACGATTGGGTAGTTATCTGAGCAACATGATGTCCACAAGGCCAGTTTGAGAGTTGGCTGTCGTCAAGGGGGTCAATAGGGAACCCTTGACATTTAAGTCGAGTATGTATTTGTGTTATACATTTCCACTGTAAAGTACGGTAGTTATTGAAAAGGTACCGGGTGTCCTAAACTAGCTTAACAACTTTGTTTGAATGTAAATACCTGAATTCAAAAATAAAAAATATGTCTATAATTACAATTGACAAACATTTTTAAGGTTGATGGGATGTAAATTTTGTTAGTGAACTTTAACATGGTTACTACAGTTTAGCAAATATATAGCCAGTTCGGTTGCAAGAGGATCATAGTCTGACCTATACTGTACCTATATACAATACCTCTAGGTATTGAAATATAATACTTGTTGCGTAAACTATATTAATTTTTTATCTTATTTCTTGAAAATGGATGAATCTAGTCTTTATAAACTTGGTATTTAACATAAATAAATATGGATTAAAATGGTTCTGAGATATGGACAGCGAGGGGGATAGCATATGTGGGTTCATAGCTGCTATTTTTGAATTCATAGGAATTAAATTAAAAAATACTTTTTTGGACAAATCCTACAAAAAATACCATGTTGCATATTTTCTGGGAGATATACGTCATTGCTGCTCTTCAATTGCTCTAAACCGATGGAAAAATTAATCTTATATAGTTAAAAAAACTTTTAAAATAATAAACGAGTTCGCACGCAGCACGCTGAAGTAAGGGAAGAGAATTTCCACATAAAAAACTATACAGCTCAAAATCAGTTAAAGACATACATGTATACAAATTTTTATTCAAATCTGAAAATATTGGTTTTTGGCTGTTCTGTTGCTCCTGGTTCTATTTACCTGCAATGCTGGGAATACAATTTTGTGCATTATAAGGTTAGGAGAAGGTCCAGTCAGGCTTTAAAGTAGGCGTGAGGTTGTTGGGGATGATAAAAGTACACCAACAAATGAATAACAAGCTTTTCTAATGTAAAAACCCCATAAGACAACGTACTGTGTTTGGTTGATACACATTGTCTTTAATAATTCGGTAAATATTTATGCTAGAATAACGAGAGAGGGCTTAAAAGTTTCGCCACACTGATTCCCATCTTTTTATATGCATTAATTTCATATCCGGGGCTTTTCTGACTCATTTTGGGCCCAAAGACTCGAAATTTGAAAGATTAATCCCCAAAAAAGGGGTTTAGAGTTTTCCGATTGTTTTGCCCAACGAACTTGACCAACTGATTATAGAAAAGAACGTCTCTACCAAATTTGAAGTAAATGTGACAACCGCTAGAGTGCATACATATATATACAATTTTGAACAAACCCACAAAACGTGTTTAGGGGGTCACATTAGGAACTTCTATGGTGGTCCCGGGCTTAAATTTCACCGTGCGGGTCATGCTAATAGTTCACTTTCCACAGGAAATTCACTAACAATATGGTTTACGTTATTTATAAAATGTGACGTATAAGACTAAAAGCTTTAAACAAAATTATTTTTGCCAAATGTCCAAGTAGAAATATTCGTAGTATTTGACATCTTGTTGTTAATATAAGATCGCTCATAGAAGTTACATAACAGATATTTGGTCTAGTTATTAGGAAGAAAAATGACATGGATAGTTTACTTTAAATGATTTTGCTGCACCTAAATACAAACAAACATTTGTCTTGATTTTGTCAGTAGTAACTTTAACCAACGATTTAACTTGTACATTTTAAAAAAAATTATGTATTTACCAGGCAATTACTAAAATATCCCGATGCACATTTTAATGTAGGCTATAACTGTACGGTATGATATATTAGACTAATGTGTGAGTAAATCTGAAGATTTTACAAATCCTTCCATCACTGTTTTGGAAGAGAGTAATAAAAAATTACATCGTCTATGTCTATCGTCAACAACATGTGATACTATATATTACATT